>QXTE01000100.1:989602-1030437 GCA_003942145.1 Platysternon megacephalum | reverse complement strand
CCCCCCCCCCCCCCCCCCCCGCCACTCCAGAGCTTCGCTGAGGGGCGGAGAGGCTTCCCCATGCCAGCACTGTGTGGGGCTTTGGTACATGCAGGGATTGGTTTCTCCTGGCCAGCGTCCCCGAGCTGGAGGGTCTTGGGCTTTCCCAGGGTGCCAGCCCAGCCAGAGGTAGTGGGGGAAGGAAGGAGCCTGCTGGCCAGACTGTTGGTGAGCTGAGCACTCTGACCAGGGGCTGGTTCTCTGCACAGCGCTGGGAGTGGGATGCAGCCTGCTGGGATGGATATGGGGGAGCAGCGGGGTGTGAAGGGGCAAAGCAGGGAGAGGACAGCGAGAGGGGGAGCACGTAAAGGGCCAACGGGTGGGCAGCAGAGGCGACACATAACCAGCTGCTGCCTGGCACCTGCCCACACTCACTGGCCACCACAGCTCGCAGTGTGCAGCCAGTGCTGGCCAGAAATGGGACAGGGGGTGAGACCCTGCTGACCGAGAGCCGACATGCAGCGGGGGCTACGCTGATGGACCAGCAGGGGGACTGCTGCAGCTTTCCCCCTCACCAGCCTTGCACACCCACCCCCATGATCGGCCACTGGACCCTCCCACTCACCGCTGGTGGGCGGGCGGCTGGTGAGCAGGGATCCGGCCAGCAGCAGGACCCGGGGGCACCTGCAGGAGGGCTTAAATACGGGACTGTCCCTTTAAAAACGGGACATCTGGTCCCCCTATTCTATTGTATTTTCTAATCTGAGTTAGTTTACATGGGACACAGACTGCCCTAATAACACTAGTAATGATCTCCTCCTTGCCATGGATAGAGGAAAAACATTCATGCTCATATCTCTCTGTGGCATTTGACACTATGCAAAGTTGAATCAGAGGAGCTTCTTTGGCTACCATGAAGAAGAGGAGCATGCTACAGAGCCACTGTTTTCACAACATCCATACTTCTGCTTTTTGGACATTTCCTTTATTCCTGGTTTGCTCCCTTCCGTGCCATATTGTACATAGGAACTCTTGTGCTTACCTTGACAATCTTAATGAGACACTTGTCTGCTAGCCTGAGATTTGTTTTTAATCTCAGAATGTTTCTCTGTGTTTTCATATGTAATAAAAGCAACTGGAGATTTTTAGCTCCAAGAAAATTAAGCTGTGATTACATTTATTCAGGTATGGTGGCTCCAGTTGTTATTGGAATTACAAATTATTCATGCTCAGCCACTTTAACTTTTACAGACTGATAAACTAATTGAGCTATTAGACATGGCTGGGCATGAAGTATGGTGTAACCAACTTCAAAACAGCCTTTGGCAAAATGACAGCGGTATGAGTGTAACCAGATAGAAAAATGAAATCTCCTGCAGCAGAGACTCTGCAGGGTCCTAGAGCAAGTAGGGCTTCAAATTAATTTAAGATGAAAGAAAATAGCAGAGGAAAAATCAGTGATTTTGACCCAAATTCTGTCCTCAGATACATGCACATTCAACTCCAACTGACTTTAATGGGATTTGAGCAAATGTGTTTTACAGCAGAATTGGACTTTGTTCCAGCTTCTTTTGTAATTTTCATGGGTATATTGAAATGACAAAAAGTGGCCATGACCTATGATTCTCTGTCAATCAGGTTCCTGGTTGATTGTTTTTCCTTTTAATTGGAAATTACACTCTTGAAATAAAGTTCATAAGCTTGGCTGAGAAGCCACTCAAGAAAAGGGAAAATGGAGTGAATATCAATGTATTCTCCCTCTTTCCCATTGAGTGCAGTTTGCTAAAAGAAGATATAAAAGTACAGCTGACAGAGAAGATTCTCAAAATCATTCATTGTAGTTGTTTTTCTACTGTTTTGGAAGCCAAGATAGATTGTTTATATAAAGGAGAATGGAAATTGTGAATAATTCTCACTAGAAGGCCATAATAAAATGAAAAGGAGTAATGCTCAATTCAATACACTTGCCCAAGAAAAATAGGTGTTTGCAAAAGGAAAAAGTAGGAAATGTTACTAAAAGAAGAATATTAAGGGCCACATCATCCCCTCCACTACATGGCATGAATGGGATGAAAGGAGTGGAAAATACACTGATATGGCATAATAATGTCAGAGGGAGGAGAGACAACATGGTGTTGTGCTCCCCTCCTTCTGAGACTGGATAGTTCTATATACTTTAACAACCATGTGGTCAGGGCTCTGTGGTTTTTGAATGGAGTGTTTCAAGGCACAGGGGATGGAGCCAAGGAACCACATTCTTTCATAGCATGCTCCCCTGGCATCTGATGGATATCTTTGCCCCTGTCCAGCCATCTTACTCTTTCTTCACAATAGGTATTTTTTTAAAATAATCTTTGGATCACACATTCAATTAAAATTTCCTGGGATGTCTGCTTTGCATTCCAGAATGCACTGAAGCTTCCAATTGTCTGTTACAGCTGTCCCCCTGCTGCATTCCTTTTCCCCCCCACCCCCTTTCTGTTTGTCCTGTGTGGCCGCCCCTCCCAGCCATTGTGCTAACTAAAGTCACAGCCTGGACCTGCTCATGGAAATGGCTTGTGCAGACTGATTGGAGCCATCGGCTCTGCCTGGGGAGGGGGCTTCTTGCTTCTTCGTTTAGTTCCTTTGTTCAGACCCAGGCTCGGTGTAGGGGGCGCTGCCCAGGTATGCAAGACCTAAAGTGGCCACATAGCTGAGCATATGAGTCATACCTGTGACCTAGAACTTGCCCAGGCATGCCTATGCTTACCTGCAGTTTTCCCTGCCTTTTCTCCTCCCCTATATCAAGAGGAGCCAATCAAAAGTACTGGTGGGAAACTGCCTAAGTTTGCCTTTAAAACCAGACATTTTCTGATCAGACCCTTGAAGAAAGTTCTTGCTTTGCCACCTGGTCTGATCAGCTAGGGGTCTTTGGGGAGCCCTCTTCCCGCTCTCGTTTGTTTTTGAGCATACCCCCGTTTTTAAACTCCCCTCCCACGAACAACGAATTTGCGTCTGGAGATCTCCTAATTAGTGTAAGCGAATCGAGTCCTATCTGCATCCTCTGATGCTGAAACTGCTGTTCCTGCTGCTGCTTTGGGGATTGGTAAGGAAAAACCTCTTGCACACTCCCCTGGTTCTTACTGTTGACTTTTCTTTTCCCAGCAGGCAGACCCAAGCTAACTCCTTGGTCTGTATCTGTAATCTGCTTCTAGCTCTGCAGCGTCTTTGCTGCTAGAAATAAGCCTGCTTGCAGCCACCACTAGTTAACCCCCCCCCCGCCGGAGATGCATCCTGGGCTCACACCACTCTGCCCTCTGGAACTACTAGTATAAGGTGCATCCATTAGGTTAAGGTTAGCCTTTAGTCTAGATAAATTGTAATTTCATTTTGCATAGCTGTGGTTAAGTTAGGTTTAGAAAATTGCTTGCATTGTACTCTGTAAGTTAGGCTTAAAGAATTGTTGCATTGTGTTTTGTTACTTGCTAATTTGTGCAGTATTGGTTAAGTTAGATCATAGATAAGATTTTGCTGTGTTCTGTATAATTGTGATTAAGTCTGTCTTCCCCCATCCTCCAACCTCATTCCTCTGCCACTTTGCTCTCTCCCTCTCTCTCTCTGCTGGTTAAACTTACAGCTGTCTGCTCTCTGTGTCTCCCTGAGTTTAAATCTCCCTCTGCCTTTGGTCTCTGCTCCCCCACGTGCTCACCACGCTCCTACTGCTGCCAAACCTCAATTGTATTACTGAAGTCTAGCATAAAAACCCCATTGGTTACCCTTTTTCTCTCTAACACACCTCACATTTTACATTTACACCACTGTGACACATTTTTACCTAGAGTTGTTGGTTATTTAACACATTTGTTAGATGGTTATATGCTGCTGTGACACACCCTTTACATAGAAATTTTGTTAGCTACCTGTTACATTTATACTTCAGTGTTAATTGGTTACCAACTGTATTGTACCCCACTATTGAAACCCCCTATCCTATTTACTAAAAGAAACCCCTCCCCAATTGTATACCTTAACAAACCCCATACCCCTCACTATTGAATTTTCCCTGTTTTTGCATTTTCTTAATAACGTTTATTTTGCACCCCACCTGTGTGGTAATTGCTCCCCAAGATCCCATATACCTGCTGGCAGGGACACCAATGACCATGAAATAGATACATGATCAGAAAGTTTCTCCCCAAACTATTCCCTGCCTGAGAAGTGGCTCACCAAGCATCCCTTAAGGTACCATTGCATCTGGGTCTTTACTAAATGTGCACTCCTTGTGTGATGGGTGCCTGGATGGGCCATGCTGAGAATGATATACTCAGGGCAAACTGCAAGGAAGAGGGCAGACAATCCCCAAACTGGTGGTTTATTCTATAATTAGATTCACTAAGCCAGTAACAAAACAGCTTCTATAATACCACACTGGTTACCAAGAAGCCGAATACAGTCCCCAGAGAGCCAAGACTAATATAGTGAAAGGTTATTCACCATATGTGGAGTTGACCAGTTCCAAATGGCCTGATACAATGGAGTCTCAGATCTTACCCAATACTTAGATGCCAGTCCTTTAGTAACTAAAAGTCTAAAGGTTTAATAAGAAAAAGAAAAAGAAAGAAGAGAGTTGCTAAGTTTAAAAGATCAATATACATACAGATACGTGAAAAGTCCTCAGGTCAGTTTCATAGCAGAGATGATGAGGCTGCTGATTTGTAAAACTCTTTCTGGAATCAATTTAAAAGGCAGCCCAGGTGTAGAGTTTGTTCAAGTTCTTCCATGAGAATTCCAGGATAATCCAGAGTAAATCTGGAGACCTCAGTCTTCTATCTTTAGACCTTCCCTGTTAAAGTTTAAGCAGACCTGGGGGGAAAAGGATCAGGCCTGAAGCTTTCTTTATAGTTTTCTAGCCGGCTGATAAGCCTCTCGACAGCAGTTGTCACATCAGGAACTTCTCCTGACAAAGAATAGGCAGTGCAGATTGTTGTTTTGAAGCTAAACTTCTATTTCCTATACATACACAGGTAAACTAGTTGCATCCATTTACATAAGGCAATTAGCCATTCAAACTATCAAGACAGTTCACAAGTGATTTACCATGTGGAATTACAAGTTTAGAGGAGCTAACAGGACAATAATATTATCACACCACAAGTCCCATCTAAATGATAATATCCCCTTTTGATCTCTGAATCAATAAAATACATTAATGAAGCATTATGAGACAGGAACAGGATTAGCATTGACAAACTTATTAGATAATTTTGTTAAACTTCTAACAAGATACAGGTAAACACAGACAAATTCACTTAGCATCTACCCTTGATTTCTATTCCTACAAATAAATGAGTTAATGTTTGCTGGTCTAGGACATCTCTCTGAAATTCACATACAAGTAGATTGTATGATTACATTTCAATGCCTCTTGTTAGGTTGTTAGGGGTCATAGCCAAGTTGACCAGTTTGTCAGTATCACAACTTGTAACTTGAGTATTCATGGTATAGATAAAAAAGTGGGCACTTCACAGGGGCACCACAGGCAGGCAGGCAAAGTTTGTTCATCCATCTCTATATCTTTCCATTTAAAAAAAACATGGGAAATTAAATGGATAAAACACTGAGCCAGATCCTCAACTAATGTAATTTGTTATAATTCCATTGTTTTTAGCGGGGCTATACAGTGGAGAGACGATGCTTTACACCAGCTGAGGACCTATGTTCATGTAATGTTAAGGATGCAAACAACTAAAAATAAAAAAGTCAACAACTTCAAAAGTTTAGGATTGTACAACATTAACTCTGTCAAATGGCACAAGTGGAGGGTTCTCTATTTTCTATTCATCTTATTAATTATAGAAATCAAAGAAATATAGTGTGGGAAGGGACCTCAAGAGGTCACCCAGTCCGTGCCCGTGTGCAGATACAGGAATAAGTATACCTAGACCATCCCTGACAGATTTGTCTAACCTTCTCTTAAAGACCACCAGTGATGGGGAGTCCACAATCTTTCTAGGTAATATGTTCCAGTGCCTACTTAGAAAGTTTTTCCTAATATCTAAATTAAATCTCCCTTGTTGCAAACTATGCAAATTATTTCTTGTCCTACCCTCAGTGGGCATGGAGAACAATTGATCANCGGGGGCTCAGAGCAGGGGGTCGGGATGTGGGCTGTGGTGGGGGTTCAGGGCAGGGTATCGGGTGCAGGAGGGGTGCAGCAGGGGGATCAGGGCAGGGGGTCAGGGTGCAGCAGGGGGCTCAGGGCAGGGGGTNAGTCTTCTCTTCCCTATACTAAAAATGCCCAGTTCTTTCAACCTTTCCTCACAGATCATGTTTAATGGCTAAAACCTCTTCCCACTGGACAGCCCAAGTAACTAGGCATAGACTTGAGTCAGTCAGCGAGTAATAATCCTGTACTATAGTGGCATGATTATGAAACAAAACTAAATTATTTTACATTTATATGGAAATGCACTGTAATGGAATGCTAAACAGATATCACTCAGTTAGGGAACTGCCGGGTCTAGACTGGTGATTGTTCATGTCAAATTGGATGGAGAAAAAGGATGGACAACTCCAGCTGTTGTAAAGAAAAGGAATTCAGTGCCCAGATCATATATGATCGAAACCAACAGTGGAGAGATCAGCAGAAACTGTCGACATCTATAGTTTGTTCCTCAGCAAAAGCAATCAGCATGGCAAATGCTACAGATGGTGGGTGCAGAACAAGAAGAAGGGAACTCAGAGATTCAGATATGACCACAGCCAGTCATTGTAACTAATGGACAGCCAAATGACCAAGTTGTTATGTGTTTGGGTCATGTAATTAGTAAAACAGTTCAATTCAGAGACATTTAATAGACTGATATGTACCAAACGTCAAAGATAGCACGATAGCTTACATTTTGTAAATGGTAGGAATGTAAAACTTAAAGGGGGAGATATAATGGAAAACTAAACTGTATTATAGTGTTCAGCCACTAGGTGGAGCTCTTTAAAATAACTTATTTAAGCTAACCTTAGCCATACCTGTCAGAGCATTAATGTAGGCTGATCAGACGTCCCGGTTTTAAAGGGACAGTCCTGTATTTAAGCCCTCCTGCAGGTGTCCCGACTTTTTCTTAAAAAGGGCAAATGGTTCCATATTTTCTGTCTCCCCCCCCGACATCAGTACTGACATGTCCTGCTGCTGGCCGGATCCCTGCTTGCCAGCCGCCCGCCCACCAGTGGTGAGTGGGAGGGTCCAGTGGCCGACGATGGGGTGGTGGGTGTGCAAGGCTGGTGGCAGGGCAAAGGTGCAGCGTGCGGGGCCAGCCAGTCCCCCTGCTGGTCCGTCAGCGCAGCTCCTGCTGCGTGCCGGCTCTCGGCCAGCAGGCTCTCGTCCCCATCCCATTTCCAGCCAGCACTGGCTGCGTGCTGCGGCGGCCACTGAGTGTGGGCAGGCGCCAGGCAGTGGCCGATTCCGTGTCGCCTCTGCTGCCCACCCACCGGCCCTTTACGTGCATCCCCTCTTGCTGTCCTCGCCCTGCTTTGCCCCTTTGCCCCACTGCTCCCCCATATTCCCCCCCCCTCCCAGTGGGCTATGTCCCATTCCCAGCGCTGTGCAGAGAACCAGCCCCTGCTCGGAGTGCTCAGCTTACTAACAATCTGGCCGGCAGGCTCCTTCCTTCCCCCACTGCCTCTGGCTGGGCTGGCGCCCCAGGAAAGCCCAAGACCTTCCAGCCCGTTGCTGGCCAGGAGAATCCAAGCCCTGCGTATGCCAAAGCCCCACACAGCACTGGCACAGGGAAGCCTCTCCGCCCCTCAGCGAAGCTCTGGAGTGGGCGGGGGGGGGGGGAGTGGTTTACAGCCTTTTTGTGTCCTGAGCCTGCAGGCGCCACAGCAGCCCCCCAGGCAGGGGCTTTGCATCTTCTTCACCTGCCTCCCCCCGCCCTGGGTCCTGTCCCCAGGGAGCACAGGGCTGCTCCGTCCCCTAGGCACCCTCCCCTGCTGAGCCACCTCTCTGGCCGGGTTCACTGAAGCCCCTGCAGTCTGGTTCCCTGGGCCNGGTTCCATATTTTCTGTCTCCCCCCCCGACATCAGTACTGACATGTCCTGCTGCTGGCCGGATCCCTGCTTGCCAGCCGCCCGCCCACCAGTGGTGAGTGGGAGGGTCCAGTGGCCGACGATGGGGTGGTGGGTGTGCAAGGCTGGTGGCAGGGCAAAGGTGCAGCGTGCGGGGCCAGCCAGTCCCCCTGCTGGTCCGTCAGCGCAGCTCCTGCTGCGTGCCGGCTCTCGGCCAGCAGGCTCTCGTCCCCATCCCATTTCCAGCCAGCACTGGCTGCGTGCTGCGGCGGCCACTGAGTGTGGGCAGGCGCCAGGCAGTGGCCGATTCCGTGTCGCCTCTGCTGCCCACCCACCGGCCCTTTACGTGCATCCCCTCTTGCTGTCCTCGCCCTGCTTTGCCCCTTTGCCCCACTGCTCCCCCATATTCCCCCCCCCTCCCAGTGGGCTATGTCCCATTCCCAGCGCTGTGCAGAGAACCAGCCCCTGCTCGGAGTGCTCAGCTTACTAACAATCTGGCCGGCAGGCTCCTTCCTTCCCCCACTGCCTCTGGCTGGGCTGGCGCCCCAGGAAAGCCCAAGACCTTCCAGCCCGTTGCTGGCCAGGAGAATCCAAGCCCTGCGTATGCCAAAGCCCCACACAGCACTGGCACAGGGAAGCCTCTCCGCCCCTCAGCGAAGCTCTGGAGTGGGCGGGGGGGGGGGGAGGGGTTTACAGCCTTTTTGTGTCCTGAGCCTGCAGGCGCCACAGCAGCCCCCCAGGCAGGGGCTTTGCATCTTCTTCACCTGCCTCCCCCCGCCCTGGGTCCTGTCCCCAGGGAGCACAGGGCTGCTCCGTCCCCTAGGCACCCTCCCCTGCTGAGCCACCTCTCTGGCCGGGTTCACTGAAGCCCCTGCAGTCTGGTTCCCTGGGCCCTGGTGCACAATGCGTCCTTAGGGCTTAACCCCTTCCTGCCCATGCTATAGCCAGAGGCAGCTGGGTTACGGCAGTGGCCAGCAGCAGCCTGGAGGTGTTAGCTGCCTTTTGACACTGTGTGGCAGGAAGGGACAAGCTGCTTCCAGCCAAGAGCTCTGCAAAGACAGGGGCCAGGTCATCCCTTCCTCCTCCATTCCCCCTCCCCCACTCCTCCCCTGCATGTGGAAGCAGCTCCTGTCCCCTTCCCTCCCACACAGTTTGGAAAGGCTGCTGCTTTCGGTTCCCCCCCATGTAAGAGAGGTGTACGGGAGTGTGTGTGTATCACCTCTCCCCGTGTGAACCCTAAAGCCTTAAAGATAAGAAGGTAAATAAAAAGAATCCAACTGCGCAGTATTTCTTTTTAACAGGGGCTCAGTCAACTTGATGTTAATTTGAACATTTGTACTGCATAGTTCTGATTGATTGCCATTGAACTCACTTGAATACAAATAATTTTACCAGGTGTCCCGTATTCAGCATAGGGAAATATGGTCACCCTCCATTAATGGATCTTACAGTGAATATATCTGGTGTGTATCTCTCTGAGAAGTGAGCTCTGTATTCAATCTATATCTGATACAAAAGCCTGACCTGCTAGTAGCAGCCTTGCAACCTCCTCTGTACAGGAAGTACGCAACATGCATGTTCTAAAACGAAAATCTCAACAGAGTTTTGTATAGTGAACTAGGAGACCAAGGTCATCCTTGTCCTGCCTATGTAGAATAGTTATGTAACATGCACTCTGCAAGTGGAGTTCTGCTTTGAAAGAGAGACTGTAAATATAGCACCCGTACAATCAACAGATCTTCATTCTGTATTTATTCAGTCATAACAGCTTGCTCTAGTGACAAAAACAAGTTTGTGTTGCTTTTTAATTTCAGTTAGTTCTGCAGAACCAATACATAAGGGGGGAAGGGATAGCTCAGTGGTTGAGCATTAGCCTGCTAAACCTAGGGTTGTGAGTTCAATCATTGAGGGGGACTGTCATAACTAGAAAAGGAAGGGTAATAACCCTCCTATATACAATACTATAAAATCCCTCCTGGCCAGAGGCACCAAAATCCTTTTACCTATAAAGGGTTAAGAAGCTCAGGTAACCTGGCTGACACCTGACCCAAAGGACCAATAAGGGGACAAGATACTTTCAAATCTTGGGGGAGGAGGGGAAGGCTTTTGTTTGTGCTCTTTGTTTTTGGGGTGTTCGCTCTTGGGACTAACATCAATCCATGTTCTCCAAATCTTTCTGCACAAGTCTCTCATATTTCAAACTTGTAAGTAACAGCCAGGCAAGGCATGTTAGTTTTATCTTTGTTTTCTCAACTTGTAAATCTTCCTTTTGCTAGAGGGTTTACCTCTGTTTGCTGTAACTTTGAACCTAAGGCTAGAGGGGTTTCCTCTGGGCTCTTTGAATCTGATTACCCTGTAAAGTTATTTTCCATCCTGATTTTACAGAGATAAATTTTACCTTTTCTTTTAATAAAATTCTTCTTTTAAGAACCGGATTGATTTTTAATTGTTTTAAGATCCAAGGGTTTGGATCTATGTTCACCAGGACTAATTGGTGAGGGGATTACCAAGCCTTCCCAGGGAAAGGGGTCTAGGGGCTTGGGGGCGATATTTCTCAAGCCTACCCAGGAAAAGGGGTGTAAGGGCTTGGGGGGATATCTTGGGGGAAGAGGAACTCCAAGTGGTCCTTTCCCTGTTTCTTGTTAAAGCACTTGATGGTGGCAGCGTATTAAAATTTAACCTAAGCTGGTAGAAATAAGCTTAGGGGGTCTTTCATGCGGGTCCCCACATCTGTACCCTAAAGTTCAGAGTGGGGAGGGAACCTTGACAGGGCCATTTAGGGATCTGGGGCAAAATCAGTACTTGGTCCTGCTAGTGAAGGCAGGGGGCTGGACTCAATGACCTTTCAGGGTCCTTTCCAGTTCTGAGATAAGTATATCTCCATATATAAGAAAGAGAGAGAGTTGGTTCTGCATCATCAGCAGAATTGTTTATGAAGTTCCAGTCAGCTTAATTTATGCAACTGTACTGAAGATCATGAGGCTGCACAGATGTTGCTATGACCATAATTGGAAGACAGTGGGGTTGCTCAGGTGTAACTGGATGTACTTTGGTTTGTAGAACTTTTGTTCTGCACTGGTGATGATGTGGGAGAAGGACAGAACCCAATTGGTCTCTTAGATCTGAGGTTTAATTTGCAGGGCCAGCAGTTAGAAAAAACAATCATTTCACTAGTACACTGAGCACAACTGATATCGAAGTCTTTGGGAAACAATAAACATGGAACCCCCAATGCTATTTTTGCTGAGTCACTTTTCAGATTAGATCAGCACTATAATAAGTAAACAACACAATTTAGAAATTCTCTGTGGGGTACAGTGTAGGAGAGAGGGCTCTTTTATATTAGCTAGGTCTGAGTAAGCTGTGTAAAGATGGGCAATTTTCAGATGGGAATGAGGTGGCTTGATTGTACAGCTTCATACATTCTGTGATTTATAATGTAATCAGCAGCGGCTCCAGGCACCAGCGCTCCAAGCGCGTGCCTGGGGCAGCAAGCCATGGGGGGCGCCCTGCCGGTCCCTGTGAGGGCGGCAGTCAGGCAGCCTTCGGCGGCATGCCTGCAGGAGGTCCGCCAGTCCCGTGGATTTGGTGGCAATTCAGCGGCGGGTATGCCGAAGCCGCGGGACCGGCGGACCTCCCGCAGGCAAACCGCCGAATCCACAGGACCGGGGACCTCCCGCAGGCATGCCGCCGAAGTCAGCCTGCCTGCCATGCTTGGGGCAGCAAAAAAGCTAGAGCCACCCCTGTATGTAATGCCCCACTTTGAACGTCTCAGTATTCTCCACTATATTTTGATTGGCTGGCAACCTACATTTGTGCACTCTTCTCCTGCCATTCTCTTTAATGAGCATGAATGCTTTAAGGATGACAGCAGGATTGGCCTCTTCTTGTCTGACTCTGTTCCATTTGTGGATCAAACATTTACAAACTATGATCTAATTGCATGCAAAGAACGGGGGAAGGGCTGTTCAAGGAAGCCATATAAAATTTTCCATTTAAGATAATGCGATCCAAACCTTTTTAGAGTAAAGTATCTGACTATGAGAAGCCCTAAAAAGCAGGGCAGGTTTGTAACAGTATTTTTAATCAGTAAGCAGTAGGTTAATAATTCTGTTCTTTACGCAACTTATCACTTCATTTCCCTTGATTTGTAGCACGTAGAACTTTAGTGCAAATGCTGTAGAATTTGAAGTCAGATCAAGAACATTTAACTTGCAATTTAAAAAAGCCCACAAGTTTGCATGGGCAGTAACATGATTTACTGGATAGGGCACTGCACAGAGAGTCAGATAACCAGATTTTTCTTGCCAGTTCTGCACTGGCTGGCAGTGTGACCTTGGGCAAGTCACTTCACCTCTCTGTGCCTCAATTTCTGCATCTGGAAAATGGAAATGATACTCATCCTTCTTTGTAAAGTGCTTGGAAATCTAGGATGAAAAGCACTATAAGAAGAAGTAATTATAATCTATAAATCACAGTGGGACCCCGAAACTAACATAAAGTAACTAATTCTCACTGTCAGTGATACTAGTACATACTGCTGGTAACCAAAGTATGCATGTATCACTGGTGCCCTCCCATACTGCCTCACAAACTTATCTGCCATCAACCATAGCTGTTCCTGGGATGGGGGAAGACATCATCCGCCTCACCCCACTCAAATGTCTGGTTCCCCAGAACTGGTTATGTGCATCGTGGGCAAGCAAATTAACCCAGGTCAAACCAAAGGCAGTTCTCCTGACTGAAGTGAGAACTAATTTTATTTTAACATTCATTTTTTTTAATTACTGTTGTAAAATAGATGTAGATCAAACAATATGATCTTGCTCTCTTTTTGATTTCAGTAGGGCTACTTATGGGGTAAGGAGTCACTCAACACGAGAATTGAGCCCCAGGGATCTGATCCCCTTGAAGTCAAAGGCAAAGCTACTGGCTTCAATGGCTGGGGAGTGGACCTGCAGGGCTGTGTAGTGCCTTAACCAGCTCTCACTGAAGTCAATGGGAGACTCAAAACCTGAAAGGAGCTGAGCAGCATAACTCCCATGAAAGTCAATGACAGTTGCAGTGCTCAGCACCTCCAGGATTTGACCCTAATTCCTTGCACCATTATTTAGGGACAGAGAAGAATTAGTGTAACCAGCCCGCACTGCTGACAATAGCAGCACGTAACCAGTAAGAATCAGGAGTAACTCCAGTGAATCAATGGAATTACTCTAGCATGACACTGGAGCAAGGGAGTGAAGATTCAGTCCTACTATCTCTGAGAACTAGTTTCACAGGCCTGTCATAATTATAGTTACTTAAAAAAAATCTAGGTCAGAAACAGTTTAATCATAAAAACATTATCCAGAATGGGTGACAAGCTTTTTATAGAGGTATTATAGAGGTTTTATATTTTATAAGGTATTATAGAGGTTTAGCTGGTTAAATGATCAAGTTGAAGTAGAAAAAATAATAATGTTCACTTGACTCTCTTCCTAGTGATCAAATCAAACATAAGGGTTTTAAAAGTTCAGAAAGTGTTTGACTTGTTTACACCAAGATCAACGTGAGGGCAAAATGCAAAGCTAATCAGAGCTACTTGACTATATCTGTGTGTTTTGTTTTTTTCCCCTCACCTTCATCCTCCCCCAAGTAAGGCAGAATAATTTCCACATTTTTATTTTACATTTCTCCATCAGTGCACCTACTTAAATTTATCTTGTTCATATGAAGCTAGAGCAACTAGGTCTGTGCAAAATAATACAGTTTCAGTTACAGGTTCGTAGTATTTTCAGTGCAACATCCATTTCAGTCCTGTACACAGTAACAGTAATGCTCTTTTTCTAACTTGTTTTGAGTTATTGCTCCCATTCAAAATTGTACTGAAATGGCTCACTTTGCACTACTGAGAATATAAACTCGTCTGGGGAAAGGCTCTTTCTGTGTATTTGTACAGCACGTAGCACAACAGGACTCCCATCTTGACTGGGGCCTCTGGGTGCTATTGTAAAACAAATAAGTAATAAAGCACTAGGGGCTAGAGCATTGGCACCTCTGAAGCAGCTTTGTTCTATGGTGACCGTGCAAAGCAGCCTTAAAGGCAGTGTCATTGGTCAGAGAAGGATTCTCGCGGTGTAGTGGAATACTCAGTTGGTGTAATGTAATTAAAAGAGCTGTTCAGCACTGTAGTATCCCAGCACCCTAAGGTACTGGTAGTGTGACAGGTGTACTACGGCTTGGAGGCAAGCGCTGATGGCTTTTGTAGGTGCTAGCCCTGGTGGGTCCCACCCAGTAACACTCAGACATGTGAAAGGATATTTCACTAAGGCTGGCAAGAGAGGGAAGGTTGCAGATATCCTAGGTGTAAAGGCTTAAACAGATACAGTTCTTGTTTTGGCCCTTGGGGGCAGTCCAATTGAGGATTAGGATTCTTCAGGCGTAGTGCCTAGGGTGCCCTCTCCAGTCCAGTCTCTATTCCCAGCAAATAGGAGTTTGCAGGTTTCAAGGAGAGGATCAGTTAGTGGTGTCTCTCTCCCTGGGCCCCCTCTACATCGGCTCCCTGCCCAGCCTCTGCTATTCCTCGTAAGTCCCACACAGACCTAGTCCCAGCTGCATGTCCAACAATCACACCCTGCTCCACAGTGGTTCCCTGGTTTCTACTGCATCCGACTCCTTTCTCTGGTTTCTCTCCGCATCTATCTTCCCTGCAGCTCCTGCCTAGCCATGCTGCTGCTGCTGCTTCCCAAATGTGCCCGGTCACTTCCTGGTTCAGGGTCTTTTCATTGACTTTCTGCCCCCTCCTCCTACCTGACTAGGAGGAAGGGGATGTGCAGGGAGAGAGGAGGGGGGTGACTGGGAATCATAGTCTCCTGGTTAGCAGATCCATCATAGTAGGTCCACCCTAGTGGCTCCAAAGCCACCTTCCCTCCTGCCCTTCACATAGGGTATGTGCCTGGGGAAAGGTGCCTTGGCTTTGGTGATCTACACCTACCAGAATGGCCCTTTGGGGCCATGAGCAGCTGAACATGAAGTAGAGTAGCCCTGAGTCTGTGTTCCTTTGCTCTGGGGACCAGACCAACAGTCAGTCTGCCCCAGGATCAGGGGTCACAAAGGTGACAACTTTGCATCTGTACCTCTCCTAAATTACATTGAACTTGGATGCAGCCCAGGCCCTTACTGCAGATTTGCAGAGAAAATAAGATTATATAAACATCTGCAACATTGCCAAATTGAATTTGGCAGGATAGATGAAAGATGATTTTGTGCAGATTTTTCATGAAGGAAATCTAAGTTGAGATTCATGTTTTCCACCCCTTAAAATTCTTGTAAGGGTGTGTCTGCTTCAGATTATGTCAATTTATCCTTCTTGGAGAGTTTTCATTAAATGAGAGCATGCTGAGCAGCTTATTGCAGATGTACAGTGGAGCAGAAAGTCTCTTTCCACAGTCAGGAGAATTCTGTTTACATTGAAAAGTTAAAAAAAAAAAAAGTGGGGTGTTGTGGGGACATTCCCATATGTTTACTATCATTCTAAACTCAACTCCGTCAGAAATCACAGAAGAAAAATGTTTGGAAGTGGAGAAAATGTTGGCTTTACTCACTTATTTTCATCCTACAGGAATTAGTCACCATGGAGACTCCTGTTTTCAAGGATGATTCACAAGCTTAACTGGTGGGGAATATGCAATGGAAGCAAAACAACATAATGAGGAATTCACAGTAAAACATTTAAAAAATAAGTGTTTGAGCACTGACCAACACGCAGAGAAAGAAAATTTTACACCAGTCTTGCAATTAGGATACTTTCTTCTCTGAAGAGCTTTTATTTTCTGATGTAAGGTCAACAAAAATTTCATTTCTAAATCAGACTGTACTGTAAAGTGGATTTTAAGAAACACAGATACAGCACTGTAGCTAAAGTTTTTGTGCCTTCAGTTGACTGGATCTATATACACTGAAGTATAGCTTCAAAGCGTTTTATGAAGCTGGAGCTGCATGTCTCTGACTTTCAGGCAGTCATGCAGCTGAAACCCTTTGAAACTTAAGAGTCTAATAAAATTGTGGCGATAACACAAATTACATGTGTTAGTTTCAATCTGAAGACAAACCAAAGTGAGTGTGGGACTGAGCCAACAGCAAAGAAACAGAAAACTATATGTGCTCTGTGCATATAAGAATGGGCTTAAGTGTGAAAATTGCTCCACTGACATCACAGGAGACTGAAGTCCTCTCTCCAGACTGACACAGCATGGGCAGTTGCTATGAGTGACTGGGGCATGGGCCGTCACACCCTGTGGTTAGAGCAAGAATCAGGAATCAGAGCCAGAGGCCAGATACCAGAGCCAAGAGTCAGAGCCAAAGGTCAGGACGAGGTTATTTAGAGTGAGGCTAGACAGAGGCCAAGCTGGGTACAAGCAAGCACAGGTGTTACCGCAGTCAAGAATGAATGCTTCAAGTAGCCACTGAAAGGCTGATGCTGCTGGACTTAAGAGCCATTCTGCTGACTTTGCCAACCAGTCAGACAGGGAGGCAATTAGGCAGCCTTCTACAGGCCAACCGCACTTGTTAGGTTGCTTGGAGACTCCTTCTGCTGCAGGCCCTGATTCCTGACACCTATTGAATCACCAGGGATGGGCGGGTGCAAGCCAGCCCACATATTAACACCTCCCCCCAGCCTAAGGGGAGAAGCCGCTGGACTGAGACGTCAAAAGAGTTTGGGGGGCAACAAATGAGAAAACAGGGTTGGGAGTGAGGTCATAGGGTCAAAATCAGGGAACCAGAGGGTATGTTACCTGCACAATTTAGGGCTCCCACCCCCCTACCCTTTCTCATTGACACTCAGGGAGTAAAGGACCCAACTCTACCCCTCCGTGGGCTCAGGCTAACACCCATTCCCAGTGGACTCAGGGCTCTATAGGTCTGTGGGGGCAGTTTCCCAGTGAAAGAGCCTTACACAGTAATATCCTTGACCTCTATTTATTAACAATTGAGCAACAGAATATACATGCTAAGCATACAATGCTCACCACTCCCAATAATGCAGATGAACTTTTCTTGATGGCCAGTAAAGATTAGATCATCTGGGGACTCCTGTACAGTACGGTTGGCAGCTTGTTGAGGTCTGGCAGCTTTGATCTTGGGCTGTCCTGGAGTTAGGTTCCAAAGAACTTCCTTTTGGAGCCCAGTTTATATAGTTAAAACTTGGGTCCTACTTAGCTATACCTTAACCAATAATTTTAAACTAAAGTATTATGAAACAACATTTTAACCAATCCTAGCACTTTATGAAACAATTCTTTAACCAATCATACCCCGTTACCGTAGTTGATTCAAATCTTGCAAAATTAGTTATGCAACAGACAGAAACAATTAAAGAATCAAACAGAGACCATACAGATAAACAATAGAGACGTAGGGACCATAACGGCAAAAAACTTGAGAAATATAGATTTCACAATCACAACTGTTGATAAGTGGTTTCTTGCCAGACAGAATATTATGAACGTTTTCTTTAAAAATCTTAAGATCTGTTTCTTTAGCTGGGGATGGTGGGTACTATTAGGACAGGAGTGCCTTCTTGACAGACTAATATTACATTGTTTTGGTGCAATTTAGATGGAACGTGAAGATGTGACTCTGCAACTTAGCTCATGGCTGCTGTTTTTACTACAGAAAAAAGGCCTCAGACCTTACAGGGATACTGAGCAGAGAACCCTGGACAGCACCCACTGCTCCTCAAAGGCATCCAGCAGGAGACAGTAGACGCGGCCCAGAGGAACTCTGCCCAGAGACGTGACCTAAGGGATGATCTGAAATAGGCCCCAGAGTCGCAGAGCACCTCCAGCTTCCTCCTCCTGGTATGGTGGATGGCCACCTTGGTCAGTGCCAGAAGGAGGCTGACAAGGAGGTCTTGTGACTTCGTGGGGCCGTGGATGGGGTGTGCGTAGATCAGGAGGTGTAGGGAGAAGTGCAGCCAGAACCTGAGGAGAAGGTTCTGGAGGAGCTGAAAAAGGGGCTGCAACCTGGTGCATTTGAGGTAGCTGTGTGCCAAGGTCTCCCTCCCCGCGCAGAAGGGGCAAGTGTCGGGGAGAGGGGTGAACCATGCCAGGTACACGTCTGTGCTCACGGCTCTGCCCTGATCCCTGACAGCTGCTGTGCCTGCTTCCCCACACTGCTCTTCTACTGTGCCTAACTTTCTGACTCCCTCTATGGAGCAGAGGGTAATTCAGCCGCCAAACTCGCCAACTTGCTGAGACTGCCACAACGGGGCTCAATTCATGCTAATTTCAGTGGGACTGCTCACAGAGTAAGGGACTTCTCACGGTGTGTCAGGGCAGCAGAGTCAGGTCCTTCATGCTAGATTCTGGTTGGCTCTTGTGTGGGAGCACAGCTGAGGGTGAAGGAAGGAGTGTTTCGTCCCCTGCAACAAGGATAGAATGCACGAGCGGGAACCCAGGGCTGCTAATGGGATACTTTCCAAGGGGTGTGTGTTGCCCCCAGTGAAGTGGAAAAGGCAGGGATCAGGCTCTGATCCCAATATTCCTTAGTCATTGGAGCTGGCCTAGCCACCTGTGGAGGGGTAGGAGAGCCTGTGCACCCTTCAGAATGTTGTAGCAGTTTGTGTATTTCACCCATGCACCAGGAATGTCTAGAAGGCAGCCTAGCTTCTCTGGGTATGTCTACGCTGCAGCTAGATACCTGTGACAGCCCTATGCCAGCTGACTCGGGGCGAGGGGCTGTTTAATTGCCGTGTAGAAGGGCTAGGGCTGCAGCCTGAGCTCTGGGACCATCCCACCTCGCAGGGTCCTAGAGCCCTGGCTTCAGCCTGAGCCCAAACGTCTACACTGCAATTAAACAGCCCCTTAGCCCGAGCCCCATGAGCCCGAGTCAGCTGGCACTGGCCAACTGCTGGTGTCTAATTGCAGTGTAGACATCCCCTCTGACTCTGAGACAGAATGCCTCTGGTGTTCCCCTGGGGCAATGCGACTCTGGCCAGTCCCAGCTGTTCCTAATTGGCACCATCAATCTGGTAGCTAGTGGTGGAGTGAAGTAAAGATCATTTGTGAAATGAATAAACCAACAAGAGGCCAGAACTTCTACCTAAAGATAAAACTTTTACAATTAATGGTACCAGCCACTAACTGGGGGCTGAAGCCTGGTCCCTCAGCTGGCTGGTGTGAGGAACTAGTAACCTGTGTGACTATGGAGAAGGGCAGCCATTTTAGCACTCCTGTGGCTCAGAGCAGCGTGACTCCTCTCCCCGGCTAGACTGGGCAGATCTGTCCGGTGGAGAAGGCAGAGAAACACCAATGTTCTTCTGCTTTTCCCTTCTTCTGCTGCATTCACTTTCACCCACAACATGGCCACTCACCCTCCCCATCCTCCAGCATCCCCCCACTAGCCCCGCATGCCCTCAGTTACATCCTCCTGTTCCCCGCATCACCATTTTCCCTCCCATGCTCCTTCCATATCTCTGCTCCCTCAGATTCCTGTTCAGCGCACACACACCCCACAATTCTCAGGGTGGTTGCTCAGATATTGTGGCACCCAAGAATCAACAGCCTTCCTGTAGAATGCTTGTATGTCTGCATGCCTGAGTGGTCATAAACCCTCATATTCACAGGCAGATAAAAAACCTCAAGAAGTCTGGGTAGTATGGCGTCCAATCCTGCAAGGCACTGAGTTGGGATGGTTCAGCATCTTACAGAAGGCAAAGGTGCTCAGATTCTTGAAGAATATAATCTTTCATGTGCACGACATGACCTTATTTACACCGACAGATGCTCTTTCAGTTCAGTTTATGGAGAGCAACAGTGACATCTAGTGGTCTGTTTGTATGCACCCCTGCTAGAGCGGGGCAGAAAATACAAATCATTTCAAAATTTTAACAAAGAATGGGAACAAAATTTGATGAAAATGGGTGTGCAAAATGTTTTACTTTGTTCTTTTATCATCTCCATTCTCCGTTTAAGCATATCTCTGCTACCCACCTCTCCTGTTTAAAAGTGGCTACCAGTAGTGAAAGTGTGTGTCTACTAGGGCTCGCTTCTATTTCTCTCTGGCATGTGTGTTCAAGACCATGTGTAAAACATTATGATTATTACTAATAAATAGCAATAACATTGTTGACCACCATCAATATGCTCAGCCCTGTACAAGTCACAAAATATGGGTAGTCCTTGTCCCAAAGAGCCGTACAATCTAGAAAACAGAGAAAAATAATAGAGATAAGGATAATCCAGCAGCATACTCATAGGAGTTTTCAAAGAACAACTATGATACAAAGCATCATTAAATAGAAAATAATGGAATAGCCCACCTATGTAAAAAAAGTCATTGAGCTCTCTGTTTTCATACTATGCACATTCATTTTTAAAATGCAGATGTGTTAAACCAGCTGTTTTTGAAGAAGCCCTGATGACATTTAATTACTTGCATATCTAAAATGCCCACATTGTAAATATAATCTGCAGAGGTTTAAAATATGTCTTGATAGAAATCTGAACTGAAATGATCAGTCTGCTTTGTAAAAAGCAGGAAGAATCCAGAGTTGGCTACAAATACCTTGAGGGATGCAAGCTTGTTGTGCACCATGTAGTCACAAAATGACAAGTGACTGATTTTGAAACCAACTCTCACCATGCCTAAGTTTTCCAAACCAATGGCAAGAAACACAGGAGGCATTTTCTTTCACCCATGGTTCCTGCAACCTCATCTGGTTAGTGTACAAAAGGTTAAAATGAAGTGTATGGTAGTTACCAGATTCTCCGATCTTCTGTAATGCTCATTATTATTCATGATATTTTGTTGTCTTCATTTTTTTTAAAAAGAACCTGAAAGATGCCTGTAGAAATGGCAATATTTAGTGTAAATGATCATTTGTTCAGCAGAGGAAGCACAGATGATGTGATTGTGCAGTGTGCTCCTGTAGTGGGGTGGACACCCGCTCCTGCCCTGAAGGGCTTGAAATCAGCCCTGAAAGAGGGCTGCAGTGGTAAAAGCAGCTGGGCCACACCCCAATCAGGCCACAGCTGGCCTGTATAAATAGGCTGGCCCTATAAAGGCTTGAGCCAGGAGCTCAAGCAGGAAGTCTCTCTCTGCATTCAGAGAGAGAAGGGCCTGGCTGCAGGGAGGTTAACCAGGTATCCAGAGCAGGGCTGGGGAAAGGCCACGGGAGCCGGGGAGCTCTGGCCTAGGAAAGCCCCAGGCTGCAGGCCTGGTAAGGCCTATTAGGTACTGGGTTGCAGGGGGCAGCCCATGGGTAGCCAGAGGCAGCAGGTCCAAACCCCTTTGCCTGTGATGAGTGGCTTATACTGCAGTCTGCCCCAGTGAATGGGGGCTAGATGGAGACTGGGCAATAGCCAAGACTGAGGCAAAGTGGGGATAGTGGGTGAGGGGTTCCCCTGGGAGGGGGAGACCCAGAACTGTGGGGGTACTGCCAGGGGGCAACACCCCAGACAACTGGGCACCAGGTCTGGGAGGGACACAGGGGGCCAAGTGGTAGCAGGACACCGGCCTGCAGAGGGCGCTCTGATGGCTGGATGAGCTAATTCCCCGATAGAGATCAGCAGGAGGTGCCGCAGGGGCGAGTCACGCTACAGCTCCCTTTTCTGCACAGGGACCAGGGCCACGACCCTGCCTGCTCCCTTCCCTTTTTGAAGTGGTTTGAACCTGAAGCACTAGGAGGAAGCAGTTGCTTGCCCTCCCCTGGACATTGGGATTGTGGCTGTGCGTGGCCCTTGTGTAGGGAGTTGAGGGAGTAAGTTTCCTTGCATGCTGCCCCTAAAGCACCCATGCAAGAGGCAAGAACAGTCTAGCACGGTCACTTTAAAATAGTCCCCTTGGTATCATGTCAGCCAGATAGAGACTGCAATTTGTCTGCTATTTATATTGTGTTAGCATCCAGAGGCCCCTGTGTGGGATCAGGGCCTCATTGTGCTAGGTACTGTACAAACAAGTAAAACAATGACAGTCATGTCCCAGACCACCCACAATCTACAGTGGTTCTCAAACCGTGGGCCAGGACCCCATTTTAATGGGGTCGCCAGAGCTGGCTTAGACTTGCTGGGGCCTGGGGCTGAAGCCCGAGCCCCACTGTCCAGGGCCAAAGTTGAAGTCTGAGTGCTTCAGCCCTCGGTGGTGGGGCTCAGGTTACAGGTCCCCTGCTTAGGTCTGAAGCCCTTGGACTTCAGCTTTGCCCCCCTCCCTGCCCAGGGTGGTGGAGCTCGGGCTTTGGTTTTGGCTCTTCCACCCAAGGCAGTGGGGTTCAGGGGGGCTCAGGCTTTGGTCTCCCTCTTGGGGTCATGTAGTAATTTTTGTTGTCAGAAGGGGGTCACGGTACAGTGAAGTTTGAGAACCCCTGATCTAGGATTATTACAAGACCCAGCAGGTGGATAAACAGAAATGAGGGTGAGGTAGGGGAAAAGGTAACAGTAATGGTGGGTGTATTTGCAGTCTCAGTGGTCTCTGGGAGAGGTACAGTAATGTATATGGTATAATCAAAGAATAAAAGAAAAGCAAATAGTGAATGAAGGACTGTTTGTCTACACAACTATCGATTAGGTCACTGACTAAGCGTATTAAAGGTGTCTGCATATACTTAGTTTATTCAGAGTTGTGGAGAGGGGTTTTAGTTGTTGGTATTTTGGAGCTTGGTGAAACTTAGCAGGCTCTTGTGGTCTCTCAGAAGCGTAGTCACCTAGGAGACTTAAAAAGAAATGAATCACTGGAATTTTAGTGTGTTAAAAGTTTTTTGGTGGTTTGACTTTTCCTAAAAGTAACAATGTGACTGTCATTCCTGTCTTCATTGCTCAGAAAAGGCATTTAGAACAGGCTCATTTCAAGCTGTGTGACCTAACTTTTAAAAATGATTATTAATTTAATATTAATTATTATTATTGAGAGGCAGCAACCACTCTAGTTAAGGTTTTAAGATAAGTAGTTACCCATTTCCAATCTAGCCCAATTTCAGACATTCATCATAATTTCCCAAAACTTTCATCTTTAGGACTGAAATTTCCCAAGGATAGTCTCTGCCTATAGGTAAATTGTTTTGGAAAGTTTGAGTAAAAATTATTCAGTCATTTTTGAATATGAAGAAAGTGCACTTTTCCCATTATACAAAAAATTATTTCAGCCTTTCTCTGAGCAATCGGCCAGCTGAGGCGAGGAAGTTACAATTTGACAGGGAAATAGCCTAAACTGACAAGATGCACCTTTGAGTGTTCTGGTAAAAATTGGGTTTGGTTTTACTGCATTATATGTCTGTTTGAAAACTGCAGGCCTCACATGGACAGTCCAGTGTGTGCAGGGATTTTCTTGCTAAGTTTGTAAAGTGTGCAGATAAAGAATGTACTCAGCGTGTGAAATTCTTCTCTGTGCAGAGGGCCAGCAAAAGGCCAATGCACCAACATCTTTTTCCTCTCTTCATACTTGGAAATGGCTGACCTATTTATGTGAGGCCTTGACCTAATGGTGCATTGCCTTGCACTAGGTCTCTGCACAGATGTGAATTTCACCCTATAAACATGTGTGACTAACCTCTGCAGTGATAAGTGTAGTGCAGGTGCATAATGAACAGTGCTGAGTGGGGGACGAAGACTGTGTGTTATGTGGTGAGACTGAGTTTGGAGTAGCCCCGGGAAGGAAGCAGTAGTTTACATTTGCCAGTGAGTCTGGTGAGGCCATGAGAGAAGCAGAGGAAAAAAAGACAGGACAGCTGCTTCTTGGGACAGGGCTGGGGTGCCTGACCAGCATCCAGTGTGTTCTTACTGCTGTTCAGGGAAACATTTGTGTATATTTTGTAAATAAAGAAATTATGCAAAGAAACTACCCTGAGTCTGTCACTTTTTCATGCAAAAGGTAGCCACCATGCAAGGCCCTGAATTTCAGTTACCACTCAGCCCAAGGGCAACAGTATTTTCTTCTTGTGATGAAGGATCTACAGTATGTTTCAATGAGACATTTACAATCTCACTTACCTAAACTGTCACATCTTGACAATGAATAAAAGGAACTCCTAAAATATCATGTTCAAATGGAGGCATTTTACAGTTGTCTAGTCTTTGTTATTGGGAGGTTTCTGACATAACAATCTCCAGCCTTTTTGACTATTGACTCACTAGTGAGTTCTGAATCATCCAAACAAAAGCTGGAACCCATATGCTTTGAATGGAGGAGGGAGGGATGTCGTGGTTATAGTGCTATTAGCCAAATGATTGCTGCCATCTTTTGGTTAAAATCACATGGGGAATAGGACATTACATTAACAGGAAGGTTTAAAGGGACATTATCAACTAGTTTAGGCCTAAAATGTAGGTTTAGTTAGAGGGGGGATTTTTTAAAAACAAAATCTGATATGATTATAAATGTTTTCAAATGCATTATTTTAAAATATCTTTTTAATTTAAATATTCCTCTCCAGTTGCTATTATTTATTTGCATTACAGCAGTGCATGGAGATCCAAGCAAGAAATAGGGCTTCGTCATGCTAGGGGCTGTACAAACATGTAGCAAAAAGACTGTCCCTGCCCTCAAAAGCTTAGTCTTGGTTGATGACAACATGCAACAGGTGTGGGAAACAAGAGTCAGGATGGGAGGGAGAGAAAATGAGGTAATGTCGGTATGAGCATGTTTTTGTGTGGATTATACAATACAAGTCACCCATTCTAAACACAGCTTTGTTGGGCCAGGGGTTCTCCAACCTTTTCATTCTACTGACCACTTCGTAAAAGACAGGTTCTCCCCTCCCAAAGCTCCAATCACCCTCTTCCCCCACTGCTTGAGTCTCAAAATACGTTTCACTGCATGTAAGGACTCTGTAGGCCACAGTGGACCATAGTTTGAGGACCCCTATAAGTGCAGGAGAACCAGAAAGTGAACCTGACTGAACATAGGTGAAATTGACCAGTCAAGTTCCATTATCCAGACTGAGTGAAGTGAGATTTTAAAAAGGTATTCAATTTTAATCATCTGAAATTTAACGTGTAGCATGAGGAATTTTTTTTAATTATTTTTTTATCATGAAACTATCCCTTTAAGAAGGATGACTGATAGGAAAGTAACAGGAGAATCTCATTGTGATGGACCCAGCTCTGCTAACATTTTTGTCAGAGCTAAATGCCTTGCATTCCATTTGTTGAGTATGTATCTGTGAAGCAAAGGTCAGGTTCAGTTACTAAAGGCTGATGTTCCCCTGAGAATAAAAAATGGTTAAAGTCAAAAACAACATGCAGAGGAAATGAAAAAAACAACACCCTCTCAAATACTTGGTGGTTACTGAAGGCATTTCTGGTAAAAAGCATGACTAATGTTCTTACTGAAACTGGACTGGACCCATGCCAGCAACTATCACCATGTGGTGTACTCAGTTTCACAGTGCTTTCTTTAACCGGTCTTCAGGCAACAGACTAGTCAGTAATGCAGTCAGGTGAGTGCCAAAGACAAACAAACCTTCTGTGTGCCAGCAAAAACGAAAAGATAAACCAATATTGTGCAAGTACTTAAGGGGTCTGTTTAAGCTGTTCACTTACAAAGGATAAACACAGCAGAGAGTACAAAACATTGTCAAGCAGTACAGGCAACCCCTAGCCCAGCCAGCAGAAGACATGAACCTATTTCTAAGAAGCTCCTTATACATCAAAAGATACATCATACTATCACAGTAACATTTCTAAGGAGAATGGGAAGGGCATGGAGGCCAAATTCTACATCCTGGGGAGTGGGGACAGGGGCTGCGCTTGGGGGCCCCCTCTTCCTCCCCCTCCCGCCCAGGGCAGGTGGAGCATCCGGGGCTCACCACAGCAGCCTGGGCTCCCTGGGCGGCTCTTACCACAGCTCAGCTCTGGCTTCCGGCCTGGCCGGGGCCTCAGGGGGAAGAGGAGGAGCAGGGATGTGGCCACAGAGAGGGGTGGGGCCTTGTGCCGCCCCCCCCTCTACCCAGGATCCAGTGCTCCTGATTTAGGTTCTGTATTTTAAACAAAGGGCTGGTCTACATAAGGAACTTCCATTAGTATACCTACCGCTGAGAGATGTAGCAATACCAACCTAACCCCTGGTGTAGACAGCACTAGGTCAATGGAAGAATTCTTCAGTCGACTTAGCTACCGCCTCTCAGGGAGGTGGATTACCTGCGCTGATGGGAGAATCCCTCCCATCCTTCTCTTCTTTACTCTCCCTTTCCTTCTAGCTCTCCCTTCTGCACAGCCTCCTCATCCCTCTCTCTTCTGCTCCTCCCACTCTCCCTTCCTTCTGCTCTTTGTGAAGAAGCCGAGGAGAGTAGGGTGACCAGATGTCCCATTTTTATAGGGACAGTCCTGATATTTGGGGCTTTTTTTATGTGGGCTCCTATTCCCGCCCCCCCGTCCCGATTTTTCACATTTGCTATCTGGTCACCCTAGAGGAGAGGCCTGGTGTCATGGACCAGGACAAAGGCAGTCAGACCTAGTCAGAGCAGTGGGGACTAGGCCTAGTGGTCAGAGCAGGAGTTGGGAGCCAGGATCCAGAGCTGGGACTCAGAGCCAGAGAAAGAGTCAGGAGTCAAGCCAATGGATCTGGAACAAGGCAGGCAGGCAGGAACCAGGAAGGCAGGGCTCAGGAGTCAGGCAAAAAGGCAGTGTCCATTGTAGCAATCATGTAGAAATTTACCTAGTTGCTCAGACAATGTTTGTGCCTTCTTCTGGCTTAAAAAGCAAGTCTGAGCCAATTGGAGAGGCCAGACATCTCTTCCAATCAAAAACTTTGTGGGTGGTGAGCTAGGGTTCACAAGTCTACACTCTCTTCTGGTACCAGTGAGCTGCCGGGTGGTGGCTGCAGTCTGAGGACTCCCTGGGGACCCACAGTCCCATAATCCCTTAAACCTGGCTCTGCAGACCTTTGTTGCCATGAGTAGCCCTGTTTCCATTTAGATTTGCATACACTGATACAACACTGTAACATTTGGTTGCAAACTCCGCCAGGGAATATTTTGTAAATTGTTTTTAATGATTTTTTAAAAAAATATTTAAATGACTCCATTGGTCTAAAGTTTTATAAAATCTTTGTTTTACAACACCTAAATTCTGGGCCAAATTTGACTTCAGTGTCCCTTTCATATCATGATAACTAAACATGGTTTAAATAGGAGCAAGCTTTCAGGAACCATGCTCTTCATCAGGCCTTCGCAGAAGAGTTATGTAGAGTGACATTATGTATAATGCAGGAATTTAATTCATAATTAATTTCAAAGATCAAAGGAAAGGATGGGAGGGGAGAAAGGTACAAGGCATGGATTGGCGTTCCTCTCCTCAGATGCTCTGTCTGGATTACTAGTGACTAGAGGCTCTGTCAATCAAAAATATTATTAAAAAATCAAAGGGTCTACAAAGCCCTTTGTCACTGTAATCCAGAGGGAGCTATTAAGAAGAGGAACTCTAACCCCATTTTGATTTGGTTAACTGTCTACTTTGATCTATACTCTCTCTCAATTTATTATAGGCTCTAATTAATTACCATTCTATCTGTTGCTCTATCTTCCACCATTCCCACCTCAAAAACATACCCATTTTTAAGCTTAATTAGGCCTGATGAAAAGGAGTTTTAAAAACTTATTTTTTAATTCTTTTTTCTTTATTTACCAGACTATTCATTATTATAAAACAAATATTGATCCCAATGAAGTTAATAGCAAACCCCCCTCCCATTTTGACTTAGTTGCAAGAAGGAATGTGCCTTACACCTCTATCTTGTAATTGTGTTTACAAGAAATGTCCAAAGTCGCATCTTCCCCTTCCGCGCCCTCGGCCCCAGCCCAGAGCCTCCCACACCATAGCCGCTGCCCCCACCCGAGGCTAGACTGGGACGGCCGTGCCAAGCGGAAGTAGGAAGGGGGGCCTGGGGGCAGAGTGTGGGTGGGAACACACTTGGCTGTTTGGGGAGTCACAGCCTCCCCGAGCCTATGGTACCCGCCTCCCTTGCTGCAGAGCCTCCTCTCCCCACAGACCCAGGAGATCCACCACCTCCCATGTATTCCGGGCAGGAGCGTGGTTGCTGCAAGGATACTCAGCTGCGCAGTTGCTATGTGAGCTCTCCACATCACAAACAGGAAGAGCAATTTCAAAACTTCCTGGGGCTTTGAAAGGGGGGGAGTGCATACCTGTGTATCTGGCTGCAGGGCAGCGGAGTTCAAACCAGTGACCAAAGCAATCACGGTGGGCACTGTGGGACACCTCCTGGAAGCCACTTAGGGTGACGTAAAAGCAATGCAGTGTCTCTTGTTGAGGTGATTTTATTATATCAGTGTAGCAGGCAGTGCTTAATTTGTGCCAGGGCTTGCCAGGGCTGAGCCCTGGCACCTCTAGGCTTGGCAGTTCATAGCCCCGGCATCTCTCGGTTTGCTGCATCCGTGATGAAAACAAAATAAATGCTTGAGCCCTGCTGCCCTGGCACCTAATTGCTTGAGCTCCAGCACCTCTTTCATTACAAATTAAGCACTGGTAGCAGGAGAGTTAAAGCGGAGGGAGGAGCATTGCAGTGTGTACACCTCCGTATTTAGGTCAACGTAAGCCACCTTATGTCGACTTAACTTTGCAGTGTAGACAAGCCCTCAGTGTTTCTCTTCTCTCTGTCTCTCTCTGATTTATAATTCACACTATGGGATGTGGGAGAAGAAAGGAATGCTAGAGAGCTCGTCATGTGTGTTTGTCCCATTCCTATTTGTGTCAATCGGAGTTATGTGCACATTTGGGAGGACAACATGTGCTTATGACTCTTTTTCTGTTTTCTTTCTTTCCCTTTTATTTTGGTT
Organism: Platysternon megacephalum; assembly: GCA_003942145.1. Taxonomy (NCBI): domain Eukaryota; kingdom Metazoa; phylum Chordata; order Testudines; family Platysternidae; genus Platysternon; species Platysternon megacephalum. The sequence continues at coordinate 1,001,654 of QXTE01000100.1, read as the reverse complement.
AAGATAAATGCCTGACGACTTTACTACCTGGCAGAGCTCATTTGCAATAGTGGCGCAATGTCTCTGTCCATCTTGATCTTCCCATGCTTATAGTGATTGGATTTCCAAATGGTTGACTAGAAATTAAGTAATTCCTCCTCTGCAGAGTTAGTATTTGTTATGAGAGGGTCATAATTAATCAGAAGAAGTGCTCTTTCAAGGGGTCTTGTTCGATGACCTGTTTCATAACAAGGCCATCATTTATTCAGGATAATCAGGAGCAATTCAGAATAGATTCATCATTTTCTCAGGAGCATCTGCCTCACTCTGACACCTAATTCCCTGTGTGAATTTATATTTTTTTGACAAAGAATAGGTCTGATAATTACATAGATAAAATAATACACATGAGATAAAATTAATATATACAGGCAGAAAGAAAGCAAATCACAAATCTGAAACATATTACTGTACTGACAACAGTTCCTTGAGAACAAAGGACTTATTTATAATGAAATGGCAAGTATAAACACTAAGACCCAAACCTCAGTAGCTAATTATTCATTCAGCTACGCAATTATTGATCATACATCTCCAAAACAGCTGATTAAGTGCCTTGGGAAATTCCTTAACTGTCATTGCATGAGAAGTTATTCCTAGAGAGGCCGATTGAGTTATACCCTCCCACCAGTGTGTTATGATCAAAACTGCAGTGATTTCCATTTTTTGCAAACTCTGTCTCTGCAGTAAGAAATGTCCTTGAAATGAATGTTTTCTTAGTGTTGGAATGGCCCCTTACCGTCCCTATATGATCAAATATAAATGTCTCTGAAGCGTGATACGTGTCAAAGGTAAAGTGCAAGAGTGAGTGAAAGGAGGCGGATAGAGCACAAAGTGTATGGACCAGCCACAATCTCCATTCCTGTCCTTGAACATAAGGAGCAGAAGAATACAGCTCTGATGATATCATTAAACTTTCCAAAAGCCCTGGTCACTGCTCTTCCCCCTATGGAGCTGACACAGTGTGGGGGAGGGGGAGGTGACATCCTTTCACAGACTGCAGTGCATACTGTAGTACAGAACGCACTGCACTCTGTTAGAGGATGTCACTGACATTGTTCAGATGAGCTCTCCCCAGTTACCCTGAAGGAATTCTGGCTGAGACAGCAAGAATGACTCTGGGACTCCAGCTGGTGTGGATGTTCTCAGCACTCTCCTACCAGTCACAGTATAGCCCAGCGTTAATCCTGGCCTACTCTTATAATGTTGTGGCACGGCCATAGCAGGTGTAATGTTGTATGTATCATGCAGTGCACAACAGCTTCAGTTCTAGTTCTCCTGGGATTCTGCTTTTATAGCCAGTCTACGTTTTGCTAATTAATTATGACCTGAACTCCAAAGCTGAACAAAATGTTAGTGTGTGACACATGCAACCTTAAGTTGGTCATTTCCTGGCATTTGTTGCAATTTTTTATTTGTCATATAGTAGTACTCAGAAACCCCGCTCAGGATCAGGGCCTCATTTACAACACTGTAAGGCTGCTTTGCATTTTCAAAGCAGTGCCAAGGGGTCTTAATGTAAATGAGAAACAAGCCCTGTTCATTATGCAGCACCTGGCACAATCTGTAGTGGATTAGGGCTGCATGCAATTATTTAGCTTAATTTTTCCTGAATTTCATGAAGAGTAAGCAAATGCAAAGCACCCTGAGCCCTACATAGTATGAATCACTAGAAGTGTAAACCTTACAGACTTGCACCAGTGTAAATGAGGCTATTGAGGCTAGATAACTGGCTGGCTGCTAGTTAGCCCACACATACTGTAAGTCAAACAATAACTTTACTGAACCCAGAACATTTCCAAAGGCCTAGAGACGGATAGGATTTGTAGTGCAGGTGGGGGAGGAGCAGATGTAAGTGGGCCACAAGCCAGTGTAACTGATTCTCACACTACTAGTAGCCCGCCAAGAAGTGACAGAGTGTCAAGGCACCCAGACAGAAGGGACTGTCTCTTTGTAATACATTGGTACAGTACCTAGTCCAATGGGGCCTCTAGATGTGACTGCAATACAAATAAATAACAGAATAGATGTGGTGGAATGCAACCCAAGGAGTCTGTAGGCCCATGAGAGACGTGCATACAAACAATTTTTACCATTCGCAAATTGCAGAAACAGTTCAGTGTAAAGCTACAAGGTTCTCATTTTCTTGAAATTAGCTAAAACAAAACTTTCACTCTTTGTAATGAAACGTGTGAAAAACAATCTACCCTCTACACACCACAGACCACAACTGCTCACGTTGAGCTCTCTGGTGATCTTGCCTCCTTTGCTTGTGCCTACCAGGCATATCACAGACACCCACTAGATGGCACCTGCACACTTCTGGTAGCCAGTAAGAAGCAAGGAGGGTGTATGATGAAATCCCTTCTTCACTGCACAAAGAGGCAGTTCCAAATGTACCCTCAAGATGGGAAGACCTTTATAATTGAAAGTGGGTTATTCTTTTCTCCTCTACAAAGAAAAAACAAGAATAAGGTAGTAAGGCCATTGGGACAGAGACCATCTAAGCTTCATGGGGCCTTGACCCAGTCAGGGGGTCTCAGCTACAGTAATGCAAATAATAAGATCAATGGAAGGAGCCAATTTGTGACCTGTTACCCCCATCCAACCCCAATTTGATATAACAAACTTATAGAAAAATGTGTTCGAATAGATACTAGCACTGCCATGTTCTCAAATGATACAAGACACCCTAGCTCTCCTCAGCATCCACTCCTGTTACAAGGGGCTAGCGTATGGGCAAGAGGGTGGGCACAGTCAGCAGTTAATTGCACACTGTCCCTGGCCCTAGCCCCATGTACTAAGGAAAGGTGAGCCCAAGACATCTTTCCTCCACTGTATCCCTGTACAAGGGCCACAGCCATTAACAGTGTCAGTGCTTGGAGCAGTGCAGGGACTGCTCCCTCCTAGCATCCCATGGGGACCCAAATCACCCTTAAAAAAAGACAGAAAGGAGCCAATGCCGTGACTATTCTCCACCCTCACTGCCCTCGGAACCATCTGATGACAATGGGGGAAGCAGAGGCTGCATTATCCAAAGCAATGGTGCAGCATGCACGCTCCTTCCTATGTACTGGGAAGCTGGGCGAGGGATTGTGCCCTCTGAGGTACAATCCTTCCCTGAGCTCCCACTGGGTCCTTACTGAGGGCCATGTGCATTTTGCACACTCTGGCCCCAGCTAGTGTAAACACACAGTACTGATGGTTTTCCATGGGGATTTTAGTACTGCTGTCCAGCCAGTACTTTGGCTGGAACATGGGACTAAGTTAGACGCTTTACAATCATCCAGGGAATCATTTTACTTTTATTCACTTTCTGTATCATCCTTTCATCTATTTTCAGCAGTGGTCTAACCCTGATCCCACTGAAGTCAATGGGAGTTTTACTATTAACTTCAACAGGAACAGAGCTAGGCCAACACTGAAGAGGGTGGGATTTTTTTTAAGCAACTGTTTTTGTTCAATTTATTCTAACTCCATGTTGAAAAACAAGTCTGAACAGGTAAAAAACAACAAACCAAACGTCCAGGTTCCAATTTTTGTGCTGTGCTGCTTCACCAGGCTTCAGAGACTTGAGAAACTTCGCTTAGACATGAAGTCAACTGAATGCATAGTGAGTGCAAAGGTTGATTTACAGAGGATTGGGAAGCTAGGAATCTGGCAAACAAGGTGGGAAATCATAATGGCTGGTCTACATGCCGTTTTTTTGTACCCCTGTAACTATGACTCTTTATGTAGACTGTAAGCTAAACTTTGGGGCAGGGATTGTCTTTTTGTTCTGTGTTTATACAGCGCCCAGCACAATGAGGGCCTGGTCCAGGCCTAGCGTGCCTGGGCACCACCACAATACAAATAATGCTAATCCGTTTAGAAAACCAATATGACAAAGGGGAACAAGCACAACTGTAGCCACAGTTATACTGGCCGGCTTCCTCTGGCCCTGCGCTTTGCGCCTGCATTATCTGTGGCAAGGATAGTCACTCGAGAATTGGACTTTTTAGCTGCTTGCAATGCTGAGCAAGACACATAGTAACTGAGCTGCTTTGGTGCTTACACCATTGTTTCTTGAGATGGACGGTTGCCACGACGCTGATATGAAGATACTTTAATTTAGGAGACTATTTATACTATACTGATAGAAGCACCTTGAGACCAGTATAACTGCACCCACAGTGGGGATTGTATTGCTCTTTCTAAACGGATATAGCTAAAGCGGTTCAAAAACTGTGTGAGAGCCAGGCCTTTGCTAGACAATCACAAGCGTCCTGTGGTACACCAGCGATTGCCAGTCTCCTTCTGAGCCACCTTCTTTCCTCACTTTCTTGAAAGTCCTCTGGCATTTAGGGTATGTCTACACTGCAACCACAGGGTGGGATTGCAGCTCGTGTAGACATACCTTTAATCTCGCTAGCTCGGGGACCAGTACTAATGAAATCGCGGCAATGCCTGCTTATCAGCATGAGCCGTACACGGCTGCCTGGACCTTGAGTAGTTACTCACAGGGCTAGCCCTCGCTGAAGCCCATTCTGGGCTATTTTTAGCTGTCAGTTGCCAGGGTTTTTTAGCAGTTGCGAATTGTGGTATTTTGGGCTATTTTGCTGCTCTGTTGCCGCTGGCCACACTGGGGAGTTCTCGGGAAGGAGGGAGCCTCCTCATCTGCCGCATCCCCTGCCGACATGCCCCACACACCGCTTGTCTCACATCGTTCCCCTCCCCTTAGGTGACATTTGCAGCATGCGCAGAATTCTTGTCCAAGGGAGGCAGAATTTTTTTTCTCCAGAAAATGTGCTGAAGATCTGCCTTCTCCCATCAGAGGCTGCTGTGGCACCAGAACCAGCTCGGATTGAGGCTTACTGGTCTGGTGGGTGGCAGCAAACAGCTAGCAGGCAGGTGGCAGGTGCATTTTTTCCTCAAGTGAAAAGTCACAGCAGCCTTCTTGGAGCCAGGTTAGGAGGCAGAGTGGGCCACACCGGGCTGCTGGGGGTCACAAGGCCACACGGGGACACAGGAGGGGGGTTCCAGGCAGGGCCACATGGGGAGGCAGAAGGGTGCTGAAGATGCTGTGCCAAGGGGCGCGTAAGGTGTAAATCCAGCCTTGATTCCAGGTAACTCCACTGAAATCAATTGAATTACCCAGGATTTAGATCTTTGTAACAGACCAGAGGTTCAACATCTTCAGGTGCATCACAGCTCTGAGGAGATATGAGGGGCATGAGATCTATGGGATAAGAAGCTGAGACCCTTGGCTTCTTTGACAACTAGGACAGGGGACAAATTATGCCCCACAAATGGAAGAACGTAAAGGAATCTCAGTGAGAAGCTTCAGTAGCTCCTGGAAGGCTCATTTGGACATCTGAAACTGCCCTTGGAAGCAAATACACTGAACTTGTCTAAACTGTTAGTGAAAAACATTCTGAACTTCAGGTTGGCTTAGCACCACGGTGGGCAGGTCTTTACTCCCTTAGGAGTTTTCAAAGAAGTTTTGTTCTATAGGGCCAGAGTTTCCTACTATAGTCTCTTCACTGTTTTGTGCTGCAGCTTCTCATCAGAACAAAACGAGCTTCCTATAGCCCCAGTTTCTACCAATGTAAATGGTTTTCTTTGTGACTTGACAGTGAACTCTATGGCCTCTTCCTAGTACAGCGAAGGATTCAGAGAGTGCATGTATACAGCCACCAGGTGGTTTGATATTTACTATAATAAAAAAGGATCTATGGCAATTTTTAGCCTTTAATTTTTTTAAAGTAAGACAGATTTTCAAAAAGCCTGAAGCCTACACATGCCCACAAGTTGGCCCATTGCCAGGCCAAACTAGCCCTATACCTGATGTACATAGACTATTTTGATAAATGTATGTGCAGATAGTTTTATATGCATTTCTGTATGTGGCCTGGTGCTTCAGGCTTTCTAAGAACCTGGTACAGTAGATGCTATGGAATGCACACTCTGGAAAAAGATGGTTTGGCTGCGGGGAAAAAACCTGCAGCTCTCTAGTTAGCCAAGGAGAGTCTGAATAAAAATGGCATTTGACTTCTTTTCACAGAAAGAGGAAAAAGGCAAAACCAATCAAAGCCACGCCTGGAAATGTAACACACAATGCACCACTCACAGCAGAATTTACCTAATGAGCTCAGGAGCCTCTTATGTGTTTGTGGCCATTGTCAGAATCCTTCTTTATGGGTGCTAGGTCTCTCCCACAGTTATTTTCTTTTGCTCTCGAAAAGGTGCTGATTTACTAAATATTCACTAGTATAAGAAATAATTGTCTGGCCATGTCTACACTACAAAGTTAAGTCGACTTCATGTAAGTTGACATCGAGCCTCTGATTTAAGCAAATCGATCTTGCGTGTCCACACTACATTCATTGTGTCAGCAGAGTGCATCCTGACTAGCAGGGCTTGCATTGACGCACGGAGCACTGCACTGTGGGTAGCTATCCCACAGTGCATGTAGACACAGATGAGTGGAATTTTAGGTTGGGCTTGAATGCCTTATGGGACCAAAACATTGGCACGGGTGGTTATGGGAACATGGTGTTAGCCTCCCATGATGCACTTACCTCCTTCCCTCCCTGAAATCAACAGCAAACAAACCAAGCCTTTTTTCATAAGCCGGGTTACCTGCATGGACACCATAGCATGAAAAGCCTGGACCCCGCTCAGCTGTACACTGTTATTGTGAGCATTACAAACACCGCGCGCCTTATCCTGCAGTATTTACACAGCCGATACAGGAGCCGCCACGTGGAACAATGTGATGCCACGCAAGCAGCCCTGCTGGAAGACAGAGCTGAGCAATTTGCAGTTGCTGGCGACCATCACGCATCACCTTGACACAGTTGAGCGCCGTTTCTGGGCCCAGGAAACAAGCACTGACGAGCAGTGGCTGTGGAACTTTCGAATGTGTAAGGCCACTTTCCAGGAACTGTCTGAAAAGCTTTCCCCAGCCCTGAAGCGCAGCAATACTAAAATGAGATCTGCTCTGACAGTGGAGAAGCGAGTGGTGATTGCTGTGTGGAAGCTTGCAACGCCAGACTGCTACCCGTCAGTGGGGCATCAATTTGGAGTGGGTAAATCTACCATGAGGAGCTGTTGTGATCCAAGTTTCCAGGGCCATCAACAGACTTCTGCTAAGAAGGGTAGTGACTCTGGGCAACATGCAGGACATAGTGGATGGTTTTGCCTCAATGGGATTCCCTAACTGCAGTGGGGCGATAGACGGAACGCATATCCCTATCTTGGCACCACACCACCTTGCCAAAGAGTACATAAACCAAAAGGGTACTTCTCAATGGTGTTGCAAGCGCTGGTGGATCACAAAGCCCATTTCACTGACATCAGCGTGGGATGGTTGGGCAAGGTGCATGATGTGCACATCTTTAGGAACACAGGTCTGTTCAGAAAGCTGCAACCAGGGACTTTCTTTCCAGATCACAAAATAACCATTGGTGATGTTGAAATGCCAATTGTGATCCTGGGAGACCCAGCCTACCCCTTGCTCCAGGGGCGGCTCTATGTTTTTTGCCGCCCCAAGCACAGCAGTCGGGCAGCCTGGCAGCCTTCGGCTGGTCACGTGGATTCGGTGGCGTTTCTGTGGGTGATCTGCCGGTCCCGCGCCTTCGGCGTACCCGCCGCCGAATTGCCGCTGAAGCTGCGGGACCGGCAGACCTCCCGCAGGCATGCCGCCGTAGGCTGCCTGACTGCTGCCCTCACGGCGACCGGCAGGCCGCCCCAGGCACGCGCTTGCTGCACTGGTGCCTGGAGCCGCCCCTGCCTTGCTCCCATGGCTCATGAAGCCGTACACAGGCAGCCTGGACAGCAGTACGAACTGATTCAACCATAGGCTGAGCAAGTGCAGAATGGTGGTGGAATGTGCCTTTAGACGTTTAAAAGCTCGCTGGCACTGTTTGTGTACTAGGTTAGACTTCAGTGAAAGCAATATCCCCATTGTTATTGCTGCCTGCTGTGTGCTCCATAATATCTGTGAAACAAAGGGAGAAAAGTTTCCACTGGGGTGCGGGGGGGGNATCACCTGCCAGCCAATTTTGAGCAGCCAGACACCAGGGCAATAAGAAAAGCACATCGAGGGGCTCTGTGTCTCTGAGACTTTGAAAACCAGTTTAATCAATGAGCCAGAGGTAATGGGACACTTATCTGTGTTGTTCCTTACCAAACTGTCCCCTCTGTTGCATTTTCTCCCCTGTAAACTCCACCCCCACCAACCACAGTGTGTTGAATGAAGAAAGAGCCTTTTCTCCTCAATTGGTTTAGTTTTATTATGCACACAAACACACAGAGACAGCAAAGAAAAGTAAGTTAACCTGGGGCAAAAGGGCTGATAATATTGTGTGGGGAGAAACAAGGAAAGCTTGCTTACAGATGCACTGCAATAACAATCAAAGGTGTGGAAATGGGCACCTTCTGGTTCTTGTACCCTACCCTGGTATTGAGTGCAAGGGATACCGAACACACACCCCAGCCTCATAGGACATTGCGGGGAGGAGGAGGATGTAGAGCTGGGAGATGATGGCAGCAGGTTCAGCATAGGCTGCAGAGGGACTCTAGCATCCAAGGTTTCAGCTGCAAGGAATGCAAAGCACAAGAGTAGTACTAACAGTGCATACATTGTTTCTGGTGCAAGGTTAATTTTTTTTAATAAAAAAACACCCCTCAATACACTTCACTGCAAGCCACAACGTAATCACAACCACCGGCTATTGCAAGAGTTGGTTTGCTGCTACACCCATGGTGAGTAAGGCCACAAGGCATGGGCAAGAGGTCTTGTGCTACTGCTTTTGTGAAGACTTCCTTGGGAGCACAGGTTGGAACTTGAGAAAAGCCCCCTTTCCCCTAGAAACTTGGATGGTGCTTGAGGACAGGCACCAGTTGTGATGCTCTGTACCTCAGGGGAACACCCAGCACCCCCATGTTCATCCTTGTAAAATGATTGTGTGGTATCCACTGCAAAGTTTGTCATGTCAGGTGTCTTCGGAAGGCTCATGATGCACTGAACATTGTTGTTATAGGTTATACAGGAACTCTTCACTTAACGTTGTAGTTATGTTCCTGAAAAATGCGACTTTAAGCGAAACGATGTTAAGCGAATCCAATTTCCCCATAAGAATTAATGTAAATGAGGGGGTTAGGTTCCAGGGAAATTTTTTTCACCAGACAAAAGACTTGTATGTGTGTATATACACACACACACACACACACACACCAATTTAATACTGGTACACAGTGATGATGATTGACTCCTCCACCTCAACCAAGCTTCACAGAGGGTGGGATATTTCCCAGGGAATGCCTTACAGCTAAATGAACTAGCAATTGACTAAGCCCTCAAGGGTTAACTCTCAACACTCTACAAAGGCAGCAGGAAAGGAGGGAGGGCAGACAGAGACACACACCCTGTGTGTGAGAGAAAAAATGCGCATTTCCCCTTTAAGTAGCTGACCCCAGGCTTAAGTACACTGCCTTGTTAATTAAATCAGCTTGCTGAGACCCACAGCTACTGCCTAGAAGCTCCCTCCCTCTGTTGTGTGTCCCCCCTGCTCTATGGAAGATAGGGTAAGCGGGGTGCAGGAGCGAGGGGAAGACACCCTGACATTATCCCCCCTTTTCCCCCCTCCCCTCGTACAGCAAGCAGGAATCTCTGGGAACAGCTCCAAGGCAGAGGGCAGGAGCAGCACATGGCAGTGGGGGGAGGGACAGCTGCTGCACAGGGAACTTAGGGGAGTGGGGAGCTGATGGGGGGCTGCTGGTCCACCATGGTTCCAACCACCCACCAGCTAGCTGTAACGGGCTGCTCTTCCTGCAAGCAGTGGACAAAACAGGTGGCTGCCAAATGACGTTAGAAGGGAGCATTGCACAACTTTAAACGAGCATGTTCCCTAATTGATCAGCAACTTAACATCGAAACAACATTAACTGGGATGACTTTAAGTGAGGAGTTCCTGTAATTTCATGTATATAGTTATGAGGCTGAAAATGTGTCGTCTTGGCTTAAAATAAACCCAGGCAAAAACTTGCCAAGAGCAGAGAGGCAGTTCACACCTCATCAGGGCATGTATGGGACAAACCCAGCCCCAGCCTCACAGGAACAAAGGACACTGGCCTGGGCAGCAAAAAAAAGGATCTGTTGGACTCTCGAGTGAGTCACCCCCCTTCCTTTGGGCAGTTTGGGACTGCGATGAGGTAATGCTCACCTGACTCAGAAGTGGGGGGGCAAAGCCAAGAGGGAAGAAAGAACATGATAAAAGGGAGAGATGTTTGCCATGCTCTTCCTCTCTCTTCCACCTCCATCTTCAGACATCATCACCACCAAGCAACTGAAGTGCTGATCAAAGGGGAGAGCCTGGCTGAAGGGCGAGCAGCCAGACTGTGGTGAGAAGCATCTAACTTTCTAAGGGCACTGCAAGTGTTAAGATCAGCTTAGAATGCATTTTGATTTTATTTCATTTGACTAATTCTGACTTATGATGCTTTGATTTATAATCACTTAAAATCTCTCTTTGTAGTTAATAAATCTGTTTGTCTATTCTACCTGAAGCAGTGCGTTTGGTTTGAAGCCTGTCAGAGGCTCCCCTTGGGATAACAAGCCTGGCACATATCAATTTCTTTGTTAAATTGATGAACTCATATAAGCTTGCAGCGTCCAGCGGGCATAACTGGACACTGCAAGATGGAGGTTCCTAGGGTTGTGTCTGGGACCGGAGATATTGGCTAGTATCATTCGGTTGCACAATCCAAGGAACAGCTTACATGCCAGAGGCTGTGCATGAACAGCCCAGGAGTGGGGGTTTTCACAGCAGAGCAGGGTAAGGCTGGCTCCCAGAGTTGAGGATTGGAGTGACCTAGCAGATCACCGGTCCAGGTAACACCAGAGGGGAACATCACACCAGTGTAAAGCCCCCCAAATACTTTGTTTATTTTACAANCCCTCACCCCCTTTTTTTTTTCCCCCAATGCTGCTTGAAATGCTCGGTGATCTCTTCCAACCACAACCATGGCATGTTTGGGAAAGCGTGGTTCTGTGACCCAGATTTCACCAAACAGAGGATAGATTACTTGTTGAATTGTTTGCGGTTTAAGGGCTAGCATTGAAAACTTCCCCCATTTCCTCTAGGGGACCCGATGTGCTAGCACTCTCCTGAGGGTAACAGAGACGGCAAGGGAGCAGATGCTGCAAGCATGTGGATATAGACCTGGTCCTTATGCTGCAGTACTGTGTGCTGCAATTATGCCAGCAGAGTTAACACTGGAGTGGTGCAGGAAAGTGTCCTACCATGGTGGATGAAATAAGGCAGCCCTTCCCATAAACCTTCTGCAAAAGATTGCAGAATACCTCCACAAAAGCTTCCTAGAGATCTCCATGGAGGATTCCCAGGTCATCCCCGTGCATATAAACAAGTCTTTTTCGGAGAGCACCCTCTGCATAGCTGGAGTGGCCACCAATACCCACTACACCTACTTTTTTGTGCAGATTAAACATAAAAAATAATAGCATGTAACCCCTACACTTTGATTGGAAATGTGCACTCACCAGAGGTGCCTTCCCCGGCATCACGCTCCACCTGGGAAGGGATGGGCTCCAGGGTTAAAAACAGTTCTTGGCTGTCGGGGAGAATGGATCCTCTGCATGCCTGCCTCACATTCTCTCCTCCTTCTCTTCCTTGTCAACAATGTCCTCCTCGTTGTTGCTCGAGGTCGCGCAGGGCTCCTGGGAGGTATCCACGGATTGTTTTGGGGTAGTAGTGAGATCGCCACCGAGAATCGCATGCAGGTCCTTATAAAAGTAGTATGTCTGTGGGGCAGAGCTAGAACAACTGTTCACCTCCCTTGTCTTCTGGTACGCTTGATGAAACTCCTTTATTTTCACGCGGCACTGCTGTGCGTCCCTGGTGTAGCCCTTCTCCCCAATGCCCCACGCGATCTTGGCATAGATATCAGCGTTTCTTCTGCTGGATTGGAGCTCTCCCTGCACAGACTCTTCTCCCCACACAGCAATAAG
>QXTE01000100.1:608388-985633 GCA_003942145.1 Platysternon megacephalum | reverse complement strand
AAACCAAACTCTGAAGGATATAGGAGTTTGGGCAGTGTAGTGTTGTTGTTTTTTTTTTTGTGTGTGTGAGTAATATTGTGGTCATTTCACAATTTTGAAAAAAAATCAAGTATTGCAGGGCATGGTAGTACCCAAACCCAGTTAGATGCCCTTAAGGNTGAAGCTAAGGAAGGGAAAAAAACATGTGCACTATACCAGGAGGTAAATTTTCTAGAGCTGTAAGCATGATCAATATTATACACTCTGTTCTGTTTTGTCAACGTGTGTGTGTGTGTGAGAGAGAGAAAACAATAAATCAGTCACTTAACATTTTAAATTTAAAATTCCTGCATTGAGTGGGAGAAAAAAATGATGTAGTGTCCTGGTGCTGCAAATGGTTAGATGCACTTTAAAGAGATCATAACATATTTTATAAGTAAAATGGTGTTAAATGTTTAAAGTGAAAGATCTTTCCCCCATAAATAAGGAAAATATTACATTTGTAGAACAGTCCTTTGGAAGCTACTAAGCCAAGCATTTTGATGAGAATAAAAGCCCTAAGCTAATATACAGTAGAGAGAGCTGCTTTCTGGGGATTCCATTTGCAAAACAGCTCAACTCCCTCTCCCTCTCTCTCTCTCCCCACAGCAAGTAGTCTCCGCCCCTCCCAGTGGAGTTATAAATAGAGCTCTACTCACCCTGCATGCCTGTCATCAGACAGATTTAAGAGCTTAGGCATAAATATGGTAGCAATCTTTAAAAAGTGAGAGTTTTGTCTGTTTGCCTACATTGGCATCTAATCAAACCATCCCTTGATATTGACTTGTAAGGGCATGTTATTAGTGTTGTAAGCAGGGAATTAAACCCACTAATAGAGCAGGAGTTGTTAAATATGCATTCTTTAGATTGTGTTCATAGCTATTAGCTTGCAATATGGGCTCAGTCCTGCTCCTGCCCTTCACTTCACTGGGAGTTTTGCCATCCATGGATCAAGCACTAAATGAAGACGACACGACAAACCACTTTCATCTTTTTAGATTGCTTTATTAAAAACAAAAACAAAACAATCTCAGAGATAATGGAGTCTCATTTACACTAACACCCCTGTACACTCCTCTGGCAATTTACCCTGCTCTGGCAATATACAGAGGCTTTCATGTAAATGAGATTCAGGTCCAAACTGTAGTCATGCACTACTAGGGGTCTGGTTCCCATTGACTGCAATGAACATTGTATATATGTAAGGATTGCAGGATTGAGCTCTGGGTTTTCATGGCAATTGAAGATGAATGAAATTCGGCCAAAACATTTTTTGGCTGAAAAATGAAGATTCAGTGACACCAAAACATTTTGCGAAGTCGTGTCAATTTCCCCAAATTTTTTGTGTAAAAAAACCCCCAAAATTCCAAGAAATTGAAGAGTTTTGTTTCAACGGTTTTGAAATGAAACAGGTTGATTTTTTCTATTCAAAATGACTTTTCATTTTGAGATTGCCTTCAATTTTATTTTTAAAACATTTAAAAGGTGCTTAAAATCAGAATGGAATGTTTTGTTCAACCTGAAATGGTTTTTTGGTTGTTTCATTTTTTTAAATCTTTTTAATCTGAAGAATTAATTGGAAGTTATTACCCTTCCTAGGGCACAGTGACTGGTCACAATAAATCATTTTACTGTAGGAAAAAGGTTAAATCAAACCACAAAGCCCATAGAGCCTTAGATTTACAACAGTCTAAAAGGTTTGTAGGTTCATTTCTTAAACAGATGAATTATAGCTGCTTCTGGATATTGATCTGTAAAGCACACTGAACCGCTAATGCTGCAAAGAATTAAGGAATGAGTAGCAGTGGGGAGATGGTGTTGGTTACAGTTTTTATATACACTTCAAAGTCACTTCCAAAAATGAGCACAAGATAATAGTTGAGGATCCCAGCAACAGACATAAGGAACAGGAATGATATGATGCGTTTTCCAAATATGTAACCAGGAGTGCTGGGGGGAAAGAGAGAGAGAAAAGTAATATACCAAGATTTATCACCTTGCTTGAAAAGTGCTCAACCTCTATAACTGTCATTCAAACCACTTTAAATAGACCTCAGAAGCTCAGATCCATGGGCCAAATTCCTCATTGACTTGCACCCTTCCAACCCCTTTAATTTCAGCAGAGATGCACAGGTGTAAATCAAGTCAGGCCCCCCAGTGCTGAATTCATGCTTCTTCATACTAACGAGGGCTCCATTTAAGAGACACGTGTCTTAGCCATTAAATATGATCATGTCTGATCATATTTAAAACCTAATTCAATAACCTTGTATTTTAGTGGTATGTAAAATTTATGGGGGTCAATTTTGTACACCTGGATATTACTCACATTAACCTTAATAGGAGCTGTGTAGACATCAACGGGAGAATGGACCCCTATTCTTTCACTTTGCAAATGGAGAGAGAGAATCACACAGACATACATTGAAATATCACTGTGAGCAGGAGCCTTTCCCCCACTTGCTCTGCAAACACAGTCCACAATGTATGTCAAGTCCAAACTCCCCTGTTCCCAGAGTTTTGTTTTATTAACAAAGAAAAGAATAGTAAGATGATAGAAAAATCAGCTCCCTTACTCCACTCCAGCATCTTGGGGCTCTGCCCAGCCCAAGTGCTGCTCTGTGTAATTCTTCTACTCCAATATGTACTTGAGCATCTGTTTTTTTGGTGTTTTTTTACTTTAAGTATGTGAGATAATCCAGTAAACAACCCTCTTATTTCTTTAAACTACCAGTGGAATCAGTCTGTCAATGCAGGTGTGTAAAATTAATGGGAGATNTAAGATGATAGAAAAATCAGCTCCCTTACTCCACTCCAGCATCTTGGGGCTCTGCCCAGCCCAAGTGCTGCTCTGTGTAATTCTTCTACTCCAATATGTACTTGAGCATCTGTTTTTTTGGTGTTTTTTTACTTTAAGTATGTGAGATAATCCAGTAAACAACCCTCTTATTTCTTTAAACTACCAGTGGAATCAGTCTGTCAATGCAGGTGTGTAAAATTAATGGGAGATAGTGATGGGAAAGTGGACCCTGTACTTCGTTTTATTTATTCCTTTAGTTGTAAACTCTGGGCACTTATACACAATTGATCAAAAATGCAAATACCTACTGATCCAGCCTGGCTCCAGAATAGACGGACATGGCCTAAAGGTTAGCAAATCCAGGCTCTTTTAGCACAAGGACAGGGGTATGTGTTCCAGAGGCAAGAACCCCACATGGAAAATGTTTTGAAACAGCCCTTTTAAACCAGGGGCCCATTAGCTCTAGTACCTCTACCAAGTGCAACACAGGGAGAGAGAGGTGGATTCTCAGTTAGGCAGGTTCCAGGCCATTTAGGGTTTCATAGATCAAAACACCACCTTAATCTCCAGGCCTGACTACAGAGCTCTAGGGTGCTCCTAGCATGAAACATTGCTTAAGAAGCAGGCAAACATATTCGGCTCCATCTTAAATAATTCAAAATAGGCTTATTCCTGGTCTTGTCTGGGTTGAGCCTCAGCCATTTTGCCCTCATCTAAGCCCAGTCTCAACCAGACACTGGGTAAGACATTCAAACACACCAGCTGGGGTAGGCAGAAATAGGGCTTGTCTTCACTGCAATGCTAACTCAAGTGATAGCTCGAGTGTTGCCTCTAACTACTCCCATCCACACACACAAATCCGTAATTTGAGTGCAGCACTGTTTTTAACTTGAGTTGGCTGGCCTGCCAGGGGGTAGAGTGTAAAGCTGGAGTTAGCACAACTCATCTGCTGCTAACACAACCACTCTGCAGTGTGGATGCAGGCCGCTTGAGTGCTGCTAGTCCTCCAAAGCCTTCCCACAATTACCCGTGTGTGCCCAGAAAGGACAGACAAGTTCTCCCACAACACATTGTGAAAGAATTCATAGAGTGTCTCATCTTACTACAGCGCTAAGAACCATGGGATGGGCCCCCCAGAAGTCTTAGTGTCATAAATGAGTGAATGTAATGCCAGTGTGGACACAGCAATTCCAGTGTTATTTCACAATGTGGCCGCTATCACTTGAGCTAACTTGAGAGGAGTAACTCAAGTGTAGATAACTCAAGTTAACTCCGCAGTGAAAACGTACCCATATACATATTGAACAAGAAGGGTGACAAGATGCCCTACCCATGAAAACGTTTATCACCCAAAACACTTGTAAAGAGCTCCAGGGAATTCTTACCTTTGTGTCCTCTCTCCCAGATAGCCAACAAAGTACTTTTGCCTCACAAACAAGTATATCAATCCAGCAAAGGCAGCAGCAGCTGAAAGGAAGATAAAGCAACACATATTACAAGCTACCATCCAAGTCTCCCATGTAGGCCTCATTATCCATAGAGGTCCATATTGCTGTTCATGCTGGATGGGAAAACTAGGGAAAGTCTGTATTCTGAGAAGTAGGACGAGCGGTGGGACCCAGAAATTGAAGAAAATAATTTATGTGGAGAATTGCACGATATTTCCCGCCACCTCTGCAGAAAACATTGTGGGCCAAATTCTGCCCTCAGTTATACCTTAAAGTCAATAGGAGTGTTCCAGCAGTGCATGAGGACCAGTGCTGGGCCCACACACAGGGCCATGCTCTGCTCTTCAAAGAGCGCTGCACTGCATGCGCCCAAGAGGACAATCTGGCATATGTTCTGGTTTCCCCAGAAGCCCTGAGTACAGGGCAGCAGGTCACTGCACTGCCCCAGCAGCAGGCCAGGCACCGTACTGTGGTCCGAAATTCAGTTTTCAGCACAAAAAGGGTTTTCTTTGTGTTTTAACGCTGGTTTTTCCCAGGCCAGCAGGCCAAGCCCCTACCTGACCCCAGCCAAGAGACTTCTGTCACCCAGAAACAATGACTTACCCTGGGGTTCAGTAGGGCACTCAAGTGTGTGCCTGACTTTAAGCATATGAATACTACCACGGAATTTAATGGGACTGCTACTCACATGCTTAAAGTTAGGCACATGAGTAAGCACCTTGCTGAACTGGGCACTCAGAAATGAAGGCTAGTCTAGAAGGCAGCAATGAGCAATGCAGCTTTCGCAAACACCCCTAAATGCTGGGCACCATTTCCCTGCAGCAGTCTGACAGCACTCATCTCCTCTGGCAGTGTCCTGCCAATCTGCCACCACTGGTGGATTATAAGAGGTTGAATGGATTGGCTACTCTGGGCCCTGTGCTCTGAAAGGGGTCTCCCAAAATAACCACGCTTCCATTAGGAACCCTCAGTGGTGCCTCGTCCACGCCACAGCTGGGAACTGGTGCCCCAGGTTCCTGACCAATCTGGGCCATGTTTAACCGTGAGCCATCCCTGTCTGTAATGTAACTCACAGGAGAGTGAACAGCTAATACATTAGCAACTCGAGGCTGCAGGCCTTTCCTCTCTGCAATCTGGCAGAGTAACCTCAGCCTGTCCCTTGCTGAAGCGTGGAGAGGAGGGGTCAGGTCACAAGCCTTTTTAAGAGACAATATTAAACTGAAGACACACAAATTATATATGTTTATAGAGAGAGAGAGAGAGTTGAAGTACATGTTACCTTGGCTACAAAGCAGCCCAGCACACCAAAGCACAACAAGAAACGTTGGGTATGCATCTCTGCAGTTTTGGCTAGGAAGGAATTAAAAAAGGGGAGTTAAAAACATACTGAGAACAGGAAAAATATCTTTCTGCCTCAGAAACACAGCTACCAGCTTACATATGGAGCATCTGGAGATTTACCTCCCTGTTACCTCGGGACAACGAGGGGTGGCATCCATCCAACACATCAGAAATAGACAGCAGTGCAAAATGGATGGCGTGTGTGAAATCCATCTCCTGAACTGCTGCGGTTAATCATGTCTCATATATTAAATGCCTGATGCACTGTATCAGCTTGGGCAACTCTTGTAGCCCCGGTCCATATTAATCAAATTATTGACACTAAAAACTCAATAATAAGGCAAAAGAGAGGATGGGAATCACAGCAAAGACGAGGCTCTTGTAAAATCTGCCTGTGGTTTTTTTCTATAGCTTACTAAAAAGGAATTATTTACGCCACTTTGTTCATAAGGGAATGTCGCTGTAGAGGGAAATATTCCTTTATAGGGCCTGGGATACACACCCATGCAGAGGAGTATATTTATGTATTGTAAAGTACAGAGCACATTGCCAGTGCTTAACAAATAAATAATTATTTAATTTTCTTTTCTTTCTTGGGTGGTAGTGAATTTCCCCTTTTCAAAGACAATCACAAGTGACCGCAAGAACAAAGCAGCCTTGCCTAATGGCTAGAGCACAGGTCAGGGACTCGAGAGACCAGAATTCTATTCCCAACTCTGCCACTGACCTCCTGTTGGTCAGTTCACCTCTCTGTACCTCTATCGTGCCTGTTTAGACTGTAGACTCTTTGTGGCAGGGACTCTTTCTTACTATGTGCTTGTGCAATACCTACTACGATAGATTTCTGATCTTGCTTGGCGCCCCGAGGCACAATTATAAAATAAATAATAATGATAATAAAGTACAAGGGCCTGATCCGACATCAGTGAGGCCTTTCCATTGACTTCAGTGGACTTTGGATCAGGCCACAAGCGAAAGCAAAGATTAAACTCAACAGCGAAGGTCTTGCTTTCTTCCCTGCCCCTCCTATGTGGTTTGCATACTCACTTGGCAGTGAAGACACGCTCAAAGGCCGAAGATCCAGCCCGCTGGAAAGTCTTGCCGTTATAGTTCTTGCTTTCATGCTCCACTTTGGTTGCAAAAAAGGCTGTTAAAGAAAGGCAGGGTTTGTTTTGAGGGTTAAACTGGACACGTTGTGCATGTTCAGTATAATGGGCTGCATTCTTCACTCGACAGCCCTGTATCCCTCTTGGCACCAGAAGGGTGTGCTGGTGTAAACAGGAGCAGAATTTGGGCCAACACATTCTCATCTAGGTTTAACCAAGCACTTTAGTTCACAAATGTGACATGTAGTCCCTTCTGAAGTGCCTACACGTTTTTCTGGGAGGTCTGGGGGGGCCTCACTTCTGAGCCCAGTTCTCACAAAGGAAAAAGTTTATTTGCTATTTTGTCTCCACATCACACAGCTCCATATCCAAACTGAGGGAACATGCATCAAACCTTCCCTGAGTTACCTTTCACATTCCCGACATGTTGTGTTAAGCACAACTCTCACCCCTCATTGGAAGAGACGTCAGATTTTACTAAGATCTGAAAATCCATCCCCTCCCCAGTGATATGGAGGGTTTTTTGCCCTTTATCTCATTGGCTTCCATATGGGATTACTGGTCACAGCACCGTCTCAAGGCTGGATTAACAACACAGTTGATTTGGGCTGGTTTTGCTAGGGCAGGCACCTGCAGATGAAATGGCCATAACTGATGGAGTGAAGATCAAAGCTTAGCTATATCACAGTGACCAATGTGTGGTAGATTCCCATTTCCATTCATTTGGGTGGAAACAGGGTCTGGGTGGCAGCTATACTCAGCTTTTACTTAGCCCTTAATCGGGAAACTTCCAGTTAAATCAGTGAGAGTTCCTCTGAGTAAGGGGTGAAGAAAAGCTGAGAAGGAACCTGAGGATTTGGCTCTTAGGTATCAGTGATCTGTGTTCTACATCTATGGTACAGCGATCTCAAACACACACCCCAGAATTGTTTTGGGCTTGTGTTGGATCTCAAAGGACCTCTACCATGAACCCTTCCAAAAAAGTGGAACAGATTTTTCTTTTGCACGTCCTCACCTATCCCACCCTTATAATTTTGCTAATTTATAAATGGAGACAGATTTAAATTTACTACTAGACACTAGAGTCACGTCTAGCTTATAGCAATATCAGGTATCTACCTGCCTGAAAAGCTTGCTTTCCATGAGGATCAAAGACCCAACTGGTTTTTAAACGCTGATGCTTGTATATCCTGGGAGGGCCATCCACTACCACACTTTGACATGAGTCATAAGAGTAGTTCAGCAATGACAAATGGATGTAGTGTTATGCCAAAAAGATGCTGCTGGCCTGCCATCAGGGGTCTTGTATGGAATCACAGACTTCTGAAAATAAATGGGTGTGCTAAAGCACTTTCCTTTGCGCCCAACGTAGGCGCATCTGAAATCCTGGAGTAGTGCACAACAGCTGGACACAAAGCAGGAAGCTAGGCCCATGTGGCCAAGGGGAGGGTGTGGTGCTAATGGGGGTTCCCAGGTCAGAATGAAGTGATGCTGTCTGGAAAGGTGAAACACTTGGCCCAGACATTGTCTCCATTGAAGGCATGAAGCTCCTATTCATGAAATTGGTGTGAAGCCTCTGGGTCCTGGCCAGCTCCTTGCTAAGCATGGATGACCAGGTAACATCAGTTGCCAAGAATACTTTCTTTCACCTCCCAGCTTACTGGGAAACTTCACCCCTTCCTCATGAACCTGGCCACAATGATCTGTGCATTTGTCATCTCCAGGCTGGATTTCTGTAACTCACTGTACATGAAGTTGAATATGAAGACAATATATAGGCTCCAGCTGCTGCCGAATGTGGCTGCCCCCCTACATGGCTCAGGCCACTGTGAGAACATCAGGCCTGTGCCCACATTTGTCCACTGGTTCCCAATTAGCTTCCAACGACAGTTTAAGGCTGTGGTCCCAATTTTCCAAGCAATTAATGGATCAAGCCCCAGACACATCAAAGAATTAATTTCAATTTTGAACCACTGTGACTGATGCACCCTTCTGGGACAGTGCAGATCTCAAAGCCCAGGATGAAGCATGGGAGAGCTGGGGACAAAGCTCTCTCTGTTGTGGGGATTTATCTATGAAACACTTACAGAGGAGATCAGATGAATCCAGAGTCTGACCATCTTTAGGAAATACTGCAAAATCTCTCTCTTTGAGACAGCCTTTCCACCTCAAGTGACACTCACAATACAAACATCCTTAACAACCCATTAAACCCTCTCCCTCTCCTCCCCAAAAAGTCCCACCCCAGCCTACCCCAATTAAAATTCTGACCCCATAAAGGCAGAAATGCCAGAGAGACTCCATTGAAGTCCACTCGGGACTTCATTATTGCTATCAATTTTACATGGAAGGTGTTCAGATGCTGTGGCGATGAGTGGCAGTATAAAACTCTAAGATATAGATAGAGACAGTTGCCATATGACCTTGTTAAGAAGCAGAGGCAGAGAGACTGCCTCTTCTTGGGCACAGTGCTGGCTGTAGTAGCTGGCTTGGGATTTCTGGAACAGCCTGTGTAATGGATGTCTCTACTGCTGTTCAGGGAAACAGGACTTTGGGTATATTTCTGTGTGAAACTGATTTCTCATCCAAATGGCACTTTGCTGAACTGGAACATTAACATAACTTCTCCCATGTGTGTTGCTTGTTTTTTAATCTCATATTCCTATAAGCTATTTTTACTCCATTTATCATCACTTTCATTATGGGGCTAACACCATAGATAAAAGACTTTGGGGGAGGAGGAAGGAATACAAGCTCTTGCTTGGTGGCAGAGATCTGCAACAGAACACAGAGACGGGACCATTGGGAGTTACACACAAGGGTCAAGTGCAGTGTGTTGCATGCCCTGAGTGTGTGCTAATAACATCTGAACACGTTCCAAGGAATCCCATTTTCCTTTGGGTGACCTCGTAGGTAAATATGGGGTAGTGCTGGTTCCGGGTATGAAATGCAAATTCAGCTCACTTTACCACTTTTATGATTATGCATTTATTTGTATACACACACACGGGTTACACACCTTGGTTCTTGCTACGTCTCCGTTGTGCCACTTCATGGAGCAAAGAAGATATAAGGGAAGACTCACCTGTAGAGATCTACTGCACATCCCCACACCATATGGCTGTACTGGGGTGTGCCAAGGTGTGACCATAGCACCCCTCAGGCAGTTCTAATTTGCACCAGGAGCCAAATTAAACCTTGCTGCCCCCAGAAGCAGGGGAGGGGAAAGATGGCTTTCAAACCACATTTCCCCTTCCTGCCCCCCCAACTTGTCTTACCCTGGATCCTGTGCCAAGCATAGTTCTTGCCAGACCCAAGGATTTAGATCAATAATCTGACGGTCAGATTTCAATGCTATATAAACTGTGCATGGAGTGGAACAAGAAAAGACAAGTTTCCTGGATGGATTAAGTAAAGGAATTGTATTGGAAATATAGGTCTTTAGACTATGTCTCCCCAAACTCCTCTGGTAAAATAACTGGAAACATACCTGGGCACATCTATTAATGGATGTGCCTTGATTACCAGGGGCCAAATTCTGCCATGAAATGTGAATGCACAACTACTATTAATGATGGTTATTTACTTGCCAGTGCTGTACAAAACAGAGTAAGGCATCGTCCCTGCTCCAAGATCATCATCTCAAAGCCTGTTCCTGCAAACGCGTAGTGGCTTCATCTGAAGGCAGAATTTGGGTACAAACCACAAACACATTGCTTTTGTGGGAGATAAGAGCTCTCTGTAGCACTGCTCAGCTGCATTTTCACTCTGAATGTTGCAGCTCTGCTTGTGCTGCACCCACCCCCGCTGCCAAACTAAGTAGCCCAAGAATGATCTACCCCTACGTGAATTCAGTTCCTAAAACTGCACGTGGTGCCTGATCCAAAGCCCACTGAGCACCAGGGTCATCTTCCTACTGACGTCAGAGGGCTTTGGATGAGGCCCATAATGAGGAGGTCAGGTATCCATGTCTAGGTTGCCATCTCACAATTCTCCTGGAACTTGGGGCAACATAAATGAAATCATTTTTTAAAAAGTCACCCATCTGTGTGTCTCCTGGGTTAAGTTTTAGGGGATCGAATATGTATAAGACATGAGTGCCAAGTAAAAAGTTTGCAGAAGAAAAACATTTAGTTTGTCTAAGGAACCTTAAAAGAAACTGAGCTAAAGAGATAGAATAAGATAAGCTCTGAAATATCAAATTCCTCTGATGAAGGATGTTTATAACATTCTCAGCTAAGAAGAGGTTAAAACTAGCAAACCGAAAGACTGAAGAATGAGTTTCAGGAAAGTAGGATAACTAGTTAACCTGAAAAAGTGACCAGGCCAGAATCTTTGCTGGTATAATTCAGTACAATACCCTTGATCATACTCATTTACACCCGCTGAGGATCCGATCCACGTTTCATGTCAGTTGCTTAACTTCCCAACCTCTTCCACATCCAAAACCAGGTCTCTGCTCTTGGACATATTTACAGAGGTGCAGATAGTGGCTGCTAATACTGACATACATTTAATAAACTTACTATAGTAAACCAAAGATCAGTATCATGTCACTGCTAATATAGCCAGCCACTAGTACAAAAAAACTGTATGCTAAAAAGGGAAGGGGGTCAAAGAAGTTCTGAAACCAAGCTTGCTCATATATGCACACACACACATATACACACAGAGCCATATACAACAGGAGAAAAATGTATTAAAAATAGGTCAATTTACATTTCATATTCAATGCACAATAGATACTAGGAATTCTCTACCCTCTTTCTCAGCTTCCTCTTTCCCCCTAAAATAAATGGTTATCTTTTCTTACCATTTTGGAGAACACTGATAAGGCTGACTATTGCTAGGAGGACAATGCTCCCCAGCACTTCATGGTCCATTTTGGCAGCAGGCTTGTCAGAGTGGACTCTGTAGCCTTTTCAGCAGTGCAGCCCCAGAAAGCACAAGAAGAGGAAGTGACGGTCTATCTTATCTTGCATCATTAAATCTTTCTGATGGCTTCACAGCACGACACCACAGCCCCTCTTATTTAGAAGTATATCAGTGCAGCATGGCTGCAGTCCATATCTCACAAGCTCTTTGGCTGCCTTTTCTTCCATGTGTGGATTAAATTTATCTACAGATATTGCCCATAGCAACCTAAGGCAATTTGTCCATGATGCATGAGGATAAATACTGTAGAGAGACATCTCCTTTTTCAAACAGCAGGGTAGTCACGATACCTAGGGTCATCTGTTTGACTAGCTGTGATGATTCTAGGAAATCTAGTTGAAAGCAAATGGAGCTCTAGGCTGCAAGAAAGCAGCTGCGGTTGCCATGTCAGTGTCTGCAGGCATCCCAGTACTATAAGAGATATTAGGAGAAAAAGTGTATTATTGAACAGTCAGACCCAGTCATTATTTCATTTTCCCTTATACCCACCTGTAGCAGGGCAGTTACTCTGCTCCTGAGAGAAAAGGTTAGGCTGATTGGGGAAGCAGCCACAGCTGGGCCCATGCCCCAATCAGGCCACAGCTGGCCCTATAAAAGGGCTGTGAGCCAGGGGCTAAGTAAGTCTCTCGCTAGGTGTAGTGAGAGAAAGACCTGGCTGCCTGGGAGAAAAGGGTACCTGAACTGGAGCAGTGATGGGGCGCTCCAGCCTGGTAAACTCCCAGGCTGCAGGCCTTATGCAAGGCCTAAAGAAAGGTACTGGGGTTAGGTAGAGGCAGCTGGTCCAAACCCCCTTTGCCAGTGATGAGTGGTTCACAGACTGCAGTTTGCCCCCATGAACGGGGCTAGGTGATGATGGGCAGTAGCCACTGAGGTGAGGTGGGAATAGGGGGTTCCCCTGGGAGGGGAGACCCAGAGTGGGGGTACTGCAGGGGCAGAACCCTGAGGTAAAGGGCATTGGGGTCCAGGTGGGACATGGAGCCTGAGGCAGGTGAGCCACTGGCCTGCAGAGGGTGCTCTGGGCTGAAGTTGAGCTAATTCCCAGGATCACCAGCAGGAGGTGCTGTACCGGTGAGTCTCTCTTCGCTACACCTCCTCACCATCCTTGAATACAAATCCAGCAGTGGTGTTATGCATCTCATCACTCCAGGGACCTTAATGGGAATAACATATAGATCTCAGAGTCATAAAGCTAGAGCAAGGTGGATTTTTTTCCATCCACATGCCCAACCAGAAAGGAGGAAGGTGTGGTAAGCACAGATGTGAGAAAGAAACTACCATTGTTCTCAGAAAGAGAGAGATTCTTGGCAACTAAAGTGTCAGAAGAAACAATCTGAATGATAGACACTTAAGCAATTATGCAATAGAGTCAGACATTCTGTGTCACTGTGTAAAGAAGGGGTGGGCAAACTTTTTGGCCTGAGGGCCACATCTGGGTGGGGAAATTGTATGCAGGGCCATGAATGTAGGGCTGGGGCAGGGAGTGTGGGGTGTGGGAGGGAGTGTGGAGTGCAGGAAGGGGCTCAGGACAGGGGGTTGGGATGCAGGGTGTACGAAGGGGCTCAGGGGGTTGGGGTGCAGGATGGGTGCAGCAGGGGGTTGGGGTGTGGGCTCGGCCCAGTGCCGCTTACCTGGAGTGGCTCCGGTATGCAGCGGGGCTAAGACAGGCTGCCTGCCCTGGCCCTGCACCGCTCCTGGAAGCAGCACATCCCTGGGGGCAGAGGGCTCTGCATGCTGCCCTCCTCTGCAGGTACCTCTCCCGAAGGTCCCATTGGCTGCGGTTCCCCATTCCCGGCCAATGGGAGCTGTGGGGGGGCGGTGCCTGCAGGTGAGGGCAGTGCACGGAGCCCTCTGCGCGCCCCCCCCCCTCGGGGCTGCAGAGATGTGGTGCCGCTTCCAGCAGCGGTGCCACGGGGGTGGCAATCCCGTGGGCCAGATCCAAAGCCCTGACAGGCCGGATCTGGGCCGTAGCTTGCCTAACCCTGATATAAAGCAATAGTCATGTTTTTGGTTTGTACTGGTAGCCTCCTTGCATGAAGAGAACCCCATAACTGAAGTAACAGGTAATGGGTGACAAGCAATTATTTAAGAGTGGGCAAAAAGAGAGAAGATGTAGATCAATGCCATAAACATGATGGCTGTGCCCAGAAACACCATTATTGTTCAAACCTGATCCTGCAGCCATTACCGTGTAAACAGCCTCTGAAAAGCTTCTTTTAGATTGTCAGATTACTCTAACGCCTTCTCCTAAAGCGTCATCCTAGAAAGGCTGATGTGATCTGACAGACACTGTCTGTGATGATTCTGATATCTTCAAATTAACAGACCTATTCTCATGGGCAACCGTTTCTTAAAAATTTTCACCCATGTAGGGATTTAACACTAATGCAGACATGCCTTTTCATGGATTTATGCCAGGGATAAATCTAGGGATATATATATATATTTCTTTTATGATCCTCATCATCATAGGAGCTGATTGGCTAGCTATGCCTTTCTGGTGATGGCACAGCTGTGAACCAGCTCCCAGTGGAAGCATAGCTCAGGGCTGGTCTATACTACACAGTTAGGTCGACATAAGGCCACTTATGTCGACCTAACTATGTCAGTGTCTATACTACAGCCTTCCTCCCACCGATGTAAGTGCCCTACTACACCAGCATCATAACTCCACCTCCACCAGAGGCATGAGCTTATGCTGGTGTAGTTAGGGCAACACAATGTCTATGTAGACACCGAGTCCCTTACATGGGCTGTCATCAATTTCATGGCAGGAGCTGTGAAATGGACAAGAAAGCCCCCACTCCTCTGGAGAGCTGGGTGGCTGGACCCTGCTCCCAACTGGGAGCCCAGGCAAGAAGCAAGGGCAGATTTGGACCCCTGGGGTGAGAAGCCTGAGTGGCCCCCTGCCAGGAGCTGGGCAGCCTTGTCAATTTCATGGCTAGGGGAGTGGGCAGGGAGGGGCCGAGAATCCAGGGCAGCTGGACCCCGCTCCTCAGTGGTGAGGAGCCCTGGGCAGCTTCCCCAAGCTCCTGGTGGGAAAGCGGGGGTGGGTGAGAAGCCCAAGGGCAGCCAGGCTCCTGGCAGGAGCTGAGACACCGGGCTCTCAGCTCCCAACGCTGCTGAGGACACGCACCACCGACCCAAGGAGCGTAGGGTGGACATGCACTACCACAGTAATTACTGCTGTCTGTAAGTCAACGTAATATATGTCGACTTAGGTTTGTAGTGTAGACATGCCCTCAGATACTTTCGCTCTACTCTGACAGTAGAATTATAGGATCCAAAGTCTAGCTAGGTGTTTTTATCCAGACTAGTTACTCAAATGCAAAGTATGAACAGGCACTTAAATAGCATCCCTTATACAAAACACCACAGAGAGCCTCAGAATGGTCAGATATGCAAATGATCAGCTCTGCTGTGGTTCTTGCAGCCAGAGCTGTGGTAGAGAGGGAAGAGTTGTACAGTACCCGCCCTGAGGCAGTCACACCACTTCTGTGAACAGTGCTTTTGCACCTCTTTATAGCGGTGCAGCATGGGGATGATTGATGTTTGCATCCCAGTTTTCCATGACGACAGCCCCATTAACTGTCCTGCACAGTAAAGCACCCCAGAATGGCCACTGATCCCTGGCTTGTGTGGGTACCTTTGGAAATCAGACCCATTCTCTGCAGTGAGCTGGTGCTGTGCAGAAGGAGTGGATCCTGCCAACAGATGGGCCTAGGGTGACCAGATAGCAAATGTGAAAAATTGGGACAGGATGTGGGGTGTAATAGCTATATAAGCAAATTATATAGTGGGGTGTAATTGCTATATATTATATTATATTAATTGTGGGGTGTAATTGCTATATAAGCAAAAGCACCAAATATCGAACTGTCCCTATAAAATTGGGACATCTGGTCACCCTAGATGGGCCACTCTCCCAGTACCTCGTTGATGGGGAGCATCCTGTGTTATACCTAAGCAGGGAACTCTTTCCCACAGACAGTAGTGCTAGATCCTGTAACGCCATGTCCCTGAATGGATCATCGCCAGCAGGCACTGAACCTGGGATCTCTGGATCTAAAGCCACAGGCCTCTATTGGCTGAGCTAAAAGACCTCTCTGTCTTAGCCAAGAGCTCTGTAGGTTCATTGACCTCTTTATGTGGCTCAGAACGGGACAGGGTGCCACACTGAGTTGCTATAGGTTACACAGTAACATAGGTGGTCACGGCCTTGAGGTACTTCCTGGAGCACCATATACCTTGATTACCAACCATGGGCCTCTGGAATGGCTGTAAATGATGGAGACCAATCCCAGCTGACATGGTGGTATATGGCTCTGCAGCCCTATGCTTTCTCAGTGCACCATACAACAAGCACAACCCACAGGAGTACAGACTGCTTTTCCCTGGATGAGGGAGGCTTGCTGATTGAAGACGGTCAGGGCCATCTTCCAGTGGGTGGGGAATATATACATGCCATGGTAAATGCACTGCAGCCTGTGAAGGGTAACTATATTGCTGCCTGCCACATAGCGCAGTGGAGAAGGGTATATGAGAAAGCTGAGTTAGAAGGGGTCATAGATGAGGGTGTATCCTCTTCCCCTACTTATGGCAGGGAAAGCCTCTGAGGTTTGTTACCCTCATTTCAATTGAGTTTTTTGTTTGACTATTTTTTCTGGCCAATAAACAATGCCCTGTGGAAAGTGCATTACAAAGGACTTGGGTGTGGGGTTTGATCCCCTTCTTTGACTTATCTGTTTGTGGTGTGTGTGTTGGTGGGGGGAGTATCAGTGTTGTGAGTATATTTTTTGATATGGTGGAAAGACTTTTTTGAAACTTTTTAAAACCTGAACTTCAGGTCCTGACTCCTGAACACGGCTGCGCAGGGAGCACGCTGCAGCATGGCTGGCACTTGTGTCCTGCTCTGTTGTGCTGCGCAAGCATCACGTCGGCCATGTCTCACTCTGCTGCTCCTTGTCCAGTGGGCGGTGTGCCAGCCGCGCTCCGCTCTACTGTGTTTCGGGCCATGAGCAGCGTGCCAGCTGGCTCCTGCTCTGTGTGCAGCATGCTGCTGAGCCCTCATCTGCCACCGGTGGCTGAAACCAAGGCAGTGGCTCCTCGTGGTGTCAGGGACGGCTGGTCCCGGTAAGCAAGATGGATCCATCAACTCAGGGCCAAGATCTCACCAGCAGGGAGGTGAAGTGTCACGTTCTGGGGCGCAATGCAGAGCAGTGAGGGGTTGTCACCACCTGCCCTGTAACTCTGGGAGCCTGAAATGCTCTGCTGCTGTAGCTCAGTCTGGACACCAGCAGACAAGCATGCCAGTCACACCCTGAGTGTCTGTGTGCCGTACACCTTGGAAGCAGCAACTCTGGCCCCTGCAGCCTGCTTATAGCACAACAGGGCCACTGGCTTCGTTACTACTCCAACACACTCCCTCTCCTGAATTTTCCCAGAACCGTGTGCCCTGAAGTGTCCAGCCCTCTTTTGGATCACTCAGAGAAATAAGGTTTGCTTGCTCCTTTAAAGAGACAAAAGCACATCACAGCTTATTAACGTAACTGGAATTAATACACCCTTCCTTTTAAACACAGCACTGGCTTGGTTTATAGTAAAAAATAACCTATATCCCATTGTTAAAAAATTTGTTTTAAGTGATGCCAAGTAACAGGACTAAAGTTAGAAAGGAAACAAACACAAAAATACACTTTTTAATGGCAGACTTAACACGCTACCTTGTTGGTTCAAGGTAGATTTCTTACCACTCTGTTTTCTTTCCAGCCATGGCTGACTTTCTCTCAGCCAGGACCCACCACAAAAGTACAAGGTGCTGGCTTCCCTTGTCTGCCTAGGTGAAAGATCTTTGCCCAAGCAGGTTTCTCACCTATGTTCAGTTCCCAGAGCCCCCTTCTTTCTCAGCTTGCAAGAGCTCTGGCCCCTTGTCTGTCTAGGCATGGATGCCAGCTGTGGCTTTTGTTTTTGCTTGTATCTTCCAAAGTTCAATGACCTTGTTTCAAGAGGCAGGGTGACCTCATGCTGTTCTTCTCTTCCTGTGGCCTTCCCCCCCCCATGCTGATTTCAATGTAAATGCGGCTTCTATTGTTTTTGGTCACACCTTGCTTAATTTCTTTGGAGACAGGTAGATACCCAGACAGGAGGGAAGGCAGCTAAAACCTGTTTCTCCCTTTGTTTGGTCACAGATTGTAAAGTATAATATCAATGAGTATCCATATTTCCTTATGTAGTGTTAATATGTACATTTCACAGTGATATTAATCAGCATTATTCATAAACCAGCTCACTTAATACCAGGGGTGAAAGTAACTTAAAGGACTTACCAGTATGCAGGGCATCTGGGGTCCTGGGCAAGGTGGGAGGGTGGCTCTGGGCCCCTAGAAGGGGCAGGGCTTCAGACAGAAGGGGCGGGGCTGGGGCTGGGGCCAGACTCCCCCAGCCAGCCCTTCAGCACTGCCCAGCCCGTGCTGCCTGGTGCTCTGTTGGCAATTTAAAGGGCCAGGGGCTCCGGCCACTCTGGGGAGCCCCAGGCCCTTTTAAAGTGCCAGCCTCGGGGCAGCTGCCCCTTTTGCCCCCTCCCATCAGCAGCCCTGCTGGTACGGTTGGCTGTGTACCAGCAGTCACTTTCTTACTGGTACACTGGACCGGACTGGCTTACTTTCACCTCTGCTCAATACACTTTTATAATACAGTAGTAATGTAGACCATCAGTTGATTCAATTGCTTATCACTTGAGGTTCAGCCCCTGTCTTTAGGCCAGTAAACCTTTGCAATGTATTATTGGAAAAGTAAAACCCAGGCCAAACTTCTCTCTCCTGCTGGGGTGTGGACATCAAGCTGTCTCCTCCCCCACTTGTTAGCATGATAGCTTTGTTTTCTGAATATGTAAATGGACCTTCATTGTCTCTCCTTGATGACCAGGCTGGTCAGAGAAGCAAACACATTCCTTTGTCTATGGCAATCCTGTTTAACAACTCCCCCTGACATGCCTTGCTTAAACACATGTGGCGTCTTATCTCCTTTATCTTATCTGCTTTAAAACTGTACATTTCTTTAGTTTTGTCCCCTCCCAAATGGATTCTCTCCCACTCCCCATTTCAATGATGGTGCAGAAGGGGAAGTATTTCCCCTTGTGTGTGGAGAGTTGGGGAGCAGGGAGAAGTATGGAGGTGGGAAGGTGTTCCCCTTGCCTTCCCCCTACCCCCCAAATATAAAGTTGCTTCAGGGAAGAGCAGGAACTGGTTCAGTTGCAAACACTGGCAGATTAGGGAGAGGGAAGTAGAGGGACACTCTCTAAGCACTCACGGCTGGCAATTTAGCAGTCTGAGGTGCATGTGCACTAGAGCCAACAGACACAGGCTAATCAACGTTTGGAATAAGAAATGAGGTAAACGTTACTGAAATAACATGGGTTGATCACATCTATTGGGGAATCAGAAAAAGGGGCCAAATACACTGAAAAGGTGTCAAAATAAATTTGACTTTTAGGTTTCAAGTTACATCCCTCATCACCTGAAGTATCCATCAGATCATCTTATTCTTCGGGACAGGTGAACTGGTCCTGATTCATAGGAGCTGGTAAGGCTGGGAGGCGGGGTTATTGTATTGTATTGGGAGGGATTTAGCTTTAAATACTGCCTCCTTTCCTTGTACTTATTAGAACCATCATGTCGATTTGTGGTGATGCCAATTGAAAAGTGAAAACTTTGTGCCCCGTCAATCCACAGTTGTTTTTGAAGTATGTTATTTTAGTGAGTGACTTATTTTGTGAATGCGTCTTCCTAATTGCCGAGTAGTTCTTAGTATAGGCTTTACTGCTTCAAATGTTGTATAGCACTGGCTGAAAATTAAAATATGGGTGTTTTGTTTGCTATATAAGCAGATTCCACTTGGAGGCTCTTCACACTAAGAACACTACAATTTAGCATCATCTTGTTAACTTGCTTTAAACCATGTATTTGCATTTGGGGTTATCAGCAGAAATAATTACAGTAATAAGATTAGGTGCAATGTATAAACTGTATCTCCCTTGCCGTTTACTGTGACAGCTATAATAGAAAGCAGTGTTACAACACTGTCGATATTTCATTTAATTCTATTTTTCATTTGGGATGTTTTTTGGCAAGTCTGACAAGGAAAATTAAACAGCAGCAGATTGGAGAGTCTTCATCCTTATTATAAATGATAAATCACAGAAAAATAGACAATAGCCAAATTTTACTTTTTTAAGGGTCTAACTAGCCTCTGGACTTCTGGAAGGTTTTGTTTTTTAAATAGTAACATCCAGGGCCCCCAAAATACCCACTTCCCCCAAATAATGGGACTCTAGAATCAGCCTTGATGTTGGTCTATGCCTAATGTTGTGGCCCAGAACAAATTTACCATGGGATGATGACATTTTTGGATGGCCTTCAATGCAGACGGGGAGCTAAGTCTAGATACGTGTGCTAGTGTAAGCAGCTGTATTTCAT
Source organism: Platysternon megacephalum (assembly GCA_003942145.1). Lineage (NCBI taxonomy): Eukaryota > Metazoa > Chordata > Testudines > Platysternidae > Platysternon > Platysternon megacephalum. The sequence continues at coordinate 965,514 of QXTE01000100.1, read as the reverse complement.
ATCTAACTGGCCATCTGTTTTTTTCCAGGTTTTATCTCTTGTTAAATTGGGGTTTTAAAAAAATCAGGTGAAATAACACAATAGCAATTTGAGAGGGGTTGGGTGTGTTTGGTGGGGTTTTTTTGTTTGTTTTTTTTAGGCTAAAATTATTTCCCCCCCCAGGAAATATCAGCTAGATTAGGTCTCGGGGGGTATAGTTTGTAGCCTATAGACGACTCCCAGACTGCAGATGGTATTTAGAGATGGAACAAACTCATTGCTTAAAATGGGTATGAGATTAAGTCAAAAGGATAGTTTTGTAACCAATGTATTGCCTAAGAGGAAACCAGTGCAATGAACAGGAGGCAAGAAGTGTATATGGAGATTCCTCAGTATTGTTAAATACCATAGGAAGTAACTACATATCCTTAACAGGGGAGGAAGCAAATAGTTACGGAACACATTCCAGGACATACAGCAAACATTCATTCCAGTGCATTTAGTTATTCAGTGAGCAGAACAGCAAAACAAGCAACTCATCTATGTTTTTACCATACGTGGACTTTAAGATCAGCTGATGTGAGCAGGATGGGTCTTGGGATGCAAAGAAAAGAGAAGTCCCAGAGTGCAGGAAAGACTTAATGGAGTCAGTTATGAGACCTGAGAGAGGGTTTCTGTGTCTCACTGCTCCACATTCTGCCACTGGCTTCCCATAGAATTTCAAATCAAGTTTAAGGTCGTGGTTCTTATCTTCAAGGTGCACCCTGGGCCCTGGCCATGGAATCTAAAACATGGACTGAAGCTCTGAGATTAAGACCGTGTTCAACAACGTCCCTCCTCTGGCACAAGAGAACTCTCAACAACAAGGGTAAAGCACGTGTGTGGGAGACAGAACTTTTTCAGGGGCTGGTCTGCGACTACAGAATAAACTCCTCCGGGAACTAAGGACCATCACAAACCTCACCACCTTCTGCTCGAAGTACCAGGCACAGTCCTTTGAACTTGCACATAGGGTTTTTTTTAATATGCATGTTGCTATCAAACAAGAGGCTGAGAGAACAACCAACATGTGGCAGGTGTGTAGTTGTGTGTCTTAATGCCCTCCTGGAAGGCACTCAGATACTACAGTGATGAGCTTGGCATAAGAAGCTACATCGAACAGTATAGAATATTGGGATGGGGGGGAGAGGAGTGAACCATCTGACCACCTGCATCTGTGAGGGCATGATGGGAGGAGACAGAAGCAGCTGCCTCCACAACCAAGAAGCTCCTTCAGATGAGGGTTCCCATCCCGTGGAGACCCAGTGCATTTTCCAGGAGATGAGGGAGTGGGCCAGTTAGCTGTTCCCTGCAAAGACTTTGGGCTATGGTAAATGTGGTGCTGAGAAGAGGACTTAACAAGCCCTTTCTGAAATTCAAGAAGTGTTTGGGATGGGCATCAAGTAGATTCTTAGTCCCCAATATTTGCACTGAAGGGCATGAGCTTCTTTATAAATATTATGGATGATTCTCAGAGGCATGGACAGTGTCTGGCAAAGGGAGGGGCCCCGTTCACCAGAATCAAGTCGAATGTTGTCTTTGTAACAGACTGCAGCTCGGCCTGTCTTTACTTCAGATCACAGAGCTCAGCATTGGCAGTGCTCTTTCACCATCCCCAGCAGCCCTCAGGCCCCTTTCTGTGCTCCCTATGATTTTACTTCACAGGCTAACCAGGGGCATTCCACACGTTGAGCTGGAGGTGTAATTTCCAGTGTGAATAACCATACCTGCGCTAGCTGGAATTGAGCTCGCACACTAACGAGAGAAGTGCAGCTCCAGCATCGCACCCTGCAGCAAGGGCTAGCCCCCTGGGTACAATCCTGTCCGAGACTCTAGCTAAGTGCTGGGGCAGCTAGCCCCTCCCCCAGCCCCGACTGCACTTCTATTTTTAGCATGCTAGCTTGACCAGAGGTAGCGTGGGTGTGTCTACTTGAGCTGGACATTCCACTGCCAGCTCAAAATATAGACATATCCCAAGTTACAACCTGCCAATCTGCTCACCTGTAGCAGCTTTATCTTCAGGCTCTGAGAGCAGAGCTTGAGGCAGGTATAGCTTTCACAATCTGGAGGTGGGTATGACCCTGGTGTGACTTTGAGGCGGCCCTTCCTACAGCCATAGCGCCTGACTCTCCTCTCATTTCTGCCACTTTGACACTAGCTCCACTGATTTCAGTGCAGTTACTCCTGATTTACACGGGTGTAAATGAAAGTAGGATCAGACTGATTTAGGGACTGTAAACCTCATGCACTAGAAACTCACACCCCCTGCTGCTTTTAAAGAGTTGCATGGGGCTTAATTTTTGGCAGGACGTACATATTAAAGGGGAGTTGGCCTGTTAAACTGTCAGGGATTTGGGCTCAAGGCTGCTCTAATTTACCAAAAGGGCTGAACTAGGTTTTATGCATGGCCAAGGATGGAGCCAATATCTACATGTCCAGATTTCTTTATGTATTTCCTTCTTTCTCTCACTACTCCCTGTTTGCTCATTTCAGACCCTTTCCCCATCACTTTCTCCTACACCTTGGTTTCCTCTCACTACTTTCTTTTTTTCCCTTTTCACTCTTTCCCTGTTTTCTTCCTTCCTCCTCTTATTCCCTTGGTTTACTTTAAGGGTCTGATCTGTCAAGGTGCTCAGCACCTCCTGCAAACTAGTGAACACCCCAGCTCTTCCTGCAAGATCAGTGTGACAGGAGGAAGATGTCAGCACCTTGCAGAATTGCACCCTTAACAAGGAGCAGCCACTGTGATATAGTTGCTCTTCCTTTTTCTGCCAGCTTGGAAACCAGACCACTCACTTCCTCTTCTTGAGGTTTCACTTGAAATCATTAGTCACGTACACACAAAGGAAATGGGGCTTTCCAAACTGCCTGTTCAGCACTAGGACAGGAAGCAGGGCTGACACTTATTGGTGTGACAGAAAGAGACTGTGCTGTTAATGCCAGAAATACTTACCTAGGAAGCTAAACCAGGGGGGAGCCATGGAAATACTAATTCTTCCCCCCTTGCAGCTATATGATTTTCCATTTTAGAACCAGGCAGTGAGGCCTCGCTGCTTCTCTAGAGAAGCCTGGTATCTAATGAAGGCTCTGCTGCAAATGGATTCTCAGCAGTGACACTCGCTGGGTTTGATTCAGAAGTGGGTATGTTGTGCCTTCAGAAGGGACTTCTATAATGAAGAAAAATAAAATGGGGGGCTATGCAACCAGGAAGTGGGTCTAGATTTGCCAACAAGTCTTGAGAGAGGTTGCAGCGCCTAGCATTGCTCTCGAGTTAGCCATTCTAGGAGCAGCGCTGATGGGCTCTAGATAGAACCCCACATCCATTCTTTCAGACCCAGACAGGGCCGGCGCAACCCATTAGGCGACCTAGGCGGTCGCCTAGGGCACTGCTGTTTTGGGGGCACCGGCGCCCCGGCTGTCCGTTCAATTTTGGGGGCGGGACCTACCGCTGCCGCTGTTGGGGGCGGCATTTCGGGGGCGGGACCTTCCGCCGCCTAGGGCGCCGGAAGAGCTGGCGCCGCTACTGGACCCAGAGGAACATGCTGCTCTATGGATGTGAAAGATCTTGCAACACCCTTTCCACACAGCAGGCCTTGGATCCTGTTTCCATTTAAGTCAATGGCAAATATCCTCTGACTCTATTCGATGATAGCAGGGTTAGGTCCAAAGAAAACACTAAAAATGCTGACACTCAAACACAAAATGAAAGACAATGGACCTAGAGAAAACACAGTTCCTCTTCTGGAACTTCCTGAATGGACTCCTGTGCATACAGGGAGAATGGCTAAGATTCGTTCTCTGTGTGGATGGGGGCTCGCCTGTACCAAGAGACAGCAAAACATTAAAGTCAGGATCAGCCAGGGAGATTTGAGAGCAGAGTTTTGCCCTAATTCTGCATGATTTCTAAAGGAGCTTAACAATAAATTGACAATTTCCAAAGACACTCACACAATAGAAGAAAACAAGATGGTGTGAAAGACTGTAATACTGACTTAGAGAACCCAAAGATTTATTGGGATGCTGCAAACAACAACTCCAGCACACACAGGCAGGACTGAAACCTCCTACCATCACCCTGCCACCCAGAACAGGTACAACGACATACTAATGTACAAGCCAGTTTAACACTAAGGTAATGATACAGTACCCTCTATTGGTGGAGGTTCTGTTTACACTGATCCCCACAAGATGGTGAGGCGCAACAGGGCCAGAGAAGGGTTTTAATTCTCCACACCTTTACCTCCGTGGAGTTCTGCTAGCATAAAGGTGGTGTAATCAGAGGTGAAGGTGGGCTGGTATGGGCCAGTATGACGTACCGGTAAGAAGTGCCCACCGGTACCGGCCCCTACACAGCTCATGTTAAAGCGCTGCTGCGCAGCACTTTAAGGACCCTCCTTAAAGTGCTGTTGCAGCAGTGCTTTAACATCACTGCCCCTTTTGCCCCCCCCAGGGCTGCCGATGTTGGGGGGGGGGGGGGGGAGGCAAAAGGGGCAGCTGCCCTGGGGCCTGGTGATTTAAAAGGGCCTGGGGCTTCTGGCTGCTGCTGCTGCCCCGGGCCCTTTAAATCGCTGCTGGAGCCCTAGGCAGTGTGGGCCAGGCAGCCTGGAAGGGCTGGTTGGGGGAGGCTGATCCCCAGCCCCACCCCTTCTGGGGGCCCAGAGCTGGGCCCCCCATACTGGTAAGTCTTTTATCTTACTTTCACCCCAGGGTGTAATGGAATGGAAAGTCAGGCCCAGGTAGGATTACCATACGTCCTGGTTTTCCAGGACATTGCCTCTTTTTTGAGCCTCCGTCCTCTGTCTTGGAGGATTTTTCAAATAACAGGAAATGTCCTGGAGTTTTGCAGAGCGGATGCTATAGCTCAGAAAGAGCCCTGATTGGTCTGCTTCCCGCCTGGTCCCACCCTGCATCCGCAGCTGATTGGTTCATTCCCCTGCAGCCACAGATGCCCGATCCCGCACACCCACATCCCAGGCTCTCAGCCGCGCTGCCACTGTAACAAGGAGCATCACTGCCCCCCACCTCAAGAGTGAGGTCCCAGTGGCCCCTCCCAGTACACACACACCCCTCCAGCATCCTCCCCCACCCCACGCACCCATCAGCTCTCCCTCCCACTCCCCAGCAGTGTCCTCTTTTTGGGAACCCTAGGCCTAGGTAATTGTACCTTTTGAAGCCTGTGGATGTTGTAGTAGCTGATAGGATGCAGGAACTCTGTTGCAATTTGGGGATGGCAAAGTTCTAGGTTACAAAGGATTTAACTGATGCTTAAATCTCTCTGAAAATAGCTTCCACCACAGCTGCATATAAAACTGTCTTCATTTCAGCAATAAGCATGCCAGCCCAATGAAATCTCGTTTCTCCTCCTTTTAGCTCATTATATACCAGAGCACCTACTAGCAAAATCAGTGTTAGGAACCAACTTCTATCTACCAGAAAGAGCTGCTTTATGCAGTGGCAGATTAGCCACTGGGCCAAGGGGGCCTCTGCCCAAAGGCCCCAGCCAATTGGGGGGGCCCTGGAAAAATGGGTGCCCTGCTCCCCCCACCTGGCACTCCTGCTGGAGAATGGAGTTGGGGCCACTTGCTCTGGCCCACAAACCCCTAATTTGCCTCTGTGCTACTCATGCCAATCAATAGCCCTTGCTCCTACAACTAGAACCCAGCCCCTACGGATGCCTCAGCTGCTATCTGAAATTCACTTTTTCCTGTTTGAGGGAGATAAATCTGGCAGTGTAGGGAGTGGAGCCTATGGAAATGTATAATGCTGGAAAGCTTTTCCGGTTGTGCTGTAGGATTTCCAACACATTAATCCCCCTCTTTGGACATCTTTAAGAGCGATTCAAAATAATCCTTTAATGTAAGTACTTTCATATCTAATAGTAACACAGAATATGGACACACAGACCTAAAATGCCTACTGGTAGTATTCATCCCCTCTCTGCTTTCATGTGCTACTACTTGATAATTAGCGTCAAGGACTCAGGTAAAATGCTTGTAAATATGCTCAGTTGAATTTATTATAATTTCAAATGGTTTGTAGGCATCATGTATGTCGCAAATATAATGCAATGGACCCCTGACTAATTTGTTTATGTTTGCATAGTGCTTTGAAAACATAAATCAACACGTAAGGGCCAAGTACATAAACACACTCTCCCCTTATAGCCTAGCCTGACACTACCCAAATCAGCAATAATAATTTAGGCCTTTACAATGTATGATACACACCCAGAATGAGGAACATGAGAAAAACGGCTGTAGTATAACATGAAATAATAGGTGGTGCTATTTCTTTAAACATAAGGTCTTTAGTGGCTGCAATATCCAGGTTCAGGATTCTCTATGTCAATATGTTGCACAGTATTGAAAACGAGGTCTTGTGTGGCATAGCAAGAAATCTGGGTCTAACATGAGAGTGATCTGTTAAATTGGGGAATAGCTGTGGGGAATGGCCCTACCTCCCTTCCAAAATGTACCCAAAGCTGTGGTTAAAATGTAGCAATGCCAAAAATAGATGCTTGGAAACTGTGGTTATAGTCAGAACATATACTATGTAAAAATGGCACCTTCTTACTAAGTAGATCTGGGGCCACATTCCATGCTCCTGTCATGCAGCCAGCCATCGGAGGGTCACCCCAGGAAAAAGAAGGAAAGAATTAATATCTGGGTACAACAAGAGGTGTAGGAGAAGAGGTGAAACTACAGGGCTAAATTCATCCAGAGGCCCCAGCAGCAAAGAATCCTCTAAGGGGAAGTTTTTTGATAAAGCAGCTCCACTTCCCCTCTCCTGCTTAAAGTGAGTGGTGCTGGGCAGGGACGGGTCATAGAGGCCAGCCAAGATGCACTGATTCAGCCCATCCCCATAGCAGCTTTTCCCAGTGGGGTTCCTAGGAAGCCCTGGATGTAATTTAAACCATCCACAAAGCAGCAACAAGGGAAGATGTGGCTGGTATTGTCTGAGACACTGTCAGCCTAAAAAATTACACTGCTCTCTGATTGGATTTTATTTTTTAACGTACCATTGTTACAAGTGACACCTAAGATTCCTATAACTAAAGCAGGGATCAGCAACCTTTGAGAAGTGGTGTGCCAAGTCTTCATTAATTTAAAGTTTTGCGTGCCAGAAAAAGGTTTCGCGTGCCAGACCAGCAGTGTGGGCGGCAGATGGAACCCTGGGTTCCGTCCATCCACGCCTGCAGCGGGCTGGCAAGGGGCCGGCAGCCAGGACCCCAGACCGGCAGCGGGCTGAGCGGCTCATCGTGCTGCTGGTCTGGTGTTCCGTAATCCAGGCCGGCAGCAGGCTGAGCGGGGCCAGCGGCTGGGACCCTGGCTGGCAGCAGTGTGTCACTAAAAATTAGCCCGTGTACTGCCTTTGGCACGCGTGCTGCAGGTTGCCGACCGCTGAACTTAAGGAAGGACATTAGAGAAAAAATAGTCCTGCTCTTTATTTCAGTTGTGTATTTGACAGAGCTTTGTGTATAGTCAGTTTCATTGTTTCCTCTATATATTCTGTTAGGCCCTGCTCCAGCAAACACTTAAGCAATATGTAGCTTTACTCATCACCAGAGTAGTCCTATTGACTTCAACTATTTACTCACTGGAATTGTTCCAATACCCCAAACTGTAAAATATTTGCAAGATTGAGGCCTTAGTTTCTCCTGCTGTTTGTGTGGCTTTTCAAACGCATCAGGGAGAGAAAAACAGGTTAAAAAAAATAGAAAAATGTGGTTCCAAAACCACAACAATTGGTAGGGTTGCTCATAGTCAGGTAACTGAAATTACTTTAAACTAATTGTTTTTTTATGGACTAGATTTCAAGTTGATTGTGTCCCTTTCCACTAATCACAGTGTTATAAAGCCTTCCCCTGCATTTACTTTTACCAAGCAGATTGTTCACAGAATGTTTTCTTGGCCAAACTAATGAGACAAGCATAAAGTATTTAAAGTAATCATTCTAAAAAGACTTTAAGGAATTTCCCTCCTTTCAGTTGTTACCTTTCTTTTCAAGTTTTTTGTGATGCATTTTACATCTAACTCATTCAGAGGAGAGGGCTGAAGACCATGTTTAAGTATGCTCTGTGGGATGGGATATAAATGCAGGACTTCATACTCGCCTCAATCCTTACCAGATTTCCCAGTCATGTCACTGGGAGGTTTGCACAGGGATTAATAGGTGAATACAGCCATTATGTAGTGACTACTCTTTTATTATTTATTCAGTATCTTACTGTCATGCTTAATACTCTGTGTAAACATAGGCCTCTGCTACTTCTGCCCTTTGTTTCTCTTCCTTGCTCTCCCTTTTTTCTATCTTTGTGAATCTCTTCAGTCCTTCCCTTTATATTTGCTTCCCTGCAGCAACTTCCAATTCCCACCCCTGTTCCTGTTCCATTCCCAAAAATGATCAGCAATGATACTGGTAATGGTGACAATGAAGTGTCCTCACTGCGCTTTAGAGTTGCCTCGGGATTGAGATCAACAGGGTAAGGGTGGTTCACCCCTCTGAATCACTGTTTCAGGTGGTCTGGACTCAAGCAGACACCATGACATTAGTGTGCATGTTCTCCATGCTTGGAAGAGTCATCCTAGGGGCCTAGAAAGGTACTTTTCTTTTTTATAAGAAAGCTTAGGGTACGTCTACACTACCCGCTGGATCGGCAGGTAGCAATCGATCTATCAGGGATCGATTTATCGCATGTAGTGTAAATGCGATAAATCGATCCCCGATCGCTCTCCCGTCGACTGCTGAACTCCAGCTCGGTGAGAGGTGGAAGCAAAGTCGATGGGGGAGCTGCGGCGCGCCGCAAGGACGTGAAGTAAGTAATTTTAATTCGATCTAAGATACGTCGACTTCAGCTATGCTATTCTTGTAGCTGAAGTTGCGTATCTTAGATCGATCTCCCCCCCAGTGTAGACCAGGCCTTAGATTCTGCACAAGCTGAGTTCCAGTGTAGCCACATGATGCTAAGACCTTATATACTGTTTGCCTCTTCAGAGCCACACTTGTAACACAGCTGTGCCAGAATCCAAATACCTGCTGCCCGTCCTCCCTCGCTGTCCTTCTGGAGTATTGTGACTCACTCACTAATCATTTCATCTGAATGAACACCCACCTCACTATTTTCTGGACCAGTATGTATATATATTTTTAAAACATCTCCATTTTTACATTTCTAAAGAGTTGTAAAGCATTCTGCTATCTCTAAAACCATCCATTCCCTCATCCCAAATCACAGTTGTTGTAATGCTGTGTGCCTCATGTGAGGGAAAGGACAGGGTTAGGGTTAGGGCATTCACAAAAGGTAAAACCAAGGGCAATAATATTCTCTTCCAAACAGCAATGCAGATCTGTACTGAATACGCAAATCTCATGGACATCTTTAGACCTTGTGTTTGCAGGCTGAAAGAAAAACACTCAAATTGAAGACTGGCAACATGAGGAATTAGAGCACAGGATTAAGAGACAGGACAGTTGGTCTCTGTTTGGGATCATGTCACTGATTTACTCTCTGCCTCAGTTTACCCACCTGTGAAATAAGATACTGATTCATAAGCACTTTTTTGAAGCATGCTGACACCTCTGGATGAAAAATATTACATAAATGCAAAGCATTATTACTGTATTGCCATTGTTTGCTAAACACTTCCTGTAGGATTGAACAGTCCTCAGTCTCCATACAGCCCCTCTCTCTCCTTATTCAGCATGTCTCCATGATTCTGAAATGTGTAGTACTGCAGTATGGATAAATCAGATTGGAGAGAAGGCGTGTTAAGTGCTTTATAGCTATAAAGGACAAATTCCTTGCCTAAGGAAGCAGTAATTTATTTCTTAAATTCCTGACTGGGGGGAGGGGTGAGAGAGACAAAGCCTCAGCATGATCTCAGACACCGAGACCAAGGCGGAGAGTGTGTATTGCCATGGAGTGAGCAAACAACAATGCGGATCACTAAGGGCCCTGGGGCGGTGTGATACAGTGGAGAGAGGAGGGAATTTCCTGACTTTCCCTGCAAGTGACTAGCGCTGCTGGAAAGCTGCACTGAAGCTATTGAAGGCGCTAATCTCCCGGGGGTGGCTGGCTGGGATAAACATAACCCGCATGGCTCGGTATTTCCCCGCCTGCCTGCAAGGACGCTGCAGCGGGGCCCGCCCTGCGCGATCAGCTCTCGGAGCAGCGGAGGCAGGGGAGTTTCCAGGCTGGGGGCGGCTCCCCGGCGTCCCGCAGCACCTGGGGCTCTAGCCACCGGCAGCAGAGTGTCGCTTAGAGTCGCTTAGAGTCACCCCCCTCCGGCTAGAAGGCTTCCCCCAGACCATTGCGCGCTCCTCGTCCTGCGCCCCCATTTTCTTGCCGGGCCCCGTTCTCCCCCCATGGACCCCTTCTGTTGCCATGGCGCCGCCTGCTTCTCCCATCCCTGGGGCAACCCCCTACCCCCGGTTCCCTGCAATCGCACAGGAGCAGCCCGGCTGCACCCCGGCTCCCTGCTCCGCCGCAGGAGCGCTCCCAGCGCCGCCCCGCACTCAGCTGGCTCCAGCCCCCAGCATCGCTGAGCGCCCTCGGCTCGCGCTCACCGCCCAGCCCGGGGCGCCCGCCCCTCACTCCCCCTCACGCAGGCCGCCTTCTCGACCCGGTCTCTGTGGCGCAATCGGTTAGCGCGTTCGGCTGTTAACCGAAAGGTTGGTGGTTCGAGCCCACCCAGGGACGGGTGTTGGGAGCGTTTTATTCTTGGGGGGCTGCTACCCAGCGCGTTAAGAGGGAATCAGGTGCCGGACCCTGCGCTGCTGATTGCAGGGGGGAGGCTCGCTCTGCTCCCGGCGTGGCACTTTTTATTGTAGAGGCTGGGCTGGGATTGCAGCCGGGCGGGGGACGGGCTGGGAGCGCAGACCAGACATTGCCCCGCTGCCGGCGGCCTGTCTCCTGCCGGCCCGAGGGGCGCTGCGCTGCTGTCCCCGCACGGAGCTGGCTGCGGGGGCGCGATCAATGCACACCTGGAGCTGGCACCCGCAGAGCGCCCCGCGCCCCCCCTTCGCGCTCGCACTGACCAGGCGGGGGAAGGGTCCTGTCGCTAGCGATCCTGCCCGGGCCGGGCCGCTGTGTCCTGTGCGCGCCGCGCTGTGTCAGCCTGGCCACAGATACAGACACTGCATTAGGTAGCGTCTGTAGCTAGAGACGATATTCCTGTGCATTCGGCAAAGTCTGTGGCAAAAAAATAGACACCAAATCTATTTTGACACCAAGTAGTTTCTGCATCCGGCACTGAACAAACCTACACACCAAAGTATTAATAATACAAAACCATGTGTCTACATAAAGTATAATAGAGACCAGGGAAAATTAGAAGCAAGTACTGTTTCCGTAGTGTAGTGGTTATCACGTTCGCCTAACACGCGAAAGGTCCCCGGTTCGAAACCGGGCGGAAACAGGTTACTGGCACTTTTTCTGACTCCCTTCCTGCATTTTTACTCTTAGAACAGACCACGCTGTGAAGTTTTACTTTGAATTGTATCAATGACAGGGCCGGCTCCAGGCACCAGCCCAGCAAGCAGGTGCTTGGGGCGGCCACAATGGAGAAGGGCGGCATGTCCGGGTCTTCGGCGGCAATTCGCCAGCGGGTCCCTCACTCCCTCTCCGAGCGAAGGACCTGCCGCAGAATTGCTGCCAAGGAATGAAGTGGCGGCGGTAGAGCTGCTGCCGCAGATCGCGATCGCGTCTTTTTTTTTTTTTTTTTTTTGCGCTGCTTGGGGCAGCAAAAACCCTGGAGCCGGCCCTGATCAATGATGAGCTAAATAACATGGAAGCTCTCTCTAAATGATAGTCCTGGGTTCCTTACCCTTTCAGCTGCTATGATAAATTAACATTTTTGTTAGGGGCAAGGGGGAAAGTTTTCATGAAGCCTTTAATAGGGACTAAATTCTATCTACTACTCTGAAATAATCTTAACAGGGTCTATAGAGTGCAATCCTTCATTCTGGATTTGTCATTCCACAAGCTGTCATACAAAAACCAGGCTGTGTTACTGTTAACCCGATTTTAAAAAGAATGAAGTCGAGTTATTTAGTATGAATTGTAGGGTTTTTCCAAATGGCATCAAACAGCAAAGAGACTTTAGCACAAAACTGACCGGTCGTGCACCAGGGCCCAGTCTTGTAGAGGATCAGCCCATAACTAGGGTGACCAGACAGCAAATGTGAAAAACCGGGACGGGGGTGGGGGGGTAATAGGAGCCTATATAAGAAAAAGACCCAAAAATCGGGACTGTCCCTATAAAATCGGGACATCTGGTCACCCTAGCCCATAACAGTGGCATAGGCCACTCACCGTTTCTTTGTTATTACTTGGACAAGCACTGATTTCATTTATGCAAAATGTTGAAATGCAGCAAAGTGTGTTATATATCAGTTGCACAACTAGCTTTGCTGGAATCCAAAACATGTAACTTTCCCCATATACGACCATTGTTAAGCTAGGACAAAAAAAATGTTCTTTTTAATTACTTTGTTAAAAGTTGTTTTAAAAACAGCTCCCCGCGTAGCCTGTTGGCTTTTGTGCATTGCATTCTAAAGCACCTCTCCCCCCCACCCTTCAGGCTGTGGGGACTGCAGTGTTGTTCCTGTGAGTTTCTAGGAGCCTAACTTTTAAGCAATGCAATGCTCACCCTAGCACAGCCTAGGTCCCTTTGTGGATCTGGGCCTGACAAATCACAGACAGAAAATGTGCGTTCTCACTGGTGTCATACTGGGAGAACCACATTTGCTCCAAATTCCCAAACCACAAACATTATTTATTGTTCCACATATAGCATTAAGTGCTTTTGTAGAAAAGGTGGCTACTTGTCTGTTTCACAGTGATTGTTTTACACCCACCTAATATATTTGAAGTTCTTTTGGACGAACATGCTGTCTGTGGTAATAATCAAAGGGCCCTCAACTGCAGAAAACTAGAACTTTGTCTATATTTTAAAACTAACCTGAAACAAAAAGGAGTTCAGCAAATTACTAGGGTGTTTGGGGGGGGGGGGGGGGGGGGGGAGGAGAGAAGATAGGGAAGATAATAAGTTGTGTTTTTTTATCTTCAGATCTTGTTCTCATCCTCTAATGGAAAATCTACCTAAAGGGGGTAATATAGATACAGAGAACTCAGAACAGGTTTGTTAGTGCAACTTCACCATGCTTCGGTTTAGGAAAAATTGTCTACTATAATGTTGGCCACCACTTTTGGGAAGATGAGGTTAAAATGACTCTAGGAACTTGCCCTGGTCTCAGCTATAATTTAGTTTTATATGTTTGAGTTTAATTTAATCCTGCTACCTTTAATTATTCTTTCATACCCTTTATAATTCCTTTCCAGCTGTATTGTTTACACCCCTACATTGTCTTTTAGAGAAACTACACCTTATTTACTAATAAGACACCCTATTTACTAACCACTCCAGTTGTGGTTAGTACCATTTTTCTCAACAGTGCAATTCACAGACAGATGAACACTGCACCAGATGTATTCATGCTACTTTACATTTAAAGTCATTGGTGCTTGTTTTCCTTATCCCGACACATTAGTAAAGACACATAAAACCAAGGAGAAGCTCAGACCCTTGGCAAGAACTGACTTTTGGTTAAAAGAGAGAAACAGCCCCTGCACGGAGTGCTACTTTGATGTACATAGCCATATTTGTTACAGAAACAGTTTGACAGAGTCCGTTCAAGGTTGCTGGCCTGATTTTTCAAAGGCTGCATGGAACTGGCCCAAGCGATCCAAGACTCTCTCTCTTTTTGTAGCCATGTCCTGTGATGAGAGTTACATTCCACTGTAACTACAGGGACTATGGGGAGGCTTGAAATAGCAGGAGACAGATTTAGAGTATGCAACTCTGGCAGCTGAAATATGAATGACCATTAATGTCACAGCATAACTCACCATCACTCAGGCTTTTGCACAACAGTACCCTCATGGTCATTCTTATATGTCCAAAACCAACCACATCAGCCTTTTAAGAGCGCAGAAAGAGAAATATCATTATGGCCTTTTACTTGGGGGAGAGGCTATGAGAAGCTGGCTGGGTAGATAGAAATGGAGTACCAAGGGATAACTGCAGAAAAAAAGGTCAGGTTTTTCTAATTAAAAATGACTAAATTCATAACAACAACAATAATGAAATCAAATAATCCTCACTTCTTTCACTGCTGCTTTAAGGGCTTGACTACACACAAAATTGTACTGCTTTAACTGTACTCAGATAGTTAAAGTGGTACAACCCCCTATTATGGATGCAGTTATACTGGTGTAATACTGCTTAGAGCAGTATAGCCTATTCTAAAAAGGAAGAGAAAGGAAATAAGTTATACTGGTGACAAAACACACCCATGTTCACACCTTATACACTATTGTAATAATCTTTGTACAAGGTATGCCTTATAAGTGATCATTTGAAACCTCAATTTGCTGGTCAGTACTGTCCTGGTAAAATACGTGTGGCAACATTATATGTGGCATTTAAGATTCCCTCATATGATGTTAACACACATTCCAAGCCCCATAGTCCAGCCCAGGCAGAAATCTGGTCTTGTCCTAAACAATGGAAGCAATGTGTGCTTGCCTTAATTTGCATGTAAGCAGTAAACAGAGTTATTGCACAGGGAGGTAAAACAAAGGAAGTTCAAACAGGTGAGGGGAAAAAACCAACAACCCAGCAGGGAATATCTTTCCACATAGACTGTCTCCTGGATCTCAGCTGGAAATGTGTTTTCAAGAGGGGGCTATAAAACTAGAACTATAAAAAGGAGGGACAAACACCCCAAGGTGCCCCTCTCTCTCTACCCCTGCCCACCTCATTCTCTGCACCTGAAGAGACAAAGGAAGCAGCTGTTGGGACTCTGGGGAAATGAGTCCTGGCCTGGGGAAATGAGTCCTGGCCTGAAGAGTTTGGTCAGTAAGACTGCGGAGAAAACTACTTTGAATCTAATGTTAAGTTAGGCACCAGTAAGCATTTTCATCTTTATTTTTCTTGTGACCATTTCTAATTTTTATGCTGCATTGCTTGTATGCACTTAAAGTCTCTCTCGAAACAATAAAACAAGTTTATTAACTATATCTAACATATATATATACAGTATGTTCAAGTTGAAGTGTCTGGGTAACTCCATTTGGAGTAACAAATTATGTGCATATTATTCCCTGAAATGAATAACAGACTCAATCTATTTGTGCTGTCCAGGTGAGGGCTGGATAATGCAGGACATAGGTTTATGGGGGAAAATCTGGGATGGGAGCATGTTGATGTAAGCTGTGGGAGTCTTTAAGGCTGGTAAGAGCAAAGGCGTGGCTGGCTGGCTGCAGCACACACAGACATAGCTGGGGGTGACTTACATGCTGGAGGCTGTTTGTGAGCAGTCCAGTTTGGAGGCTACAGCAGCAAGGCATTGTAAAGGGCACCCCAGGTTACATGGCAGGGGTGACCCAGCTACTCATTGGTCTGGATTGTACCCTGGTATGTCGTCACATTAGTATAAGGCAACTTTATATCAGTATAACTGTCCACAATGTAATTATTTTGGTGAGGGATGTGTTTTTGTTTTTTTTTTTTAAGTTACACCACTATAAAAAGTGTAGACCAGTCATTGGTTTTTGTAATTGTAGTGTACTGTGTTCATTCGTCTTCCTTTTTACAGATGATACTGTAATAGTGCAAACAGTTCTGGTGTCTGCATTTCAACAAGTACATTGAAAACTTGCGGGGGTGGGGGGGCATTAAAGAGCCACAAAAAAAGATTAGAGGCTAGAGAAAATGCTTTACACTAAGACTTAAGAGAGCTCAATGTTTAGTTTAGCAAAAAAATTGAGAGGTGATTTGAATACCTTATAAGTACCTTCATGGGGAAAAAATACCAGGTACTAACGGGCTCCTTAATCTAGTGGAAAAAGGCAAAATAAGAACCAATGGCTGAAAGCTGAAGTCAGACAAATTCATATTAGACAATATAACAGCGAGGGTGATTAACATTGGAACAACATGCCACGTGAAGTAGGGATAGATTCTCTCTCTCGCTGGAAACTGGATGCCTTTCTAGAAAACATCCTTTAGCCAAAACAAGTTATTCTTTAGTCAAACAAGTTCTTGGGCTCAGTACAGGGGTAACTGTGTAAAATTTAAGGGCCTGAGATATTCTAGTCTGAGCTCCTGTATATAAAATGGTCCCTTCTTCCCTTAAATGCTATGAATCTGTGTTCAGGAATACAATGAATGTAGTATTTAGGGTACTACTAAAAATTGTTAAATATTTTTTTATTTTTCATGTCTGAAAAACATACAGCTGATCAAATTAGGGAATGGAATAGCCTCAGTTCAGTGTATGAGAATGTATGACTCCCATTAGTGGCAATAGGAATCAAACAAATCAAGATGAAAATTATTTTCTTCCTTCTTACTGATTCTCTCCATCTTCCTCCACTCTCTCTCTCTCCCCCCCCAACTAACCTCCTCTCTCCCTCATCCTGTTTTCTCTCCTGTACAGGCAGAAGCACACAGATCCAGCCAGGAAAAGTCAGTGATGAGAGAAGTGATTCCTCATTTAAAAGATAATTCCTTAGAAAGCATGATTATCTGGTAAGTAGATTTTCAGAAGTGAAGCTTTTTTTATATTAACTCACAAGGATATTTTAAGTGTTATATACAACCATTAAAATGAGATTCCATATGTTAAATCTTATTCGGTGCTGCAAATTCATGGCCAAACCCTATCCAACTTAACTGCCCTAAATAAGGTGTGCACTATTATGCTCTTGTTTACCCAGAAGGTAAGCCCTAGAATGCACTATCACCTTATAAGGGGAAGTCTCTGCTTTCAAATCCCCCTTTCAAGCTGAATTTGAGTAGCATTTACATAGGTAGATCTTGTAAAACAGCAGCTGTGAAAATGGTAAAGGAACTCTGCAGAACACCCTTGAAATATTTCATTATTTTGCCTACTATTTAAAACAGACATCAGGAATCTGGATAGTTTGAAAAATAATCCAGTAATTTATAGGTATTACTCCTGTGGTCCAGAAAACTGAATGTATTTTATTTTCACCTTTCTAAATTAACACAAAAATGCACATTGAAGCAGGGGAAAAAAATTAAGATTAACGTTCATTAAAAGATTCTGTGAAAGAACAACTCTTCCAATTAAATAACTGACTGAGAAAGTTAAACAAGACTAAAAATCTTATTCAACAGCCACAATGAATTGTAAGAGACAAATACTTCAGATTTTCAATGTTCAAGTACAGCCAGTGTGCAAATAAACTAGTTTGAAAATATAATTTAATAGTACTGTGTGTGAAAGCTGATATACAAAATTCTCAAGTGTTAAAAACAAATATTACAACAATTCAACAAGTTTCAAACAGAGTTTCATCAAAATGAGGTAAATCTATGTCGCCTGCTATTGAGTTCAACACTGCAGAGGAGAACAGGTCTTCAAGAATATCTTCCTTTGTGGGACTTTCAAAGGAAAGTCTTTTCAAGCAGGATTTGTTCATTAGTGAGTCTGTATGACCTTCATACTTGCTTTCTTTTACAGGACTGTAATAATTATGGTCTTCGCTTCCCACAGTGATGCATGTGAGGTTGGTTCTCTCACTATGCACTGGTGCTGCAGTATTGCTATCCACCATTTCCAAATATCTACACTCATCTTCATTTTTTGGAAGCTCCGAAGAAGCAACAATCGAAGTAGGAGACAATAAGTCTGCTAAAAACTCTGCATTACTCTGGCTACTGCATAGTGACATATTGGAGTTTGTACTATATACAGATTCACTATCTGCAGCATCAATCTGATACTGCAGTTCCTTCAATAAGTTCTGTACTGATTCACTTTCATGATGAGATCCAAATTGTAAGATATCTTCTACATCTCTATTTGGAGAACTTCCATTACACATCTGAGTCTTTGCCAGCCTATCAAGTGAAGCCAACTTGTTCTTTTTAGCCTTCAGTTTTTTAAGCAGTTTTAAACGAAGTTTGTGAGTTTTGGCATTTGATTCTTTATCCTTCACATCAGATTTGTGATTTCCATTTTCCCCATGGCTAGGTTTGGAATTAAAGATGGGGGTGTTGGGCTGAATTACTTTACTCCAAGTGCCCAATGAGCTTCTAGACTTATTCAAAGTTGGATCATCAACTACAGGGTTTACTGCAGGTAGATGAGCATGTACAGAAGGACTAGTGATGTTTGTTAACGAAGGAGGAAGATTTCCACCTTGACAAACAGCTGATTTAGGCGCCCCCTCAGTAGTTGTAGTTGTTTTGCTTGTACCTTTGGCTTGAAAGCCACCAAAATTAGCTGCCCCCTTAGTAGGGAGATGCAAGTCAGTAGCTCTTAGTAAAGAAGGATTTTTGTAACTTTTCTTATGATGTTGGGTTAAGGCACTTGAAGGCATGAAGGTATTATGCTTGCTTAATAACCCCTTTACCCAACTTCCTACAAATCCTCTCTTTTGATCTTTATGCAAAGACTGGGAGGAATTATTTGTAGCAGACGAAGTTGCAGCCTGAGAGTCTGCTCCAGTTTTGCTTGTGTTTCTGGTGTTAGAGGATTTCTGCAGAACATTCTCCATTAATGGTAATTGCTTATTCTGCAAGAGTTCTGGATTTAACAGGATATTCTCAGTGTTGACTGGGCTAGCTTTGGCCTCTGCCTCTTGAGTGTGTGATGGCGTGGACGAGTCATTACAATGGGTTGTGGGAACAGCAGATGTAGTATGTGCTAGGTTCAACTGTCCGAGATGTAAGGAAATACAGGCATTTTCAGACGGTGTGCACATGTTGCTGGAGGTAGTCGGACTACAAACATCTTCTGTACATGGAGTTTGATCTGAACAAGCTGAACCCTGCTCTTTCAGCAAGCCTGTTTCAGCAATTAGGTTATTTCCCACTATCTGTCCGTTGTCCAGTGGTTTACCTTCAGAATCAACTTGAATTTCTACAAGTGTCAGAGTTACAATATCATCATCTGCCAAATTTTCTAAGCCAGAAAGCAAGCTATTTTCATTCTCTCTGGCCACTTTTTGTTGTTCATTAGCAGGAATGCCCACAATCTCCTTTTCGTAACATACTGTAGTTATTTTGTCTACGGCATTATCACCATCACAATGTAACACTAGAGAAGAACTTGACTGTGCATCATTAAGAGGAAGATTTTCAGATTTTACACTTTGGACCTGTGAGCAAATTTTATCTGGCACTTGGGATGCTTTCCTTTCCCAGATGACAATGTGAATCTCTGAAACAGGAACTTCAAATCTCTCACGTCTTTCACAATATGGACCTTTGATGTCATCGCATTCAAGCCAAGTTTCTGAAAAATAAAAAATGAATAGTTTAGAGGCTCAAAGATGCACAATGGCCATTGAAACTCTGAGATCATTCTTTTTGGGTCTCAAAACACCCATTTTATGTGACAATGCTACATACACCCTGGTGAACAAAGTTGATTTCTTTGTTCCATCACTTTCCCCAAAGAAAAGTTAGGGGTCTTTCACTCTAACTAGGCCACTTGCAGCAACAGAATTCACTATTAGGTCCTAGTAACATGACCAAGATGGAAAGTAACTCCTTTTCCTTAGCCACACTGATGCTCTTGGCCTAGATAGTGATACTGACATCCTGTTTGAGAATATCTGGACAGACCTAACATACAGACCTCTCTCATTAAGAGTTAATTTGGGGAATTATTTTTCATAAAGATGTGGGGAAGGGGCTTAAGGGAGAAACTGATCATATAGATAATTCCCTCCCAACCATCCCAACAGTTACAAAATTATTACAATGTTGTTTTTAGTAAGGATTCGAAAAAGATACCCTACGTGTACGTGTTGTGTAGCGTACACAGCAAAAGCTGTGCACAGGCTAGCTGTTTTGAATCCAGCTAGCGTGGATAACAGCAGCACTGGAGACAGCACAACATGAGCTTCAGAGTGGGCTAGTGAGCAGAGTACATACCCAGGGGCTATGCCAGACTTGTACAACCTGCACTGAAGTGCACACTGAGCTGCCTTCATCGTTACTGTTACCCACACTAGCTGGATTCAAGCTAGCTTAGGTAGCCTAGCCTGTGGACAGCTTTTGTTGTGCAGACATATCCTACATTGATTGACGGTTAGTGGGATGTTTCTCATCCTCTCTTTTCTTCATGCAACTCTGGCAGTTCAATTTAAGTAGACAACTTTTCAGCTGACCAGGATGTTTTGATTAAAATGATGATCGCTTTCTCTCTCCTCCCTCCGTGGAAGCAGGTTTCCATGAAGACCAAAATAATCTCAACTATTTTTTCCTCTTTGAATTTTGGGAGTTCCTTCTGGGTTGTACTCTATAGTTCAACAAATCAAAACAGCAACTTACTAGTTAACTCTTAAAAGAACTGCAAAATTCAGGAGGAGGAAGAAACTGAGCATTGACGGCACTGTGAGTCCCATGGGAACTTGCTTTTCCCATGAAGAGACACATCTGGTATCTGTAACAGGGTAGCTTGCCCCTTAAGGGCTGGAGGCCTAGGGTCAGCCAACCTTGATTACTGAAGGAGCCACACCTGGGAGAGATCATGTGACTGCTCTATAAAAAGCAGAAAGGGAAGTTCAGGAAGCTGCATCAGACTATAGCAAGTGAAAAAGGCTTCAGCATTGAAGACCCTGACACCGGGGAAGTTGAGAAGTCAGAGCCAGGTAAAGCCTGGGAATGACTGCTGACTGAGGACCCACCTCTGGGAAGGAGAGCTGGGGACTCCCTACCTAAGACGGGGGAAAGAGACACACTCAACTGGGATGGGCCTGAAGGACCAGTGTGTACCCAGAGGACTGAATAAATTTTACTTCCAGAAAGGAAGTGTTTGGGTTGTGTTTTGAGTTTGAGGAACCAATGAGAAATTAAGGCAGGGCACCTGCACAGCAAACTCTTGTCACAAGGGGGCGTTCAGGAGGCAGCCGACCCTACTACAATACCCATGTCATCTGAATGCCCAAAAGAACTAACAGTGTTCCCAGATTATGTTTCTTGTAATTTTACCAAAGTTTGATGAGAAAATGATCATGTCCAATTGACTTTTTCCAATGAAGTTATCAGTAAATATGGCAGCAAATTACTGAGTTAGTCAAATCAGAGGGTTTTTTTAAAAAGACCAAAGAATGTAAACATTTGCAAATATTTAATACCTAATTTAGATTATACACAAAAGAAAACCTTAAGATAGTACAGTGATTATGACAACCCCAAAATTAGCAACAGAGGCAGCTTTATCTATGATGATGATAATAAAGTTGTAATAGTTACCATCAGGATTCAAAACCCAGGTTTTGAAGTGTTTTGGATCTTGTTGATATTGAATAACAGCTGTTATTTGGTAGAAATCTCCTTCAAATTGAAACGAATAGTTCTTCAGCTCGTTATGTGGCAAACCTTCTACGAAATGTATCATAAATATTGAGGGTACTCTATGATAAAGATACAAAGCATCTTATTGGAATAAAACAATGGCTCAAGCTATTAATGAAATCACAAGCAATGCATTTTGAGAATGGTATTTAGCTCAGTGCATTACTGTTCTACTGCTGTTTATTAATCTAAGATTGCTTTAAAAATTCTACACAAATGGCTGGGAGCTCATAGGAACAGGGCACTCCAATTTTAATACATAATTCCACTTTGAAATAAGCTTTTAGTGAAATAGAGGTGTCATCTTATAGCTTAATTTGCTATGGGGAAAAAAAAAACTATAAAGAAAATGTTGTTTTGGGACAAAGACAGAATAATAAGACAGTTCTGCCAAACCTGGAAGGCTGACAACCACAATTCAGACTAAAACATTGAACATTATAAGGTGGTAGTTTTATCATCCCTCAATACCAGATGCTCTGGAAAGACTGATATTCAGTGTTGGGCTTTACAAGTTGGCTCAAATGAAATGTCTGCTTAGTGTGTTAAGCTGAACAAAAATACTCCACATATATTAAAGATTTCTAACAACATCCCTGAGAATTTTCAGAATGATCTCAAAGCTGGGTACTTAAACATTTAGTGGAAACTTGCTGAACAAGTCAAAAAGGTGACAGAACGTTGACATTAAGTTTATAGTGTAGATTTAAACACTAACGCTCTATTTTATATTCAAGATCTCAAGTGGTTCAAACTTACTTTTCCAAAATCATTTTTCTTCTTTGAGATTTATCATTACAATTATTACATGGAGCAATATGAATAGCATTAAGTGGGTGCCAGTCAGGGACTATATTTGTAAATGTTGTTAGTGTCTTCCTACACCTGGAAGGAAGAAAAATAAAATTCCATCAGTTATCTACCTGAGATACTCAAAAAAAACCCAAAAACAACAAACACACACACACACACACACACACGTACTAGCATTTACCAGAAAGAGGTCACAAATTAACAGGCTACATGCAGTGTCGACTTACACCTGGCACAATCCCACTGACATCCCTGGCACTGCCAGTGGCTTAATATAAACTGAATTTGCCTCAATCTGCCAATCAATATCAATCAGTAATCCTTTATACAGACTATAATAAAATGGAACAATGTATTTTCTGCCACTCATCTGTTCGCCACTTTGAACGTCAAATTTTTATACTCAAATGAAACATGGCTTTAAAGAAATTCCTGAACATGTTTTTACATAGTGCATAACCATTCAGGACACTCTGACGTGTAACACTAAATACAACTGCCATTCAGATGACCTGGAGGAACCCACCACACCTGCCTTCTAACATTTTAAAACACCAAGGAGTAGAGGACACTTTCACATTATGTGAATAAGGATCAGATTTACATTTCTGACTTTATGCAATTTAGATGAATTTATTCTATTTAACCCTGAAAGACATACCTATTTATTGGTCATGTCTGGCATGCTATTCATTAGAGCAGCAGCAATGTGTGAGATTTACAGTGGTCAACACCAAAAAGTCAGCATTTGAATTACCAGTTATTTCTTTTTTACACATAGGATACTATTGTGTCATTAGCCATTATACCATACACCACCTGGAAACTGTTCAAAAATGCTGGCTTTTTAAAATGGTGACCAGATAACTTCACAACTCTTCCTCTCCTACCAAATGTACACACTTTGTGCACAACGGTGGTTTGAAGAAAAATATTTATTAAGTGAAGACTGAAAGTACAATAATACATGTAAATAAATGTGGCTTAGGTAAAAACCTAACCTGTCTTGGTGGCTGTAGCCACAATGTAAACATTCAAACATCCATGAAAAAGAATGCAGGAAAAGTGTCTCGACTTGGAGATCCTTTCGTAAAAGCAGAGGGAATGCAAATACTGGACTTTCCTTCTTACCTTCAAAGAAAAAAAAGAAAAAGAAAATGTTTGCAACTACACAAAAAAGAGGGAAGACAGGATTATACCTTAGAATGCTGTCAACTTGCAAGGCTATAATCTCATCCCCACAGTAAATGAGATATGACTGGAATAACTTCATGGGTACAGCTATGGTTACCAAAAGAATAATACACCCCCTTAAACTTTAAACTCTGAAGAAAATGGAGATCAGCTGAATGGAGAAAAATGAGAATCTGCAAAAGTCTGAATTATGCTCTTCACATGTGACACGCAG
This sequence comes from Platysternon megacephalum, assembly GCA_003942145.1. Taxonomy (NCBI): domain Eukaryota; kingdom Metazoa; phylum Chordata; order Testudines; family Platysternidae; genus Platysternon; species Platysternon megacephalum. The sequence goes on along the minus strand of QXTE01000100.1, from coordinate 941,874 downwards.
CCTTAACTCTGAATTTTATTTCCAATATTATGAAAAAATAATGAACATGTGCAATTGTTGACAATTTGCTAATTTAAGCCAAGTTGCTGCAAGCACTTTCCGGAGGATAGGAGGCTGTCAAGCCACACAAAGCCTAGAATGGGGAGAACTGTGCTGCTCTGCCTGCTTTCTGCTGCAAAGTATCCTAAAGAGCATTCATCAACAGTTCTGTACAACTGGAGAGTCAGGGAAAAGGATCTAGCAGCCTCTACGCACATGCTGTTCTGCTGTGGCTGTGGACCTCATGAAACATAAGCTTTCATAAAACCACTGCAGCTCTTTTTTTTTTTTTTTTTGCAGTAAATTACTTTTACTATGTTTCCGTTCTTACAGAGAGTTCCATGCTCTACCACCAGATCTCCCAGGGACCCTAGGTTATCCAACTGTCTCATATTTTAATCTGCTTGTTTAAATTTATGTGCCCATCTTGTATTACATCACCTGTATTTGTCATCCTCATCACACTTCTTCCCCACCCCATTTCTTTCCAGTGTTGTTTTTTCCAGTCAAAAGCTCTAAAATTACTGTAACTAAAATATCAGAGGAAACGATTTCGCTGCTTCTCAGCGTGGTTACTTCATGAATTTGACAGTACTATGGTACAGTCAGTTTCAGTGCTTTTTTGACAGTCTGCTGCACTTTCTGTCTCAACCACGAATAGAATTACCATTCCCAATAAGCGGCAGTCATTGTCATTAAGTATAATTAACCCTACAGCAAGTCCCTGGAGGCCATCCCACTTAAGCAGAGTACATTGCAGAATGACAACCGCCCGCTCCCAATGAAAAAGCATTCTTAAGATCTTGAAGTTATAATCTTCTTCTACATATATACAAGTATGTATGTTATATACTATTCTCACTTTTTCCCCACTGCCTAAAAATTACATTTGTAGGAACTTAAGAAGTGTTTACACAAAGATCTCCCCCACTCCCCAAATATGCGTAAGTGTTCTAGTCATACAAGAAACAGGCTTTGCCTTTTGCAAATTAAATTTCTGCTGCCCTTTGCACAACCACAAGTGTTTTTCATCTCTGCATGCACTTAGCAGAATGATTCCTGTGAGCCTGTAGGTATAGGCACTATAGGAAAGAAGGGAACAGAGACAAGATATCAAACAGCTGCTCACTAAGTGATGGAGTGTGAAAGATACCAACAATTAACTACATCAGCAAGTTGGTTGTATTGACTTTCTTATGCAATGCATTTTAAGTATTGACAACAGCAATCTTTGCATTTATAGAACTGGAAAATAAAGACTAAATCGCTTAGTAATTACTTACCCAATTCACACTTAAGCTGGGGTTGAAGTTGAGTAAATATCATATTTCTGATTTCATTCAGATGTGACTCAGCTTTTGGAAGAACATCTAAAGAAAAAAATTCAGCAAAAATAAAAATAAAAATCTAATTCATATTATATACCACAAACACAAATCAATTCTCTGCAAACCAAGGCATTTTCTATTAACATTTTCTTACCCACAAGATTTGGATGACACTTAACAGTTAAAGTTCTTTCACTTAGGTGATTTGCAAAATTTACATCAGAATATGTAAAAGCTCTCTACCAAATTTCTACTACGATCTATTCAATGGAATATTTTAAATGAATCCTGTCTATAGCATGTGTAAATATGTAAATTCATGTGTAATCTAAATAAACAATCAAGCAAAAAACAATGTTAAGATTAAGGCTATGTCTACAGTAGCACTTTTGTCGGTATAATTTATATTGCTTGGGGTGTGAAAAAACAAACAAACCCACACAACACCCCTCTAAGCAATGTAAATTACACCAGCAGAGGTGCCGGTGGACAGCGCTACGTCAGCAGGAGATGCTCAGTTTACCATAAAACAATGAAGACATTTTAATGCTTGTGGCCTCAGATTAAGTGGTAGATTTCTTGAAGAACATGGTTTTCAAATTATTATTTTTTAAACTCAAAACAGATTTTCTTGTAGGTGCTCATAAAATTAATTCTGTACTCCAAGTGCTGCAAATTTGAGAAGGGCATGCTATATTTGTTGTATAGAACAAATGCTGCTTTAAGTGCAAAACAGAACTCAACCTTAACGTTGGAGTCAAGACCAGAGCCTCCATAATTAAAGTGAGGATTTCAAACAGCCTTAGAAACTATTTCTTCATTAAAATCTTTACACACATAAATATATAGCTAAACTGAAATATAGCTAAAATCCTCCCCCATGCTCCAGGCACTTCTGACATATCTTTAAAAACACGATCAATAAAAAGTAATAGATATAGCTTCCCTTCTCCACCAAAGCCAAAGTAAATTGATGGGTTTTGCAGTGTTTCCCAGAAACCAACAGGTTCAAGTTATTACAGATTGGGAGCAGGGGAGACAGTAAATTCAGAGCCAAGGATCCCTTCTGGGGGGAAGAGGAGGAGAAGATGTTGGCTGGACATTCCTTCTTTTAAACCAAGGGGGCACCTACTCTAATACTTCCCTGCAAATGCAGTAGTATCGAGTATCTCAAGTAGGCAGGTCTCATTATCAGCCTTTATAGGTTAACACCAACCAACACTTAAGATGTCCACCCAGAAACCAATAAGCAATCAACGTAATCCTGGTGATTTCAGTGCAATTAGTGTATGATTTTTCATCTCAGATAAACATGTGTTAATACAAAAGCATCATTAATGTTTCATTCTTTCAAGCAATTTCTCTCAAAACTACAGTACTAAGTTTTTCCTGGGTTGTGTTTTTGACAAAGACTGTGTCAATAACTGTTGTCCATTTTAAACACAGGGTCCGTGAAAGGGTTGACAGGCTCTTTAAGTTATTTCTGGCCTGATTAGAAATAATCAGAAATTACAATCTTTCTCAGGACCACCTCTCAAAAAGCAGATTTTGGCCAGTTACAGATCTGCATTAGTTCCCTGCAGGAGCATCTCTTTCTTTGGTGCAGACTGCCCTTGATTGTTTCCCACTAGCTGATGACTTTTTCATTAGTTGCTCACCAGGGATAGGAAAAAGTCCCTGCTAAATTACAACTTCTTAAGCTGAATCAAGAACTCACAAAATGCTTAAGGCCATACTACTAGTATTGGCATGATGGGCCAACTGTTCATTTATACTGCGATATAAGCCATGTTAGAATCCAACTTTTTGGAGGTGAAGAGCTAGTACTGATCTCAATATGCGAACCAGGAAAAAACAAGACTCAGATTTACATCAATGACGCACAGTTCACTTTCTGCTCTTACTATGATGAAGTAATCCACAAGTGAAATCTTAACACTAAGGGCTTGTCTCCACTTATCAGGAGATCGAGGCGTGGTGATCGATCCACCGGGGGTCGATTTAGCAGGTCTAGTGAAGACCCACTAAATCAACCACCAATCGCTCTCCCATCAACCCAGCGTGGTGTAGACACCGCAATAGTCGACCTAAGGTATTTCGACTCCAGCTGTTATTCACGTAGCTGGAGTTACATAACTTAGGTCAATTTAGCCCCGTAGTGTAGACCTTCCCCGAGGGTGTGTCTACACAAGTGCTACAACAGCAGCTATGCCACTGTAGACACTTACTCCAGTGACCACAGGTGCCGACTTTCCAATGTGCTGGGGGGTGCTCAACCCCCGGCTCTGCCCTAGGGCCCAGGCCCCACCCCATTCCACCCCCTCCCCCGAGTGCGCCGCGTCCTCATTTCCTCCTCCCACAGAGCCGCCTACATGCTGCGAAATAGCTGATTGCGGGAGGCACGGGGAGGAAGGGGGAGATTTGTTAAGGTTTATCTGCTGTGCCAAGTTTCAAGAATGCTTATATGTATCAGTCATACCATTTTACTATTATAAGGCTTTTTAGCATACAGTGTGTTTTCAGGTTTCATTTCCAATATGTACAGGCTTTTCACATGAACATTGTACCTTTTTTACCAGGGTTGACATCAAAATAAATACATCAGAAGGCTCAACATTAACACCAAATTTGTTGTAAGTGAATGTTTACAAGTATCCTGGTCATACCATGCCTCTTTTTTCACTGAATCCCTTGGCTGGTCAGGTGTGTTCTCTGTGTTAACAGCTATCGGGCAAATCTTTCCCCGCCCTTGTCAGCAAGGTAGATTGTATCAACCCAGACACTAATTAACTTTCAAATTCTCATCTGCTACCAATTTCAAGGCTGGACACTCATTCTTTCTCCTAGAGGGTTGAACACAGAACCTCCCTAGCCAGCAAAGGATTCCTGTAAGCAGGTGTGTTCACCAACTGCAGCCTCTCTGTGCTATGAAGATCTACACAGACACTCTCCTGAATGCTTGCTTGTGGATCCACCACCAGCTTAGAGACTGGACTCTGTTTTAAAGAGATACCAAACAAATCAAGTGTTTAAGGGTGAGAGTTTGCCTGCGGTCCCCTGCATCCTTTTGGGTTCAGCCATAAGGCTGTTCTGCTCTGAAAAACCAGTAACCAATCTTTCCTCAGACCCTGAGTTACAGACTGCTTAACTCAAAGAATCAGCATGGAGAATATGCTGGCCAAGCCCAGACATTTTTCTAACAATTTTTTCCCATCTGAAACCTTCTCTAGGCTAGCCACACTGGATCTTTCTAAAGTAAGGTCAGTGGATTTATACCCCTCAGAAAGACTCTGGCAGTTAGGAACTGAAACAAGTCTCCCAAACAAACTGTTGCTTTCTCTATACAGTGATTCACCTTGAGTTAACTCAATCAAATCACTTCCACACCCATCAGTTACAGAAAACTGCTTGCAAAGATTTCTCTCTTCAGTAATCTTTCTAAGGGCTAGTCTACACTGACAACGCTAAAGCGCTGCCGTGGTTGTGTGGTCGCGGCACAGCGCTCCTCACGCTCTTCAATAAAAAAAAACAAAAAAAACCCCTACCTCAACACTGGGGCAGGGGCACTGTTTACACTGCGCTCAGAAAGTTGCAGCGCTGTTAACTGCCAGTATAGACAAGCCCTCAGCAACAATCCATCTTTTATCTGCTCTACAAAAGCATTGCTCTGTGGAGCCACAACAAACTCCTTCTGAGTTTGCTTACACCCAGAATCAACTCTGGCACATTAGAGGATTTTCACATAACCCCCTTTCAGTCAAGTTGCTAAACTCCATGGTTAAAGGGCTGGAGACACTCTTTCCCTCTGCAGCTTTCCTCACCAGCAATATGCAGGTTACCACACACAAGCTTAGGAACACTTGCTTTTTGGATTTCAGTTAAGTCTAGAACCACCTCTGGGACAACTGAAATATCCTCAGCCACCATAGGCTGAGAGGCACCTTCTGTCTGCTCCACAAACGAAGGACTGGATTAGGCACACTACTATTTGCAATGTCACTATTCTCCACACTGGTAACAGGTAAGGCAGTGGTCCCCAACCTTTTCCTTCTGGCGGGTGCAAAAAAAAAAAAGAAAAAAACCACCCCGAGCGCTGCCGGCGGAGGGGAAAAAAAACCAAAAAAAACCCCGAGGGCTCTGCGGGCGCACTTACACCCCCCGGCGGGCGCAATGGCGCCCGCGGGCACCGCGTTGGGGACCCCTGAGGTAAGGTATAGGGATACTCATGTTCCACTAACCTTGCCTTCCCAAACTGCTGATTAGACAAAGCCATCAGCTCACAAGGCTGCCTATGCTCATCTAAACTTTCTTTGCCTTTCTCTCCCTTATCCCAGCACCCATGGTTGTTTGCAGACAAATACTGGCAGAGTGGGGTGCTTCCTTAACAGGCTGGTTGCCACTCCCAATGGACAGACAACTGAAGACAGTTTCTCCCTTAACAGATAAACTGCTGTTTTCCACAAGCAGAGGCTCATCATACTGAGCTACTTTAAGCAAAACACTTCTACTTGGTTCAGACTTACTTCTACAAATTTCACTTTTACAAACTTCAGTTGCCAGCACTCCATCAACCACCAAAAATCTACCCTTACCTTCCTCAATCAGGGTTTCAAACTGACTATCAACATTAATCTGCTCTAAAGAAATGTTTTCCTGAGCTTCTTTCTGCACTTCATCTAATCCCAAACTCACTTCTGAGATATCAGACAGATATTCAGAAATTTCTTCACCATATAAACTGCTTTTCTGACTGGACAAACTGCTATTTTCCACAATCCCCAAGGCTAGCGAGACTTTCTTCCTTGTTATAGCATACCTAGTTAAATACAACTGCTTAAAGTTATATACCCCCTCTTCACAAATCTCCCTGTTAGTTACAGATGACACAGTGGATTTACCTTCATACTTTTCCTGGGACTGGGTTATGACATTACCCTGATTAAACAGTTACCACATCATTATTAAATATACCAACATCATTAGAAACTGGACTTTCAGAATGATACAGTTTCTGCTGTTCTTTTATCACTTCAATTTGGAGTTAAGTCTGGCAACTTCAGTCTCAGCTTGCAGCAGCTCCATTCACCTCCCTTGAGATTCTCTCTCTCTCTCCAGCTTGCCTGGCTCTCTCCTCAGCTTCTTTTTCCAGCTGGGCCAAGGCTTGCTTCTCTTGCACCTGAAGTTCTACCATTTCTCTCTCATGCTGAAGATGCTAGCTCTCTCACGGCTTGCAGTTTTGATTGTGGATCACTCATTGTGACTAACTTTAACCTTTAACACTCTGAGTTTTAAATTCCCATTTTGGAATGGTGTGGGGTTCTGATCCAAAACACAAGTGATCTGGTTCTGTGGATCCTGGCCAGACTAAGCCAACGTAACCCGATGATGCCTGGAGCACCCCTCACTGGAAATGCCAAGGTCAGGGTAGGCTGCAAAAGAGAGAGTGGATACTCCTAAGACTGGTGGGTAACACTGAAGTTAAACTCCCCAACCAGTCACAAACTGTGCTTCTGAGCCCCCACACTGGTTATCAAGAAGCAAGAAAAGAAATCACAGAGTCCTCTTATTGCATTCCTGTTCTCTGGCTCCCAATCAGCACCGAGGTCCAGTACAGTGAGAGTAACCTCTGCTCACATATACAAAAATGTTCTTCTGACCCCAAAGGGTCAGCCACATTACCAGGTCAGTATAGGTTTGGATCTTACCCAAAATACCATGCTGCCAGCCAATCCTTTAGTGTCTAAAACTAAAGGTTTATTATAAAGAAAAAAGAAATAAGACAAGAGATGTTAAATGGTAAAGCAGTCACATACAAACAAAGACTTCAAAGTCCTTATATCAGGTTCCTAGCAGTATTGGTGAGTTTGCTGGCTTGAAAGTCACTCTGGAATACATCCACAGCTTGGATGGGTCATTCAGTCCTTTGTTCAGAGCTTCAGTTTGCAGCAAAGTTCCTTCAGAGATAAGAAGTAGGATTGAAGACAAAATGGAGAAGATGCAGCTGCCTTTGATAGTCTTCTGCCATGGTGCTTGTGCTTCCTTTGTTTCAAACACAAGCTGCCCAGCACATGGCTTGGAAGCCTTTTCAGCCCATAGGAATGCCCCTGCATGCCTTGCTGAGTCATGAGGTGTATCCCTTGCCTTCTCTCAATGGGTCAATTGTATAGCTGATGGTCCTTAATGGGCCATCAAGCAGGCTAGGCAGTGCTGATGCCAAACAGTCTGGGGGTGCCACCCAGAAGCATAGCACAAGTTTAAAATACATACATATCTATAATTCATAATACAAAAGATACCAACATATTAACAAGATCATATATAGCAAATTATAACTTTTTTCAGATCTCTTACATGGCATATCTGGCATAACTCATTACAATTTTTCAATATTGGTATTCATAATATCCTAAAGTGTCCCCCAGATTTCATACAGCACCACAGCGAGGTTGATGGAAGAATTCCTCCATCAACATAGCTGCATTGACACTGAGTGTGAGTGAGAGAGATCGACCTAACTAAATCACACAGGGCATGAAATTATTCACAGCCCTGAGCGATGTAGCTAAGACTACCTAACTTTGAGGTGCAGACCAGGCCTCAAATATCTGCTTTTAGAGAGGGTGCATATTCACCCTTACATAATGTGCAGAGATGCCATTGCATAGTTTCACTAGTTACTGAGGACCAAGAAAATTACATCTTTATCTTGAATTCTATAACAACAAATTGCAGCTCACCCGTGGCAATCTTGAAATAGAAGGGAATGAAAACTTCTGCATACATTATTAAATTCCTCTGCATACTTGTATCAATATCCCTGTACATTCAAACTATTTTGAAATAAAAAGAAATAACGACAAAGTTACTCACCTTTTAGCTTATTTGTCTGGCAGGCATTCAAGAGTGCAGTCGCTTGGTTATATTTTGTAAACAGCCTCTGGATTACAGATTCTTCAGTGCAAACTTCAGTCACAGCAATCCTTAAAGTTTTTAAGTGTACCAGTGCTGACAGAATACAGTCTAACCAACATAGAGCATATATGTTCCTCCACTGAAGACACAAATGCCCCATGAACAATGAAGGTTTACTTTCTGCATGCAAGACTTCAGATTTTATTGAACAAAGTTCAGAATTTGGCAAAAGTTCTGTTTTGGAATTAGAGTCAGGACTTTCTTGTGCACCACCAACAGTAATAGCAGTTGACAAGTCCACTTTATGCTCCAGAGACTCATTTGTCCTATTATGTTTCTGCTGATCATCCTGTGATAAATCAGGTAGGCATGGCTGGGTCACACATAAATTATATCCATTACACTTGAGAACAAAATCAGTATTTAAAGTGTGCTCAGCATCTATCAAATTATTGTTAGTCCTAGCTTGTTTTGAACATGATTCAATGGGGGAAGCTGTAGGACTGATTTCAAAAATCTTCCTTTTTCTCTGAGTACACGGAGTTTGATGATTTTCTGAATCAGCAGGAATTATTATGCTGTTTAATGGTTTATAGCCCAGAGGGTAGATGCACTGAAGGGAAGAAAGAAGATTAGTGTCGTCTATAAAGCATTTCTGGGTGAAAAATTTGGAAGTTAATACAATCAGTGCAGTTCAAATAGAACACAGAACATTTGTATATTGACACGTTATTAAAAATCATGTAGAAATCCAACATATGCATTAAGGACTAGAAGTGCATTTTGTCTGATAGCGCTCTTATAAAGTGATTGCGTACTAACAGAAGGTACCTTGATTAATGGCAATAACCAATATAAGACTCTCTATATCCCTAGTTCTCTTCATTTCACCCTCTTCCCCACAGACCTTATAATATTCCCAGGAAAGGATCCCATCTCCTATATCCCAGCTAATTCGTAAGGAGAAGAACTCTATTCCTGCAGACCTTCAGAAGCTGAAAAATGACTCTCGAGCCCTTTGCTCTTATGACTATTTAAAAAGAAAACCAGAATTTACAATTTAATGTGAAATTATATTTGAGGGTACATTCAATTAACTTATGGGTAACAATCCCCACAAGACCACTGTAGCTTGTGAACAAAAAAAAAAAAACAACCCCTGCCCCCACAACTCCAACCATACCCAACTATTAAAAAATGAGAATTCAGCTAAACTTAAGAGAAACAAAAATACTTGGAAGAATGGACATCTACAGTTGTTTCCAAATTATTTGCAATCCACCCCCTGCAGATACAAGCCTCCCATCTTCCCTCCTGTGTGTTGGAATACTGGAAATGTGGAACACAAAACAGCAGCTTTGTCATTTGTTTCATACATACATCTTTAGTACTAAATAGGATGCCTTGTCTCACAAAGTACCCTTTGCTCTTTTCATGTAATTCCTGTTGTTTCAAGAACTATGCCTAGACCGTATATAAAGACACACTAGCTCTGTCTAATCACATGTGGATAATTGTCTAGCATATGAACTCACAGGGGCCTGATTCTTAGATGTATTGCGCTGTGGGCATCATTTGAAAGATAGCAAGTGCTCAGATTTAGAGGATGGGGTTGCTAAAAGATAAAGGTCTATATACAATCCAACAACATAGAAAAGTGATATAATACCTGTGGATTTTCACAAAGGAAAATAGACTCTTGAAAACTAATGCGGTAAGTCCGTAAAGCTTGTATCTGGCCCTTCTCTTTGCAGGCTGGGCAGCACTCATCTGACGTTATTTCAGCAGAATTACAGTTCTAAAAAATAAAGTGCATAGAATAATATGCTGTTCCTAAAGAGTAAGGTATAAATGACAGCACTGAAAAACAATTGTTTTTTTTCCCATAATGCAGAAGCTATGTATTTAAAAGTTAAACTTGACGGTTTAGGATTTGATCATAGCAAATAAAATATACAGAGGAGATGGAGAGTTCTAAATTAATTTGTCTCCTGGCTATCATTTTAAGTAAGAGTTTTCATAAGGCATTTTGTGTAAAAAGCTTATGTATTGAAATGGTGCTCATTTTATTTGCACTGAACAAAAAGTTATTCACTGCCAGTGAATATAAACTCTGAACTCTCAAAGACAAATCACAGATCAAATGCTTTTGAAAATAATGCCAGTAAACAAATTCAATGAGATAAGTGTATTTAAAACAGAACAATCTTTCGCCATTGCTATAAGATTTCCGTGGAAAAATAATTTTGTAAATTAATTTGTAAAATTAAGACCAATTTAAAATCTCTCAAAAATAGAGAAAAAATGAACTTTGCACACATGAAAAATAAGTTTCAACTGACTTTTCCCGAATACCCCACCATGTGGAGTGCAGATATCCCTATACCAGTCCCTTGTCCAATCACTTGCAAACCATTTCCAGTCTTCTGGGAATCCATCATGCTGTGCCATTGGCTAATTTATGTCACTTGTAACATTGTCAAGACCACTAAGGATTTTTCAAAGAACTCTGAAAAATAAGAAGCGAATACAAACAGTTAAATGAAAATTGTATTAATTTGGATTTAAAATCTGAATTAAGATTAAAGCATATTTTATATTTTCTTTGAGAAATCATGGTGCTTTTCCTGATTAAGATGAACTGCTGTGGGTTTATAACTGAAACTGGAAAATAAAACAGCACCTAAATGTGATGTTCATATTCATTGCAAAATAGATGAATAATTTTAGGCCGTGCTCCTGCAAGCTTCTCCATGTGGCTAACCCTGAGACCCATGCAGTGCCCTACTTATTTCAAAAGTGCAGTGCTCTGCCCAAACATAAGGGTCTGCCTGTGGAGAGCAATTTGCAGGATCAGGTCCTAAGTGGGAAAGAAGGACTATTTTCTAAAGGTGCAGACTGACATCAGAATTAGCAGATGTAAAGAATTCACATTGCTGTCGTTCATCAAGCGAGGAGCATCAAAGATCTGCTACAGGCTTTCCAGATGCTAAATTTAATTTGGGTCCATAACAAACAATAAGAAGTTGCTCCTCCAAATGTGACTGTTTGCCTCCTAACTGCAGAAAGCAACTCTGAATGTTGCCAAAATCTGGATTTTTCTGACAATGCAAAGTTACACTTTTACTAGTAATTCAACAATGCTACAATAATACTCTCTCACATCTTACAACAGGGAGTAACATTTTACTATTGATATAGCATCTTTCATCTCAAATAACTTTACAAACCCTAGAGTCAAATTTTGCCTTTTTCATACATGTAGGCAATCTCCCACAGAAGTAATTAAAATATATGTTTCTATGGGCAGAGTTCAGTATAAGCCACATACAAACATCAGAAAGCATAATCTAGCCCTTACGCTGACACATTTATGCAGAAATCACTTCATCCAGCAGTGAAATTCATCCATATCTATGATGAAAGGTAGCAGAACACAGCAATTTAGACAACAAGGTCCCAGTACTGCACCCACAAAAGTTAACTGAAAATTCCCCGAGTTCAGTAGGTGCAGGACTAGACCAAATGTAAACAAAATATCATCCCCCTTTAAACTTTCCCCAAAAATTCAGGTAGGTGAAATATAACTACCTACTTTGGATTTTGTCCAGGTCAATGAGGTTAACACCCTCTCTCATTCCAGGGCTATTTTTCTTTTTTAATGTCACATCTGAAACATGACATTCCAGCAGCACAGTTCCCCCCACAGCTACCATGCTGGGACACTCATTTAGTTCTGACTCAGAGGAAAAGGTGCTACCTACTAAATCACCAACTCCACTTCCTGCAGCACCTGAGGGTTCTTTGGAGTTTCATCCAAATACCAATCCAGCCCAAAATCATTTAGCTTGTGAGGTGAGAGCTGTCAGGACCACCACTTAAAAAAAGTACAACTACAGGCCATAAAAGCATTTATTCTCTATTTCAACTCCACAACAGCAGTTCAGAAGAACACCACCATCAGTTATATGAAATTAAAGCATATGCATGTTGTGGAGAATGTTGGGATCAAAAATAAACGATGATCAGAAAAGTATAAGAAATAACACATTGCTGGAGTCACTCAAGGTAATATCTTAATGAATCAACAAGAGAGCAGCTCTGCTGGACTACAAAGCAAGCCAAGCTCTCCAACTCTCCATCCAATGGCATATTACTACCAAGGTACATGCTTTCATGGATTTATCATTGTTACATACAGGGGGGAAAAAAGTCACGTCAGTGATTTTCAACTGTTTACCTCCCAAGATCAATATCAAAGCCTGGAAAAATGTTAAGCAGAGCATGTACACCAATAAAAGCTTCCTGACTGGCTCAGAGATCTATAATTATTTAGTCACACTCCCCGACCGATAGCATTATCATCTTTCTAGAACTTCATCTTAAAAACGCCTCCAAACCTTGTAATTCTTATGAAATTATTGACCAGACTGACAGACACCTAGATATTTCTGATTAATAATTCAAAAATATGTATTACCACCTATTTTGGTTTGGTTTTCATCAATATTTACCCTTAGCTTAATAAATGTTGAAGTCTACCTCAGTGGAAGTCCTTATCTAATCAGTGTTCCACTTTTCTCAAAAAGCAACTTCAGGTTCAAAAGCTTCCTGTGTACCTCCTCATCCAGTACCATCACCCCCTTTTAAAAAAAACAAAAACCCAACCCACTGAAATGCTGTTTTGTAACGTACATCGTTCAAGCAAATCACAACAACCCATCTACAGCAATGATACACTAAAATGTGTGCGCCCATGTTATTTATTGCACATTTAAGAGTGGGTACAATATATTTTAACTACAAATATCCTTTTAGGATGGGGCAGGCAGAACTAACAGTGGGCTCTGCAATTTTTTTTCTCTTCGAAGTGTGCAAAACAAAATAAAACAGTGTAACATCAGCTGAGCTGCTCATGCATTTAAATCTGTGCAATGATGTTGGAGTGGCCTCCTCATAAGATATTGGCAATTCCATGTGAGAGGTTGGTGTACTGGATAAAGATTGGCTGCTGCTGACATGCACAGTGGAAAAGAATACTTGGAAATCGTTACACTTAATGTTGTCCTAGTCTCACCATCACCTCAATATCACAAAGACAGAACTAGAGGGCACCTACATGATGTATTTTCAGACTCACGAGGCCTCATTTTTAATCCCCTGTTCTCTTTTCTTTCCTGCTCAGCACCGGCACACACCACTTGCCAAACATGGTACTAGAGCTATACCTAGCTCTTCCTACACTGATATAAGCAGACCCTGCATTAAAAAAAAAAAAACACCAATAAGGAGAGGAACACACTTTAAAGACTTTTTAAAAAAAAACAGTAATTCATAAGTCAGTTTACATCTCAATATATATCAAATATATCTGCAAATAGTAACAACCATTGTAAACTGAAATAAAAATTTAACACAAATATACTGTTTGCATTTTAAAACTATTACCCCAGTTTCTTTGTTTTAGAAGCAAGACGAGTTTATTCCGCAATGTAGGATACTGAAGCTTAGACTATACTACGGAGTTAAGCGGCCTTAGGTCAGTCTATGTCAACCTAATAATGTCAGTGTCTACACCAGGGGTAGGCAACCTATGGCACGCGTGCCGAAGGCGGCACGCGAGCTGATTTTCAGTGGCACTCACACTGCCTGGGTCCTGGCCACCAGTCCCGGGGGCTCTGCATTTTAATTTAATTTTAAATGAAGCTTCTTAAACGTTTTAAAAATCTTATTTACTTTACATACAACAATAGTTTAATTATATATTATAGACTTATAGAAAGAGACCTTCTAAAAACGTTAAAATGTATTACTGGCACGCAAAACCTTAAATTAGAGTGAATATATGAAGACTCGGCACACCACTTCTGAAAGGTTGCCGACCCCTGGTCTACACTAATATGCTGCTTCCACCGAAGTAACCCATTACACCGAAATAACTCCACCTCCACAAGAGGAATAGCACTTAAGTCAATGTAGTTAGGGTGATGCAATGTCTGTGTAAACAACGCATTACTTACATCGGCTGTTGGCTGTCGGCTGTCAGTCGCAAGGGGGCTGACAGCTGGAGCCCCCGCCCACTGCTGACTCCTGGTGAGGGATGGGGGTAGGGGGAGGACGAAAACCTGAGCCCTATCACCACCCAGGCTCTCCTCCGTACCAATCCCTGACCAGGAGGTGTCAGTCTTGGGATCTCCCCCTGCCAGGCAATCCCTTGACTGGGAGGTGGCAGCAGGGCTCCTGTCGTCAGTCCCAGCAGTGGGAGCTCCCCACCCCGAGCCCCAGCAATGACGGTCTGAAGCCCTGCTGCTGTCTCCCAGTGACGGATTGGGGGGGAGGAGAGCCTAAGCCTGGCCACCATCTGGGCTCTTCTCTCCCCCTCTCCCCCCCAATCCCACACTGGGAGGCAGCAGCAGGGCTCCTGGCTGCAGCTCAATTTCACAGCAGGGAGCCTACCAGCTGTGAAACTGACATTCTTGTTAGTTTCATGGCTGCTATTATTTCACATTTTGGTTCTGGCTGTCAGTCCTGGAGTCTGGGGGAGGGAGGCGCACACTCCAGCTGTCAGCCCCACATGGGTCTAGCAGCTCGGGATGACAGCCCTGGAGTGGAGGGGGGCTCCTTTTGTGAGCCCCCCACAGGCTGACAGCTGGAGCCAGAGCCCAAATGTGTAATAGCAGCCATGAAACTGACAAAAATGTCAATTTCACCGCTGGTAGGCTCTCTGCTGTGAAACTGGGCCCAGTGCTGGCTCAGTTTCAGCTGTCTGCATGGGGGCAGCTCACAGCTGTGAGCCCCATGCCTACAGCTGAGGTTGTCAGGCACAGGGCTGCCTGGCTCCAGCTGTCTGTCCCCCACAATGCCCCACTTCAATCAGAGGAAGCACTCCTCGTGAGGACATGCACCGCCAACAGAAGGAACAAGTGTGAACATGAACCATCGCTTTAATTACCTGAACCATCGCTTTAATTACCGCAGTGGCTGTATGTCAACTCAAGTTGATTTAACTCTGTAGTGTAGACACGCCCTTGGTTGGAACATTTCAGCCCCAGATCTACAAATTAAGAGTCCCTTGCAGGCAAAGTACAAATCCTAGGCCAAGAATCTCCATCAAAGATCCCAATGACCAGTTCATTGAATATCTGTGACATTCTTCTCTCTACTGTCTCAAGGTTAAAAGAATACCAAGAATAAATTTCCTGCAAATGATCTTGTTATTCTTCCTGCCCCCTCCCCCACTTTACTTTTAAAGTAATCTCAATCGGAAGGTATGGGTGAAAGGAGAGGTACAGAAAGAAAAGTAAAACCACAATTAAAGCCCCAGTGGAAAAAATTCAACACTTATTCTGACCATATTAACAACAAGGAGTCCGGTGGCACCTTAAAGGCTAACGGATATATTTGGGCATAAGCTTTCGTGAGGTTTTTTTACCCACTTCTTCAGATGCAACCGGACTCCGTGTTGTTTTTGTGGATACAGACTAACATGGCTACCCCCGATACTGACCATAGTAGTAGTTATATATTCATTTTTTATGCAAAAGGAAACTGGATAATTCAATTTTTTTTCCCTTTGCTTGGGAAGCACAAGAAATCATTCATCAACTAACATATTATGATTTGAACAAACAATATTTTAAAACATGGTCACTTCAGGAACATAACCACAATCTACTTTAAGTGCAAAACGAATGAGACTGTTATTGTTGATATTGCATAAGGTATAACACAGGACCTGTCCTATCCAGTCTACACTACAGTTCAAATAGCCTGCCACAATCAAGATTCCTTCTAGGAAAAGGCAAACACAGGCCTTGATCCTGCAAGCTATTTTGTAGATTCACACAGATTTGGCCCACAGGGGCTGAGTAGGCAAGCGGCGGGGTGGGGCAAGCCAACGGCTGGCCGGCTGGCGGGGTGGTGAAGAGGCCAGTGGCAGGCTGGGGAGTGAGGGTGAGTCAGCGGCAGGGGGGCAGCGGCAGAAGGTAAGAGGCCAGCGGCGGGCAGGCAGGTGAGCTGGCGGCGGCGGGGCTGAGTAGGCGAGCCAGGGGAATGGGGGTGATGACGAGCCGAGCGGGCGGGCAGTGGCGGGGGGGCAGGTGAGCTGGCAGTGGGGGAGAGGGGCTGAGGAGGCGAGCAGGCGTTGGGGGGTGAGTAGGTGAGCCGGGCGGGTGGGGGGATGACGAGCCGAGTGGGTGGGCAGGGCAGGTGAGCCGGCGGTGGGGGAGGGGGACAGAGGAGGCGAGCAGGTGGTGGGGGGATGAGTAGGCGAGCCGGGGTGGGGGGATGACGAGCCGAGCAGGCGGGCAGTGGCGGGGAGGGGCAGGTGAGCTGGCGGGGGGGGGGGGGGGGGGGGGGGAGGGGGGGGGGGGGGGGGGGGGGGGGGGGGGGGGGGCTGAGGAGGCGAGCAGGCAGTGGGGAGTGAGTAGGTGAGCGGGGGGGGGGGATGCTGAGCCGATGGGCGGGCAGTGGCGGGGGGGCTTTATATTTGGGGGGGTGAGGAGGCGAACGGCAAGTCGGTGGCTGACCTGTTCTACTGATCTTGTCTCTCATAAAAATTGGTCCTTTTTGCTGCTTTTCTTTGGGCTGGGGGTTGTCCCAATGCTGCAAAGAGGGTGTTCCCAAAGGAAGGTGCTTGCTTCTAACCCCTGAGGCCATCAGTATGTCTACTCTTCTCTAGTTAGACCACTTGACAAGTTTGATTGTCCTTGGTCTGGCTCCCATCCCCTCTCCAAGGGTTGCAGCTGTCTGGAGGTGCCTGCCTTCCACACCTTCCTCATTCACACCTCATTCATTCAACAGGGTAATTGATTAAAAAGTGGGGGGAAGATCTTATTCTACTTCTAGCAAAAAGACATTTTTCTTTTACCTTAATTATACTACCTTAGGGACCCGCTATAACATATTAGCGAGGTTCAATACCGCTGTTTCGGCGGGGCGGTGCTGGGGAAGGAGGGTTTGTTTCCGCGGGGCCGGGCGGCGCTGGTGGGGGTTGTTTAGGGGGGGGCGGGCGGCGCTGGGGGGAGGCCAGTGGGTTTCGGCCCTCAGCTGTTTTCTTTGGAGTAATATGGCCCACGCTGCTTCACGAGTTGTGCAGGCCTGGTCTAAGGGCTTGTCTACACTGGCAAGTTTTGTTGCCAAAAACTGCCTTTTGGCAACAAAACAGCAAGAGCACACACACTACAATGGGACTTTTGTCGCAAAAAAACTTCCACCCCTACGAGAGACTTTTATCTTTTCCCCTCCCTTTATTGTCAACAAAGAGCCAGTGCAGACACTGCTGATTGTTTTGTCAACAGAACTGGCTTCTGCCAGTATCCCACAATGCCTGCCCTGATCACTCTGCTCAGTGTTTTGATCTTTTTGATCTCTGCTGCCCTGCAGGCATGCGCCCCTCCCCTTTCAAAGCACCATTTGGGGAACAAACAAAGAGCAAATCATGGAAATACTCCTGTTCTGCCCTGCACTAGGAACAGAGCAGCAGGCAGACTGCTGCTGCAAGGGGAGGGGGACAGACTGCTGTGCTGCTTTGCTATTCCTCAGCACTGAGAGCTCACAGAGCTACTCATGATGCTGCTCTCAGCAGCTGAGGGAGAGAATCCCAAGATGCGCAGCAATCAGCTCTTCCTTCCCACAACACTGCACTGTGGGATACATACCCACAGTGCATTGCTCATCCCTCGATGATGGTGTCCCCAATGTGGACATGATCTGTCGACAGAGGGAGCAAGTGTGAACACCCCTTGGAGATTTTTGTTTTGTCAACTTTTGGGTGTCAACATAAGTTTTGTCAACAAAACTTGGTAGTGTAGACAAGCCCTAAGTGTGCCCAGAAGCTCCATCTACACTGCTAAAATTGCTTGTAACATGGGAAATTATGGGATTGCGCCTTTGATTGCCATGTCATCTAGACCTGGCCCAAGCAGGATTAGTTCACAGTGGTAAAAACAGCCCAGTCTATACTAGTGTACTCAACTGCAGCTGGAGAGAACAAAGGTGGGTGATTTTGGAAAAAGGTTTAGTGCAGGCATCCCCATATTTTAGGACCCCAATCCATGAGGATAACAAAGAGCATCTGGACATAATTCTAGCTAGTGGGGTATCGAATACATTTTATGGCAAAACTGTTACGGTCAAGGTATTCTAGACTCTACCCCATCTACAACAGCCAGTGTGTGTGTTAGGCTGTGTCTACACTGCAAGCACTACAGCAGCACCGCTATAGCACAGGTACTTGCTACAGCACCAGAAGGGGTTATTCTGTTGCTGTTGTAAATCCACCCCTTTGAGAGGTAGTAGTTAGATTGATGGAAGAATTCTTCTGTCAGCGTAGTGGTGTCTATACTCTGGCTGAGGTCGGCTTAACTGTCTCTCAGGGAATGTGAATTTTTCACACCCTTGAGCAACATAGCTAGGTTGGCCTAGATTTTAAGTGCAGACCAGTCCTTAGAAACTGATTTAGATGGGATTATGTGAACAAGTTCCCTGACTTGACTTTTAGCCCAGTGTAGACTTGTCCAGAGACAAGGGAAGGATTCCAGGGGAGAAGCATAATGTTATAAACTGATGAGAACATAACCGAGCCTTTACACATTAATGACAGAAACTACTGTTTCAGCTGACACAGTTTGAACAGTAAAAGCAAGACCTTGAATGTGACATGGCTATTGACAAGAAATATGCAGTCGGCATTTGAAAAAACAGCAGTAAATAGTCACATTTCAGCCCTACCCTATATAGATAGCATTGGTCTCCTGGAGCTAGGGCTGGTAATGAGCCGAAATGAGTTTTTACTTGCACCAAGATGTACGCTGTAACCCAAGGCAGCGTTCCCACGCGTTCAGCAAGCCCCAGCCTGGCCTGGGAAGCTCTACCAGATGAGGCGCACTAGACACGGTCGGTATTTGCGGCAGATCCCAACCTAGCAGCCGATCTCCCCGCGGCCTCCCCACCACAGGGGGGTGTGAACACGGGGAGGCCCGGCAGCGGCTCCAGCTCACCTGCTCACGCCAGCACAGCGGGTCTCGGCGTTTCCCCTTCAGCGGGCGCGGCCCGCCCCGCACTCCGCGTGGCCGCAGGCGCCCATGGTGTCTGCAACCAAAGACAAACCTTGCCCTGAGCGGCTGAGAGGCAGGGCCCCGCCCCGGCACAGCCCCGGGCAGACACGGCCCGCCAGGGCCGGCTCACCACAGGCCGTGCGGAGCCTGGCCGCACTCAAACGCGCGGGGAAGTTCAGGCAGCTGGCGCGGGCCCGGCCCCTCAGCCACGCCCCCCTCCCCGCGCACCGCCACCAGGCGCACGTGGGACCCAAGCGGCTCCGTAAGGGGGTTGCTCGCGCTCCTCACTTACCGGCCGCTGCAGAGCGAGGCCCCGGCGCACCCCCACCCCCTGCAACGTCCAGTCGCGTCCCCGGCCTAGGCCGGCCTGTGCGACTACGCAGCTTCCGGCACGTCAGCTCCGCCCGCCTCCAGCACGTGGGAAGCAGCGGCCCCTGGGGAGCGAGTGGGCCAGGTCAGGCGCAGTTAAGCCGGGGATGCGTGGGGCACGGTCACGTGCAGCTCCGGGTGCGTGACGTCACAAACCCCGCCCCTCCATGGGTCGTGGCGCCCCCTCCCTCCTGCCACTGCAGGGAAGTGACCGGCCGTCCCTGATCCTCCTCCGGGAGAGCCCCCGCTCCCCCCCCTCCGGGGAGCGACCTGCCCCCGGGGAGAGACCGAGACGCAGACCGATCCCCCTCCCCCCCGCCGCGGGAAGGGACAGACCGACACCCACCCACGGGGGACAGAAATCCTGCTCCCACCTGAGCACAGCTGGGCGGGGAGGACACGGGGAAACTCGCCTTCCTCCCCCACCCGCGCCTGGCGCAGGGAGCGAACCGCTCCCCTCCTCCCCGCTGCACAGTTCAGGTCAATGGCGCCTTATTGGCTTGGCAAACTATACAGATTGAAAGAGGCTGGAAAGCTCTGGTTTCTGCGGGGGAGGGGGAATACATCAGCATTTGCCCCGGGGACCGTGTGATTTGGGTTTAACCCCCGACCCATTGAACATCTGCGTGGGACAGCCCCCGGGATAGGACTTCTCTCGTGGTTTTAATACCTTGTATTTGTCATTCCTTTAGTTCCCATTACTGATTTACTGGCAGCTGACAGGCTGCTTCTGCCAGTCCTCCCTCTCCCAGACTTCTGCAATTTTTCTTCATCTCTGTTTAACTGAAAGTGTGCATCATATCAGATATTTTAAGGAAATCTCTCTCACACACTTCAAATTTTGGAGACTGCAGGAGAAAATGCTGCTCAGTCTCAATCTGGCCTCTGGAATTGGTTGGAAAGCTGCCCCAATGTCACTGTGCACAGAATTTTTTCTCTCAGTTTCCATCTGTAGTTTATGGACACTACTTCTGTATTTGATAAGTCTGCTTTAGCTTTGCCTACTGTGGTGAGATAATTTGCTACTGTGATGATTCTGAGTGTGGATTTATAGGTTGTGGGTTGTTGTTGTTTTAAATTTGTATTTGTTCTTCTCAATAACTCACATACTAGTGTTTTAAAGTTTGGTCCAGTGTCCTAAGCTGTGTTCTGTTTCAAAGGAGGTTGTATGCTTCATTTGTCAGAAGGGTAGTGTTGAGACTTGGTAGTAATGTTATATAGCATTAGCTTTTTATTTGGATTTGGTTTTTGAGCTTTAGTGCTTTGTGGTGGAGGAATGGACAATATGTTGGCACCAGAGCTCAATGCATGTTCCTGTAAATAGATTAGGAGAGGGAAATGACTCAGTTCTGCTCTGAAGCTATTGACGTTGGAGTTTCAGTGTGCATAGAGGGTTTGTTTGCAGAGCTTTAGATACAGGGTTTGTATCTGTGTTTTGTCTCAGTTGGTGTAGTTGGATGTTAAAGTTCGGCCCCATATGTAGAATGATTTGAATAACTTTTTTGAATAGTTTCACTAGTATTTATGTAGTGCTATTTTAATGCTTTTATAGCCTATCTGTGATGCTGCCTTGTAACTTTATTATGTGGTTTAGATTTAAGGTGTATTCAGTTTCTTTATCTCTGTAATAAAAAAATTTTTATTACACCATAATCATCTTTTCCAGAGTGACCAATGGAGCCCATGTTTTTGCTTTAAGTTTCTAGCAAGTGTAAATTCTTTTTCAGGGACTTTCTGAGTGAGAAGTCATACAGTAGACCTGTGCCATCTTTCTAGGACATATAGATAGGATAGGCATTTTTTTCCAGTTATTGTGGCTTTGTTTAATAAATGCTTTAGTGGAGGCATTTCGTAGGTCATTGATATTTATAATGACAAAAAGTAGGATTAAGGTTGCATCCTTTTTTAGCCTTCTTTCTTGTCTTGCAAGTTTTGTTTTTTAATTTACATTTTGTAGATTGGTATATGGATTTGATTGTCATATCTTTTCCCATCATTTCTATTTTGTAACCATTTACACCTCATGGCTATAAAGTCTATAAAGTAGGTAAATATCTCTCTACTCAGTTTTTTACTTGTAGGTTTATTGGCTTCTGTTTGTTGAAGATGTAGTCAGCAACTTGTTTCTCAGGGAGGAATCCAATCTGTCTTTGTGTTGTTGCTCAGGTACCTGTCGCATTCTTTTATTGGAGATGTCACCGGATAATTTGCAGATGTTCTTACACAGATGTCTCTGTTTGTTTGGCTTGAAAAAATGTTAACTTTTGTGCATTAAAGTAAATAGTGTGTGACTAGAGACACTCCCTCCCCATGTAGGTATGTCAGAAGAGGAGGGAATACAAGAGTTGGGAGAGAGGGGTATGTTTGGGAAGAAATTCTTTCCCCTCCTCCAAAACACACAGGTGGGAGATAAGCGAAAGTTTGGGTTAGAAGGAGGGAGACTTCACATTGCACATACATATATGGAGAGAGAGGGAAAGTTTATGTGAGAGGTAGACCCTTCTGTATGCAAGGTGGGAGTACAGTCCAGAGATGGGGGCAAAGGGCTATTGCTCTTCCCCCTTTTTTTTAAACAGGCCCCTGACCAGAGCTGTCCGGTGTAAAGGCAAAGCTCCTTCCCTGCTGGCATGATGGAAGAGTTGCTGGGTCAAATTTGAGTGTGTGGCATTGTGACCCCATGCCTAGTGCATAAGGTTGCAGCACCACTCTAATGTAGGCCAGTCACTCTTCCGTTGTGACGGCTCCTGTCTCCAGGCCAAATCTGAGTGAGTGGCATTGTGACTGGGTTGGAGGCGACACACAGAAGTTGTGCCAGCATAACTAAAATTGATTCAACCAGTTTGGTTTAGTTAAACAGTGCAACCCCCATATATGTACACCAGTCTACAACTGGCCATGTTGATTTAGCTTGCATTGGTAACTTTTAAAAAACAGTTTTATTAAATAGACACACAGCCTGAGACGTTATTTTCCATTGTTCCGCCTTACGTGTATGCATGCACACAGGAAGAGAAGAGAGGAGGTTTTCTGATGTGATTGTGAAATATATTCATTTCAGGCTAATTTTTACGTATCTAATTTAATTTCAGGACACAGGCCTCTATTCCACCTTCTTTTAACATATGCTTTAGTCACTCAATAATTACAACTATAGTTCAGTTTCAGTAAAAATCTATTTCCACATCCTCATACATTTCTTTTTGGGCTGAAACTTTCCATTTCTGAAGTATAATCAAAAGTGAACGTTTTGTGCATGTGAGATATTTGAGAAAAATCCCTTTAATCCTTTTCTTTTATTTGCAAGTATGGGGAAAACATTGTCACACTTTTTTTTTTTTAACATACAGAGAACTCTAAAATGACTGGACCTTGAAGCTTGGTTTGTAAATAGTCCTTGGCGAGAAGCATGTTAACGACCAAGTTGGAGAAGAATTGGCTTGAAAATAGTAACAAATGTTTGGAAAGAGCATACTGGGAATGGAGTTTAAAAAAATTTCATGCAAACTGAGATTATGCTCTGTTCATTTGTGCCTTTCACAAGTATGCACCCATCAATGCAAGTTAAATAGCCATTGGCTGGTGCCTCCTACCTAGACTCAGGGGTTCTCAGGACAAAATTTTTGGTGGCCTCAGAGTGCGGCCACCAACTCTTGCTGGTGGCCGCTCTCACACTTTCCCCTAAAATACTAAATTAGCTTTAGGAAAAAAATAAATATGCATATATACACTGTGACGGGTTGGATCACAGAAACCCCCCTGGGAGCTGCCACCCGATGTGCAAAAGCTACCCCTGTTCCTGTTTTCCCTGCCAGCTTGTGGCTCCAGCACCCTGTCTTGCTGAGCCAGACACACCCATCTGCTCCAACACAGACCCAGGGTCTGAATTACCTGCCCCAAAGCTGCAGGTTTACCTGAAAACAGCTCACAGAAGTGTGCTTGTCTTTAGCACTCAGATGCCCAACTCCCAATGGGGTCTAAACTCAAATGAATCCGTTTTACCCTGTATNATTAAAGATGGATTCCAGCTCAGGTGACATGATCACATGTTACTGTAAGACTTCATTACCCACTTGCCAGCACACACATATACAGGAAGACTCACAGGTAAATACAGCCATCTGCAGACAATGGTCCTGGGTGATGGGAGTCAAGATTCCAAACCACCATTAATGGCCCACACTTTGCATAATTACAATAGGCCCTCAGAGTTATATTTTATATT
The DNA here is from genome assembly GCA_003942145.1 of Platysternon megacephalum. NCBI lineage: Eukaryota > Metazoa > Chordata > Testudines > Platysternidae > Platysternon > Platysternon megacephalum. The sequence continues at coordinate 917,947 of QXTE01000100.1, read as the reverse complement.
TCTAGTTTTAGATACAAGAGTGATACATTTATACAAATAGGATGATCACACTCAGTAGATTATAAGCTTTGTAATGATACCTTACAAGAGAACTTTTGCATGAAGCATATTCCAGTTACATTATATTCACTTATTATCATGTTTTTATAAAACCATATAGACGTCACAACGTCACATACACGTCCAAATCATTGTAATATTTATTGCTAGCTAATAAGCATGTTGTGAAAAGTGATATTAACAAACATGCAGGTATCACTTTTCACAGCAGACTTACTCAGCCCCGGCAAGCCTGGGGACAAATTAAGCCCTGGATGGTGGGGAGGAGGGCTGAGGGAGGCAGCAGGAGGCTGCAGCCTGAAGCCCTGTGGCTGGAGGATGGAGCCTGAAGCTGCACAGCCAGGAGCCGAGAGCTGGAGCCCGAAGCCTCGCAACTAGAGCCTGCAACCTCAGGGCTGAAGTCCAAACCGCTCCTGGGAAGGTGGAGAACTCACTGGTTGCCTGCTTCTCCAGCGTTGTGTCCCAAGTGTCTCGGGAGTGGGGAAGGGTCGGATGAGGGTTGAAGGAGGGGGACTCCTGCTGGCGGCCCCTGCAACCAACACCAAGGCGGTACATCCAGGAGCACTAGGGAGGGGAAGGGGCCGCTGCTTTGCTCTCCTCCCGCCCATAACAGTCCAGGAGGCTGTGGCTGCAAGAAAAGCCCCTGGTGGCCACATTTGAGAAACGCTGAGCTAGATGGCCATTGCACGCTGTGCTCTGACAGGTTGAATATGAAGAGCAGGCACCATCTGACAAGCCTAACTTTTAATGTTTCATCTCTCAGGGGACACTTTTTGTACCATTGTTATTTTTTTCTCTTAAAAAACCTTAATTTTTTAAAATACTACATTCAGGCAGTGCCTGGGGTCCAAAGTTAAAATCACAGAAAGTCTAGCTGGAAATGCACAAACAGGATTCCAATTACTAAGTTATGTGCTGCATAAAGTCAGTGATGTATCTATGACTTATGTTGTTAAATATATCCCATAAAATATATCTGAGTCTATACTGCTGGGGGTGCATTCGTTATTGCATTTCTTGACTGTAATTTTAACTGTACAACTTTGAGTGTTGCATGAACACTGAGGGTTTTTTGCATTTAATTTGTGTATGCAATGTCTTTTGTATAAAGTATCACGCAATGTTTCGTCCTAAGAAAAGGAGAATCTGTCATAAATTTGAGACATTGTTACACCAAACAGAAGCAAAAATCACTAGCTAAAAAGTGTGATAACACAACAGTTCATGTCAGATTTATTTTCCTTACCTGGTGAAATACTGTGTCTAAACTTTTTCTTCTGCGGATAGGGGATTGATTTTGTTGTCTTTTCAATGAGACATTTAGAACTTTATTTAGGATATCTTTAAATCTCCCCCATTGTATTGCTGAGCAGATTGGCAGACCTATTTTCCTCACTTCCAAAAATAAATTGTTACTTTTCTCCCAACTTACATATTTTTAAATGTTTCTATAATCTTGTCACTCGCATTGCTCCTATAGTATGGAAGGGAAATCTTTTTACTGCTTCAGCAGGTGACTGGCAGATGTTTTTGTCAAGAGGGCACACTCTGCTTTTATTAACCTTTATTTTGGTCACACCATGTCCTCTTGCATTATATTAACCCAGTCTAACATATCTGCTCTTACGTGTGGTATAATCATGTCCATGTACTTGGTGTACGTTGAAAAGATTGTCAAGGGCACCCAGAGCACTAGATGGAAGCTCTTTCATTATAGTTTGTAAACATCCAAATAAATGTGGACCTGATTGAATAATGAAAAATATCATTCAATAATTATTTATTCAGTAGTGGAAGGAAGAAAGGTTGAATATATTATTCAGCTTTTATTTTACCCATCGTAGAGCTGGTGAAATACTGAAAAGTGTGTTTGACACTTTTCTTGACATAAAATATATGCAAAGTTCATCATATAAATTATTTGTACTAAAAAATTGAACTGCAGAAGTAATTGTAGGTTAACAGTATAACTACACAGTTGGCCTACATCCTGGTTGAAGTCTAACACTCCTACTTTTGGGAGAACTGATGTGGGATATTTGCTGTCTACAAGTGGGCAGGCTCTCAAGATACCCTGTGAATAGCACATTGCCACATAATGCAATGCTGTGCACTTGAGTCAGTACTGATTCAGAGGGAAGAGGGTGGCCTGCTAAGGACATGCTCCAAAGCTTATTGAAGTCAATGGGAGTCTTTCCTTTGGTTTCAATAGGCTTTGTGTCAGGTCCTAAACAACCAATATCATTTCTCGAAAAAGCCTGGAGTTTCCAGCCCTGACTCTACTTTAATGTCTGTAGCTTGTTCAATAGGGAATCTAGATTAAACTAGCACTTTTATGAAGGTTGTTTCCCTATAGAAATCTAATTTACAGGTTAAATTGCCCACAAACTTTCCCACTCCACTTTTCAAATTCTTCAATAATATACTTCTGTGCTCACAGACTTTCCTTTAATTAGCAACTCCACCACCCAATCAGCACCTCAAAATTTTCACTTGCTATAGTAAATTCTGTCAAAACTTAACTGATTACAAGTGGTCCCTCTCATATTTAGTGCTGCATGTCAGGATGCTGCAGTTTTAGCAGAAAACAAAAGACAGTTGCCAGTGTTGCTACTTAAACTGCAAGATAGTCCATATTTTGTTTTAATTTCCCCCCCATCCTTAGGTGACCTTCCAACTGAATTTTGGTCGTTCTCTATAAATGTCTAAGACTTTCCTGAGGCCTTCCCTCAGATGTGATTAAAGATATCAGCCTTTTGCAGAATTCAAATGAAGATGGTCACAAAGCTTGATTTTTGGGGGGTAGTAAGCCTGCAATATACCAGCTAAAGTCAGTGGTTTTAAGCACTTAGGAAAATCAGGCCTATAAGAGATTAGAGCTCCATCTATGTCTGTATGTGTTTTTAAATACATGAAATCAACCTAAAATGACATGTCTGGACAAGTGCAATGTCTGACATAACATGTGACTCTTAAAAAACAGCTACTTGTTCTATGGCAGGGGTTCTCAAACTGGGGGTTGGGACCCCTCGGGATCGCGGGGTTATTACATGGGGGGTTGCGAGCTGTCAGCTTCCACCCCAAACCCTGCTTTGCCTCCAGCATTTATAATGGTGTTAAATATATAAAAAAGTGTTTTTAATTTATAAGGGGGGTTGCACTCAGAGGCTTGCTATGTGAAAGGGTCACCAGTAAAAAAGTTTGAGAGCCACTGTTCTATGGTGTTTTAGGAGATATTTTGAAGACCACCTGTCAAATATGTAAATAAATGCAGAACTTTTGTGACTCTTGCAAAGAGCTTCTAAATATTTTGTCGATAGAACCAAATTCAGATATTATCAGTGCCCAGAATGTTAATTTACTAGCCAACTGACAAATCGCTTTCTTTTTAAATCCTAGAACTTGCTTTATAACACTTTCCGATGTTCTAGTTTCCAGTACTTTCAAAGAGAAGGGAACTTCTGTGAATAGATAAAATGTTGCATTGTTAAAATGGCAGACATACAGAGAGGGCAGCAATGATAGTGAATAATGAAGATACTAAAATGGTGACAGGTATCTTTAAAATGTTTGAAAACTCCTTTGTGTATATATAATACATTGTATCCCTAACATATATTCAACTAATGATCAGAGTTTTTCTTTAAGGAAATTTAAGAAACCAGTAAGGATATCCAAACTCAGGGGGCCTATACACACAAACAGGAGAGAGCCCAGTTTGACTCTCAATTCCAGGATACTTGCAGGGCTGGCAGACCAAAAACTAACCTACCAGCCTTTTGCTAATCTAGAATTTGATGAGAAACATTTTTTTTTTTTAGCAGAACTGTACCGTAACTTGTGTGCAACATTCACATAGTATTAGCTCTTTAATTTATTTGAATGTTTAATTATTGTAAAATAAAATGCTTTAATTTCAATATACAGTGCTTTTTCTGGCCAGTGAACTTGACTTGTGAATGCATGTGCAATTGCTGAAAATCTTAAATAGTTAAGTGCTAAGTTATACTCTATTTATAAAGAGCTATATGAAGGTCATTTGTGGTAATATTACATACAAATGATAAATTTAGAGTATCAAAATATTATGGAATTATGTTTTAGAGCTTGTGTTAGTATGTTGAATGGTACAAATCAGAAGTATCTTGTTTAATTCTAGTCATTCATATATTGACTGGACAGTTGCTAACTTTTTATTTATAACTGTTCAACTGAATCATAGAATATCAGGGTTGGAAGGACCTCAGGAGGTCATCTAGTCCACCCCCCTGCTCAAAGCAGGACCAATCCCCAACTAAAGCATCCCAGCCAGGGCTTTGTCAAGCCTGACCTTAAAAACCTCTAAGGAAGGAGATTCCACCACCTCCCTAGGTAACCCATTCCAGTGCTTCACCACCCTCCTAGTGAAAACGTTTTTCCTAATATCCAACCTAAACCTCCCCCACTGCAATTTGAGACCATTACTCCTTGTTCTGGCTTGAACTGAGCAAAAACAAATGCTTGGTTTTCATGTTAACATCTCATTCATAATTTTTATTCATCTGGTAAACTGAGCTGCTTCTCCAGATTTTTCCCATAATAAGATTTCATAGTTGGCCACTTACTTATAGTTTGGCACATTAATCTTCCTTTAGCTATTGGGCTGTTTGATTTCTCCTTCAATGTAAAAGATGGCATAACTTTTTCAGGGTTACTTCTGGGTTTACTATTTAACCATTTATTTACCGGTATTTTACCAAGAATTCCCACGCTTAAAAAAAAATCTAATGGTATGTCTGGGGTCTCAATATAGATTGAACAGAACCAAGGAATTTTTTAGAAAAAGATTGGGGAAAAATTCTTAGGCCTCTATTTGGAGACAGAGAAATATTTTTACCATTTTAAGATACAAGATCTTGGAGCCCATAGTATCAATTGTTCAGCTTTTAATTGCAGCAAAATTTCAACTCCCTTTTTTATCCCCTATCCCAGTTGCCAACATAAACTGGTCACACATCTAAGGGCTTGTACACACTACTGGTTATGTCTGTATAACTTTTGTCACTCGGGTGTGAATAAGCAACCCCCCTGAGCGATGTAAGTTACACCGACCTAAGCGCTGAAGCGTTCCCACCAACATAGCAACCGCTCTCGCGGAGGTGGTTTTATTATGCCAATGTCTCCCGTCAGCATAGAGCATCTTCACCAAATGCGTTACGGTGGCGCAACTGCACCTCTGTAGCGCTTTTTATGTAGACTAGCCGTTATTCTCTCCCTGGCTATTGCAACATTTTGGCCTGTTCACTGCCTCTAATTGTCTGTCCTCTTCACTGTCAATCTCGATCTTTCTCTGTAATTTAAAACTGGAAACAATACGTTCTGAAGCTGTGATAATTTCTAGTAATTGTGCTACATTAAATATACATTTCTACCTTTGTCTTTATAACAGAAGGGAACAGCTATAATTGTCCTCTGGAGTCAGTAATTTTTCCATGGTTCTATATAACCTGCAGTGTTTTAAGTGTAAGCAGAGTCAGGATGAGCTCTACCCTGACATCTGGTGGTGAATTATGGGGAGTGTGGAAAAGAACTTCAGGGGCTGATCTCATTTGCATAGGCACGCCCACCCTGCCTAGCGTGAGCCCCAGCAGCCCAAAATGGTCACTTTGGCGGCTGTGGGATCCCCAGTTTCTCTGTTATTGGGGCAGGAGGAATAAAGTGTTGTTACCCTGAGTTACCCTGATTATGTGAATCAAGGACAATGACACTGTTTTATGACAGAGGGTCTCACCATCACCTAAGTGACACTCACTAGACAAGGGACATGGGTTCCAAAACCCAGTGAGGGGAGAGAGGTTGGAGGCAGGTATTGGTACCTGGTGGTGTGGGGCCTGTTGGTGAGCCTGATACACCCATTGCACTGCCTCCTCTCTCCAGTGTTGAAAGTCAGACCTAACCTTGCTTCCATGAGGAGTCTAATTACAGGCTGCTGAGCTGAAATCACTTTGGGGCTGATGGTGCACCAGCACTGGGGCTCCCCTACTACAAGCTGAAATCACTAAGAGCTGAAATCACTAAAGAGCTAAAGTTACTAAGATCACTGAGTGCTGTGTTAACTAGTTGGGGAGCCTGAAGCTATCGTGCTAAGCGGCGAGCGGAGCAGTTTGCAGGACGGCTGGTGGAGCGGCTGGCAGAGCGGAGCAGTTGGTGGGACGGTTGGAGCGGCCCACAGAGTGGCGAGCTGAGCCATTCTACAGGGACGGCTGGAGCAGCTCACAGGACGGTGAGCGGAGCTGACCCGTGTTGTGGGCACAGCTGGAGCAGCTCACAGGACGGTGAGCGGAGCTGACCCGTGTTGTGGGCACAGCTGGAGCAGCTCACGGGACGGCGAGCGGAGCGGAGCAGTTTGCGGGGACGGCTGGAGGAGCAGAGCGGAGCGGCTGGTAGAGCGGAGCAGTTCGTGGGACGGCAGGAGCGGCTCACGGGTCGGCTGGTGGAGGTAGAGCGGCTGGTGGTGAAGGCTGCAGCGGAACCCCACGGAAGGCAGACAGGCAGGCAGTCAGCCTTGGACCACGTAAGGTGCCCCTTAACACCCTGCGTGCCCCTTTTTCCCCCCCCCCCATTTCTGCCTAGGCTGGGGGGGTGTAACACCCTGCAGATAAACCTTTGAACTCTGGGGCTGCGCTGACCAGGGAAAGAGACTTTTGGGGTGTTGGACTTTGGGGACTTTGGGTGATTCTTGGGTTGCTGGACTCAAGAGATTCTTGGGGCGTTGGACTTTGGGGACTTTGGGTGATTCTTGGGTTGCTGGATTCAAGAACCAAAGGGAAAGGACACGGCTCAATTTGCTGGGGTGGGTCCTCGCTCATGGTTTGGTCTATGAACTCTAGTGTGGTGTTTTCCCAATTTAATGCTGATGTCGTTTACCTCATGTTATTAAACATTTGCTGCTACACCGAGACTCTGTGCTTGCGAGAGGGGAAGTATTGCCTCTTCGAGGCGCCCAGGGGTTGTGTGTAAGATTTTCCCAGGTCACTGGGTGGGGGCTCGAGCTGGTTTCGTGTTACGTTTTGGGAGGGGACCCCTATGTACTGGACCCGGCCCTTGCTGCTATCAACTCGGCCTGGCAGAAGGGTTACATAAGGAAAATGTACTGAAGTGCACTACTGTCTATCCTCTGTATACAGTGCTGTATATTTTGTTACTCAGAACTATTGCTTTTTTGCGTGAAAGGGCAGTAACTGATTTCTGTGATTCTTGCTCTGGTTTCATTTATTGGCCTTCATTTTCAACTAGCATGCATTTCAATGCATGAGAAATTTTGAAGACTGTGGGTAATCCTGGATAGGGCCTGTCACTTGCTAGCTGTGCTGTAAAACAGGAGCACCCATAGATACGATTTAGTAGATTATCAGTTTCTAAAATGATGGAACAATCCAGTTGGATATTAAAAAGTAACTAAAATATTTAGTAGGAGAGTCCATCCAGTTTTGGTCATCAGAAATCAGGTAGAGAAAACTGATGCAATTATAAAGGAAAGAAATCTAGGTTTAAGCTTGAAATTTTGCTATTGAAGAGGCACTGTAAATAATTAAGTTCAATGTACCTTTCTTTTAAATCAATTTTCTGAGAAGACACCCTGTAAACTAGAATGTCTTTCTAATCTTAAAAAATCTGTTGTTTAAAAGTGTCTTTTGGATAGGCTCAAAAGAGCAACTCTATCAAACATGCTCAGATCTCCCTTTTCTTTCTGTGCATGCTCTAGCTTGTTCCTGTTTCAGTTTTGCTGCTACTGTTATTGTTAAACAACCTTTTGCAGAGCCTGGGCAAGCCCAGCAAAACAGTTATGGGGTATAAACAAAGTGCTGCTGCCAAATGCACTAAGCACGCTAAATGTTTTTCTTTAATCATTCAATTACGTTAACATTTGAAGTGACTTGTAACAATAATACGTATAAAATGTTTGGATGGAAATGTGATTTTTCCAGTTGATTTCCTTAACTGATCCTGGGATATGTAATCATTTGCGCCACTTTGTGCCACATAATATATAGCCATTACTGAGTGAATTAAGGACAGAGTTTAATTTATAACTGTGTTTGTATTATTGGGTTAAATCAGAGCCTTACAACAGACTTTCACATTTTTTTCTTCCTTTTCTATATTTTTATGATACAATGATTTTTCTTCTAGTAATGCTATATTATGTTAAAATGGACTTTTCTTATGTTTAAAAAAAAAAAGGAGGAAGTTCTTTGAAGATCCAAAATACAACCCCCGCTTGTGGAAACAGAGTTGAAAAAGCAAAGTAACGCCCTAATCCTGTAAACCCTGGGGCACACTTATCTTTACACATGTGAGTAGTTCCCTGACTAAGCTTTTGAAGGATCTGGATCTAAGAATTTATTTGAAGTCATGAGGGGCATGACCTCACAAACCCTTACTCACATGAGTAGTCCATTGAGGTCAGTTGAACTTCTTGTTCGAGTAAGGATTACATGTAAATATTGGTTTGCAGGTTTAGTTTCATGGTCTGTATCATTACTGAGCATTCAAGCATTAATAATTGTCTGCTAATTGTGTACTATTCTGTCATACAAGTAGATAATTAGAGAGTTTTGAAAATACGTATTAGTTTAGTATTCTGTCGTAGCACTGGAGCTCTTCGATATTTTTGACATACCTTGTAACCTGTTATATCATTTTGTAGTATGGAGATGCTCAGACTTGTTGTTTAAATCTGCATGCCCCCTATAAGAGAAACAGAGAAATGACTGGGAAATATTTAGCTTTTATAATACTAAATTGAGTTCATTCATGTCCTGTAGAATAAAACTGGCTCAGAGATAGGAAACAGAGTGGAATAACTGGCTAATCTCACTGTTGGAACAGACTAATAATGGGATGCTTCTGAAATTGGCACTAAGACTAGTGCTGGTCAGTGTGTTTGGTGTTTTAATGATCTGGAAGATGTGATCAATGACATACAAAAATGTTAGATTAGTCAACAGTAGGGGGCTGTGGAGAACTCTAGAAAGATTTAGCAAAATTAATTATTTAGAAAACATGATAGTAGATGAAATACATTATTTTGCAGTAACCCAAACTGTATGTTAAAAATGACATCTTAAGTGGCTAAAAATGTCATTTTGAAGTTCCAAGTTTATTTTTCAGTTACATACAGATATAAAGTGCACAGGAGTATTTCAGGTTTTTCCCAGTCAGCGAACAATTTATGAGTTTACCCTGTATAAGCTTTATACAGAGTAAAACGGATTTATTTGGGGTTTCGATCCCACTGGGAGCTGGGTGTCTGGGTGCTGGAGATAGGTGACCTGCTGAGCAGTTTTTGGTTAAAGTCTGCAGCTTTGGGGGGCGTGGACCAGACCTGGGTCTGTGTTGCAGCAGGCTAGCGTGTCTGACTCAACAAGGCAGGGTTCTGGAGTCCCAAGTTGGCAGAGCAAACAGGCTCAGAGGTAATTTCAGCACATCAGGTGACAGTCCCAAGGGGGTCTCTGTGACCGAACCCGTGTTTGTCTGATTCTGGGGCTGGAAGAACCCAGCCCTGGGGAACTTAGGTCCTGCAGGATAGCTCCATTGGGAGGGAACTTGCAGAAGGGAGAAGTAGAGCTCCATATGAGAATACAAGTGACACAAACAGTACATTGATAGAAGTACAGACCCCACCCCCCCAAAAAAGTAACCCTAATAAATGACCATGCTCCAAAGTAACGGGCAAAGCTGGTAACAAATGCCCTCCGAGCCCCTCGATCCTAGCCCGGAGCACCCTCCTACACCCCAAACCCCTCATCCCCAGCCTCACCTCAGAGTCTGCACCCCTAGCTGGAGCCCTCACTCCATAGAATCATAGAATCTCAGGGTTGGAAGGGACCTCAGGAGGTCATCTAGTCCAACCCCCTGCTCAAAGCAGGACCAAACCCAACTAAATCAGCCCAGCCAGGGCTTTGTCAAGCCTGACCTTAAAAACCTCTAAGGAAGGAGATTCCACTACCTCCCTAGGTAACCCATTCCAGTTCTTCACCACCCTACTAGTGAAAAAGTTTTTCCTAATGTCCAACCTAAACCTCCCCCTCTGCAACTTGAGACCATTACTCCTTGTTCTGTCATCTTCTATCACTGAGAACAGTCTAGATCCATCCTCTTTGGAACCCCCTTTCAGGTAGTTGAAAGCAGCTATCAAATCGCCCCTCATTCTTCTCTTCTGCAGACTAAACAATCCCAGTTCCCTCAGCCTCTCCTCGTAAGTCATGTGCTCCAGCCCCCTAATCATTTTTGTTGCCCTCCGCTGGACTCTCTCCAATTTATCCACATCCTTCTTGTAGTGTGGGGCCCAAAACTGGACACAGTACTCCAAATGAGGCCTCACCAGTGCTGAGTAGAGGGGAATGATCACATCCCTCGATCTGCTGGAAATGCCCCTACTTATACAACCCAAAATGCCATTAGCCTTCTTGGCAACAAGGGCACACTGTTGACTCATATTCAGCTTTTCGTCCACCGTAACCCCTAGGTCCTTTTCTGCAGAACTGCTGCCCAGCCATTCGGTCCCTAGTCTATAGCAGTGCATGGGATTCTTTCGTCCTAAATGCAGGACTCTGCACTTGTCCTTGTTGAACCTCATCATATTTCTTTTGGCCCAATCCTCTAATTTGTCTAGGTCCCTCTGTATCCTATCCCTACCCTCCAGCGTATCAACCACTCCTCCCAGTTTAGTGTCATCTGCAAACTTGCTAAGGGTGCAGTCCACACCATCTTCCAGATCGTTAATGAAGATATTGAATAAAACCGGCCCCAGCACCGACCCTTGGGGCACTCCACTTGATACCGGCTGCCAACTAGACAAGGAACCATTGATCACTACCCGTTGAGCCCGACCATCTAGCCAGTTTTCTATCCACCTTACCGTCCATTCATCCAGCCCATACTTCTTTAACTTGCTGGCAAGAATACTGTGGGAGACTGTATCAAAAGCTTTGCTAAAGTCCAGAAATAGCACATCCACTGCTTTCCCCTCATCCACAGAGCCGGTTATCTTATCATAGAAGGCAATTAGGTTAGTCAGGCATGACTTGCCCTTGGTGAATCCATGCTGACTGTTCCTGATCACTTTCCCCTCCTTTAAGTGGTTCAGGATTGATTCCTTGAGGACCTGTTCCATGATTTTTCCAGGGACTGAGGTGAGACTAACTGGCCTGTAGTTCCCTGGATCTTCCTTCTTCCCTTTCTTAAAGATGGGCACTACATTAGCTTTTTTCCAGTCGTCCGGGACCTCCCCCGATCGCCATGATTTTTCAAAGATAATGGCCAATGGCTCCGCAATCTCATCGGCCAACTCCTTTAGCACCCTCGGATGCAGCGCATCCGGCCCCATGGACTTGTGCTCGTCCAGCTTTCCTAAATAGTCCCGAACTACTACTTTCTCCACAGAGAGCTGGTCACCTCCTCCCCATACCGTGCTGCAGAGTGCAGCTGTCTGGGAGCTGACCTTGTCTGTGAAGACAGAGGCAAAAAAAGCATTTAGTACACTAGCTTTCTCCACATCCTCTGTCACTAGGTTCCCTCCCTCATTCAGCAAGGGGCCCACACTTTCCTTGACTTTCTTCTTGTTGCTAACATACCTAAAGAAACCCTTCTTGTTACTCCTAACATCTCCGGCTAGCTGCAACTCCAAGTGTGATTTGGCCTTCCTAATTTCACACCTGCATGCCTGAGCAATACTTTTATACTCCTCCCTGGTTATTTGTTCAATCTTCCACTTCTTGTAAGCTGTTTTTTTGTGTTTAAGACGAGCAAGGATTTCACTGTTAAGCCAAGCTGGTCGCCTGCCATATTTACTTTTCTTCCTACACATGGGGATGGTTTGTTCCTGCAACCTCAATAAGGTTTCTTTAAAATACAGCCAGCTTTCCTCTACTCCTTTCCCCCTCATGTTATTCTCCCAGGGGACCTTGCCCATCAGTTCCCTGAGGGAGTCAAAGTCTGCTTTTCTAAAGTCCAGGGTCTCTGTTCTACTGCTCTCCTTTCTTCCTTGTATCAGGATCCTGAACTCGACCATCTCATGGTCACTGCCTCCCAGGTTCCCATCCACTATTGCTTCCTCTACTATTTCTTCCCTGTTTGTGAGCAGCAGGTCAAGAAAAGCTTTTCCCCTAGTTGGTTCCTCCAGCACTTGCACCAGGAAGTTGTCCCCTACACTTTCCAGAAACTTCCTGGATTGTCTGTGAGCTGCTGTATTGCTCTCCCAGCAGATATCAGGGTGATTAAAGTCACCCATGAGAACCAGGGCCTGTGATCTAGCAATTTCTGTTAGTTGCTGGAAGAAAGCCTCGTCCACCTCATCCCCCTGGTCTGGGGGTCTGTAGCAGACTCCCACCACGACATTACCCTTGTTGTTCATACTTCTAAATTTAATCCAGAGACACTCAGGTTTTTCTGCAGTTTCGTACTGGAGCTCTGAGCAGTCATACTGCTCTCTTACATACAAAGCAACTCCCCCACCTTTTCTGCCCTGCCTGTCTTTCCTGAACAGTTTATATCCATCCATGACAGTACTCCAATCATGTGAGTTATCCCACCAAGTCTCTGTTATTCCAATTACATCATAATTCCCTGACTGTGCCAGGACTTCTAGTTCTCCCTGCTTGTTCCCCAGGCTTCTTGCATTTGTGTATAGGCACTTGAGATAACTCGCTGATTGTCCCGCTTTCTCGGTCTGAGACAGGAGTCCTCCCCTCTTGCGGTCTCCTGCTTGTGCTTCCTCCCAGTATCCCACTTTCCCACTTACCTCAGGGCTTTGGTCTCCTTCCCCCGGTGAACCTAGTTTAAAGCCCTCCTCACTAGGTTAGCCAGCCTGCTTGCAAAGATGCTCTTCCCTCTCTTCGTGAGGTGGAGCCCGTCTCTACCAAGCAATCCTTCTTCTTGGAAGACCATCCCATTGTCGAAGAATCCAAACCCTTCTCTCCGACACCATCTGCGTAGCCATTCGTTGACTTCCACGATTCGACGGTCTCTACGCTGGCCTTTTCCTGCCACAGGGAGAATAGACGAGAACACCACTTGTGCCTCAAACTCCTTTATCCTTCTTCCCAGAGCCACGTAGTCTGCAGTGATACGCTCAAGGTCGTTCTTGGCAGTATCATTGGTGCCCACGTGGAGAAGCAGGAAGGGGTAGCGATCCGAGGGCTTGATGAGTCTCGGCAGTCTCTCCGTCACATCTTGAATCCTAGCCCCTGGCAAGCAGCACACCTCTCGGTTTTCCCGGTCAGGGCGGCAGATAGATGACTCAGTCCCCCTGAGGAGAGAGTCCCCGACCACCACCACCCTCCTCCTCCTCCTGGGAGTGGTGGTCGTGGAACCCCCATCCCTAGGACGGCGCATCTCATGCCTTCCAATCAGTGGAGTCTCCTTCTGCTCTGTTCCCTCAGACGTATCTTCCACTCCACACTCTGCACTAGTACCTGCAGAGAGAACATGAAAACGGTTGCTCACCTGTATCTGTGTTTCTGGTACATGGATGTTTCTGGTACCCTTTCCTCTTCTGGAAGTCACATGCCGCCAGTTATCCTCGCTGGCCTTCTGTCCCCGCTGCGTAGCCTGCTCTGAATCTTCAGAACATAGTGCCCGCTGAAGCTGATCCTGATGTCTATCCAGGAAATCCTCATTTTCTTTTATGGAACGCAGGGTTGATATCCGTTTCTCCAGACCTTGAATCTTCTCTTCCAAGATGGAGATCAGCTTGCACTTTGTACAGGTATAGTCACTTCTATCCTGTGGAAGGAAGACGAACATGGCGCATCCTGTGCAGGTCACAACAGCTGTTTGCTCAGCATCCATGGTCTCTTCCTTCTAGGGGCTCTCTCCAGGCAAACTCCTTCTGTTTGCCTCTCTGCTGTTCGCTGCTCAGCTGGTTCGCAGCTGACTGTCTTTTTATAACAGTCAGGCCCAGCTGGAACAAAGCACTCCCAAAGCAAACTGATCAAACAAGCAATCAAACAATCCTTGCGAAACTCCCTGTTAGCAGCCCCTGTTCGCAAAAAGGTTCTGGGGGGGGGGCACGTGGAAGGGGTTACGACCGGCGAGGGGCTCCCACTCCCTTCCCACTCCCCTTCTAAACTCCCTTGCGAAACTCCCTGTTAGCAGCCCCTGTTCGCAAAGCTCCCTGGTCGCTTGTGCGCGGCTTTATAAAGCCCCCACTCCCCCACCTTGCCCCAGCCCTGATCACCCTCCCGCCCTCTGAACCCCTCAGTCCCAGCCCGGAGCACCCTCCTACACCCCAAGCTCCTCATCCCCAGCCCCATCCCAGAGCCTGCACCCCCAGATGGAGGCCCCCCTCCCCAGGGCCCCAACCTCCTGCCCCAGCCCAGAGCCCCCTCCTGCACTCTGGAGCCCCCTCCTGCACCCCAAATCCCTCATCCCTGGCCCCACATCAGAGCCTGCCATAGGTGACGACTTCCTGTCTAGCTTGACCACCCCCTCCGCCCCAGGCCCTGCCCCCACTCCACCCCTTCCCCCAAGTCTCCACCCTACCTCTTCCCGCCCCTGCTCCGCCCCCGTCCTGCCTCTTCCCTGCCTCCTCCCCTGAGCGCGCCCTGTCCCCGCTCCTCCCACTCCCTCCTGGAGCTTCCTACATGCCGCCAAACAGCTGTTCGTGGCGGGTGGGAGGCACTGGGAAGGACGGGGAGGAGTTGGTCAGCGAGGCCGCCAGCAGGTGAGAGGCACTGGGGGGCGGAGGGAGGAGAGGGGAGCTTGGCTGCCGGTGGGTGCTAAGCACCTGCTATTTTTTCTCTGTGGGTGCTCCTGCCCTATGGAGCCAGCACTCCAAGCCACAGCCCTCACACACCCCCGCGCCCCAGCCCAGAGCTCCCTCCCGCATTCCTAACCCCTCAGCCCCAGGCCAGAGCCCCCTCCTGCACTCTGAACACCTCATTTCTGGCCCCACTCCAGAGCCTGCATCCCCTCCTGCACCCTAGCCCCCTGAGCCAGACCGGTGAAAATGAGTGAGTGAGGGTGGGGAGAGCAAGTGTCAGAGGGAAGGGGGGATGGAGTGAGTGGGGGGCGGGGCCTTGGAGAAGGGGTGGGGCATGGGTGGGTTCTCGGAGGAGGGGCAGGGGTGGGGCAATGATGTTTGGTTTTGTGCGAGTAGAAAGTTGGCAACCCTATTGCGGTGTGACCCTCTTTGTGTTTGGGGCATAGGGTTGGGCAATCTCGCGGACCGGATCCAAAGCCCTGACGGGCCAGATCCAGCCTGCGGGCCGTAGTTTGCCCACCCCTGGTTTAGGCACTAAAACTGAGAATTTCAGCTGCCTTCTGTGGCCTTTGTGTTCAGTTAACCCACTGTCCAGTTACAAGGACTCTTTTTCTTTGCGAGAGAATTTTGTTTAAAAACATGAATGCCTCGTTTTAGTTATGAGAGAAAACTATGAGCCTGTCATGTGACTAAATTACTTATTTTTTACTAAATTTAGATATATCTGAACCAGTTATCAAATTGGAAAATCTCCCCCCAAATCCGAGGCTATGACCTTGTCACATATCTCTCAATGGAGCAAATATATAGAGCAAAGTTAAGAGACCCTTGTAATATGCTTGTGCCTGACTCTAAGGCGTAGTGACTCTAGTGATCCCCAGTATGGTAAAGTAAATAAAGAAGATGTGAAAGAATCCTTCTTCAATTTAATCTAATTTAAATGTTTACTTTTTTTGTACAGATCAGCTGTTTTTAATTCAGTTGAATACTTTGAAATACTAACCATATGGTACTGTTATTTAGACGGTCCTTGGTATTCTTCCATCCCAGAACTCTTTTCTGCCTTGATGAACATTTCAGTTATTAAATGAGATAATCCTGGATGATGTCAACAATAGACTGAGCACCATAATTACCGGGGTTTATCAGAAAACCCAAGTTCAGACTCACGAATGGCTTGAAAAATGGAAAATGTTACTTACACAGGAAGCCAGAAAGACTTCCCAAAACAATACCGCAGGGTGCAGGAGAGAGAATTTCTGTTAAATAAGATCTCTAGAACACTACACTTTATGGGCTGCGTACACATACATGTTGTCACAACCAGATCAGATTCATGAACAAATGAATATGAAAATGAATAAACATTTTAAAATATTCTTTTAAAGATAAATTTTCTGCAACAATGGTGTGGCCATACTTGTTGAGGTGCGTAAGAAATTTCTGTGCATTTCCTTCCCCTATTTGGATGAGAATATATACCTTCTATACATGTTTAATTGTTTTCTGTTAATATTACTAGTGATAATTATTCCTTTTAACTAACAGTTGAAAGGGGAAAAAAGCCACAAATTATTGGCTGTAAGATGTCAGCCATTTTCAAATAAGTACATACAATAATCTTTACTTTTCATCCTTCTAAATATACAAACTCACCAAGATAGTAGCTGATGGACATAGTCTTCATGTTGTGTACTTTAGGTTTGAGTAGTAGTTCTTAAAACTTACTGTGCTGTACTCTTAATGAATAGCTCCTCAAAGATTTTGCTGTTAATATACTTTGATAAGACTAGTTTATAATTACTATATTTTATCAGCATTTGCTAATTACATACTTTTAAAACTGCTCTCTGATATTTTTAAAACAATGTATTTAAACTGATTGATGTTGATGTAATAGCTATACTAATTTGCTATAATTTTTGATAGTTTTCAGTTAGCAACATGGTTATGTGAAGAATTTTAAGTAGAAATCCATCTGTTACTGTAGCAAAACCTATTCTTAAGGCCACCTGCTGTCTGTGGCAAGGTTCACCTGTGTAAACAGCCATTGAAATAAGTCCTCTGAAGGCTCTCTGTGAATGTATTTCTGACAACTTCCAAACATTCAGTTGTGTAAATTTACATTTTAATCAATCTTTTGAGGTGTGTAGGGAGCGGCTTCAAAATAATGGATGTTTTGTAATGTGAAAAATGATGATTACAACTATTTAACTTTTAAATTGTGAATCAAAAGTTATGGTTATGGTTCATCTGTTCATTCTGATATATTTTTAAACTACAAGTATATCAGAAACAAGTAGGTCTTTTGGACTCCCAGGGAGGGTAAGGGGCAATTAAGGAGTGTGATGGTTGTGTACCACCCACCCACCCGGCCCTGAAAAGGTTAATGAGGGCCTGAAAGGCCAGTTATGTTATCTGGCTGCATCTGGAGGTGGGCCCAAGCTTAGGGATGAAGTCCTGCTGTGGAGGAGCTGGGTAGTGACTATAAAGGCAGGAAGTTTAGCACAGAAGGAGGTAGGGAGAGAGTCTGCAGTCTCTCTCAGAGATTATCGAGAGAAGGCCCTGGGATTCTTACCTGAGTAGAGTAGGCAGCCAGGGGGCTCCGCATGCTGCCCCGCCCCAAGCACCGGTTCCGCAGCTCCCATTGGCTGGGAACCGCAGGCAATGGGAGCTGCGGGAGTGGCGCCTGTGGACGGGGCAGTGCGCAGAGCCGCCTGGCTGCCCCTCCGCGTAGGAGCTGGAGTGGGGACACGCCGCTGCTTCTGGGAGCTGCTTGAGGTAAGCACTGCCCAGAGCCTGCACCCCTGACCCCTTCCTCTTCCCCAACCACCTGCCCCAGCCCTGATCCCCCTCCCACCCTCTGAACACCTTGGTCCCAGCCCGGAGCACCCTTCTACACCCCAAACCCCTCATCCCCAGCCCCACTCCGGGGTCTGCACCCGCAGCCAGAGCCCTATCACCCCACACACCCCAACCCGAAGCCCCCTCGCACATTCCAAAGTCCTCATCCCCAGCCCGGAGCCCCCTCCTGTACCCTGAACCCCTCATTTCTGATTCCACCCCAGAACCCGCACCCAGAGCACATACCCCCTCCCACACCCCAACAACCCCCTGCCTCAGCCTGGAGCCCCCTCACATATTCCGAACCCCTCAGCTCCACCCCCCAGCCCAGAGCTCCTCCTGCACCCGAAACCCCTCATCCCTGACCCCACCCCAGAGCAGCCTGCACCCCCAGCCAGAGCCATCACCCCTTCCCACATTCCAACCCACTGCCTCAGCCTGGACCCCCCTCCTGCACCTTGAACTCCTAATTTCTGGCCCCACCCCGGAGCCCGTATCCCTAGCTGGAGCCCTCACCTCCTCCCGCACCCCAACCCCCTGAGCCACCCCGGTGAAAAGCGAGTGAGTGAAGGTGGGTGGAGTGAGCAGGGCTGGGGCCTCGGAGAAGGGGCAGGGCCTTGGAGGAGTGGCGTGGCAAGGGTGTTTGGTTTTGTGTGAGTAGAAAGTTGGGAATCCTACCTCGAGTCTGGCAAGTGGCCAGGAGTGACAGAGAACAGCCACTGGGGTGGAGCAGGCTCAGGTGGGAAGCCCTGGTGTAGGATAAATATGACATTAAAGAATTAGAGTTAGTTTAAGTTTGATTAAGGAAATATATGTGTTGTAAAGAAAGGCCCTGACTAGCAGGTGGAAAGAAGGCCATGAAAATAATACGGCCAGAAGTAATAAAGTAAGGACTGTGACGTTTCACTCTATATGATTTGATGAAAGTATGCTGATGAGTGTGAACATAATGTAACTATGCAAAAGGTCTCTTGTAAGGTATCATTACAAAGCTTATAATCTACTGAGTGTGGTCATCCTATTTGTATAAATGTACCCCTCTTGTATCTGAAACTAGAAATATAAAATATAACTCTGAGGGTCTATTGTAATTATGCAAAGTTGTGGGCCATTAATGGTGGTTTGGAATCTTGATGGCTCCCATTAACCAGGACAATTGACTGTAAATGGCTCTGTTTTACTTGTAAGTCTTCCTGTATACGTGTGTGCTGGCAAGTGGGTAATGAAGTCTTACAGTGACATGTGATCATGTCACTTGAACTGGAATCCATCTTTAACCTGGTGCTTTTCCATTGAAAAGGAGAGGGTGGAAACCCAGAGAGGGACAAAGGATTCAGGCCTCTTGGGTTTGAGGGTCTCGATCAACGCGGTAGAGCCGATCGTGATTGAGTTCAAGGCCACTGGGCCTCCAAACCGGAGTGAAGGGTCCTCCCTTTGATCTCGGCTCAAGTCCACAGTGTCTGAAAGGGGGCCCTCCATCTCCCAGCCATCTTGCCTGGGTGTGAGAACTGGGGCAACGCCGGGGTCGGCCCTCGTGTCGGGGCCTGTCTCTGTCTCAGGTGGAGCTCCCTTGAATGCCTCTTCTGGGGGTAGGGATCGGAGCACCTCTACGAAGTCTGGCCAGTCACGGCCCAGAATAACCGGATAGGCAAGGGATGAGGCCACTGCCACGTTCATTAACTGAGTTGCTCCATTCACCGTGATAGGGACCTGAACTGTGGGGTACGGTTTCACGTCTCCATGTATACACTGAATCCGTACCTCCCCAATGGTCCGCTCGGCCTCCGGGAGGAGCGCCTGTTGGACAAGAGTCTGCCCACAGCCCGAATCAATTAGACCAATAACGTGGGTCTCGGCGACTTCAATGGGGGCCGTCACTTTGGCCACCGAGGGCGGACAGGCCCGGCGCTCCCCGGCGTACACCCGGCCAAAGTCGCAGTCCATCACCGTACAGTCCCTTTGCAGATGCCCGTACTCGCCACACCGAAAGCAAGGTCCTACCTCTGTGCGTCCTGGCCGTGCGGGGGCACTAGGGGGGCCATGGGGTTGGCTGGGGCCCGGTGGTCGGATCAAGTGTCCGGACGCGGTGTGCGGTGGGGCCTCTGGGTGTCGGGAAAAATGAGTTCCGCCGCCCTCTGGTCGTCGGGCACGGGGTGGTGCGTCGGCTTTGGAGGTGGGCCCCCTTTCAATTTTCTGTGTGCCGGGTCCATAAACGCGGGCCTCATTGTCTGGGAGCCCCCGGTAAGCCTTCTGAGCTGCCCCCGTCAGATAGGGGGCGAGGAGGGTCGCCCATTGGTCCGGTGCCCAACCGACCACGGCAGCCACCCGCTCGCAGGTCACCAAATAGGCCTCCGGGTCATCCTCAGGCCCCATCTTGGCCAGACGGATCGGTGGAGCAGGTGGGGTTGGCGTAGCCGCCCCCCGGTTGAGCGCCACCAGGGCCCGGCCACAGGGTGGCAAGTTGCTGGAAGCATTGGGTTTTTTGTTTGCGGTGCTGGGCCCCCAAGGTTTCAAGTAGCTGCTGCTGGTGGGTGCCCAGCTGCTGTATGAGCTGTTGCTGCTGCTGACTCTTGGCCAGAAACTTGATAAGCCTCTCCATCTCCATATTCCTTCAGAGGCCTCCTCGCTCTAATCCCTTCCTGCAGGGATAGGGGTCGCTGCCCACATTCTCCACCACTTGTGACCTGCGTCAGTTGGCCCACCGAGCTGCTAGGGGGTGGTGGGGAGCTACTGTCCCACTGGCCAGCCTGCGTCACGCCATCTGTCACTAGGGAATTAGCAGAGGGAGGGACGCTGACAAGGGTCTGTAGTGCGCCCCTCAGGCAGGGGAGCGCCGGCAAGAGTCTATAGCGCTATCGGGATTCTGCTACCCGAGGCGGGTTGGCTGGGGTAGGGGAATTCAGGCCCACCCAACTCCACTGAGTTCCAGCCCAGGGCCCTGACAGTGGCAGGGCGAGGGTCCTGCCACTGGGTCAGCGGGGTCCTTCCGCAACACGCTGACCCAATACACTCACCGCACTGTGCAGTTCTGTCCCTGGGCTCCTTCCTACCCGGTCCCTCGAGCGAGTCCCACCGGTCCTTCCCGCTTGTCTGGGTACTCAGCTGCTGGCAGCTCCAGCTCTCCCTCCGCCTCAGGCTCTTCTAGTTCCTCCGGATACTCGGCGGCGGGCAGTCCTGGTAGCCCCAGTCCTTCCTCCAGGTCAGGTTTCTCCTGGTCCAGGGCCTCCCCTGGACCGGCAGCAGGGTCTGAAGGGAACAGCCAGCGGTCTGCATCTGCCTCCCTCCCTGGTGCTGCCCTGATTGGGCTAAGGGCCCCGCCCCTTGTACTTCCTGTTCCATCCCTCCCCTTCTGGGGGGTGGAGTAAGCTTGGTCTGGCCCCGCGCCCTCAGGCTGAGAGAGTGGCTCTTTACCCTCAGGTTCGGAAGGAAGCCACCCTGGCTCCCTACACTGGGGAAAAAGCCCATTTCCAGCACTAGGGTGGGGAGGCCCCTATTATATAATACAAAAAGGCCAGCTGTGCAGTTTATTTGGTCTGAATGGAAACAGGATCTTAAAGCAAGGATTGATGGCTACCTCCTATTCTGTTAAAACTGTTCAGAGGCTCCTACTAAGGAGCCCACCAGAAACTGTTTTGTTTTTCAGACTGTTGGTAGTGTACAGAAAGGCAGGTCTGATTGTGCATAGAGGATGTGACTCAATAAATGCAGAAATAATTTGAGTTTGGGGATAAGAGGAAGCCACCGTTATTGAAGTGATAGCTGGAAGCCCAATTCAGTTATGGTGAAAAATAGACAATGCCACTGGATATCTCATACAATTCTACAAGTGGCCTGAGGACAGGCAAAAAGCATGGTGATTGTATAATGATTGATAATCATAGCATCAATCCCTGTTTAGGGGAATGTTACCTTGAATTTTCCATATGTGTATGCTAGCCATGAGGGACAGTACACAGGTTTTGTGTTCCCTGTAAAATTTAATCAAACAGGGCTTAGCAGTATGAACCCTTTTGGGAATCAGGAAAGGTAGAAATAAGCATGGCACAAGTACCATACAGTGAAAACAAAAACTCAGAATGCCCCAAGCTGGAGGCAGGACCCAGTAATGGACTGGTATTAAGGCCCCTTAAAGGAGTGCAGTACAATGATCAATTTAGACATGTAAATGTGTTGCTTAATTTGATTTCATTGCATTTACCAAATGGATTTTATGTCTGCCAGAGCTTAGCCAATTGTATGGCAAAATGATAAAGGACTACGGAAAGACTTGGTTAGAAATGCAAAAGTAAAGGCATTGGGATCAATTCAAAGGTGAAGCCAACGGAGCCTATTTGCCAGTGATGTGGCAATGTGGTTTGGAGATGGAGCATCACTCTGAAACCAGGTGGAAATTGAGACCATGTGAGAACATGAACGAGCCTTCCAGCACAAGCTGTCTATGGACATACTAAGCCCGATACATGAGCAAAGCAAAGAACTCCATTAATCAAGAAGTTTTGAATGTATCTAATACTCATGATATAGTTAATTTGTTTAAGAAAGTACAGCCTAAAGTGAATGAAATAATCAACCAAACCAATGAGGATCATCAATGAGGGACAATAGCCAGGGCCATGATGTGCTATGTATGGAAGGTATGCACCAGACAAAATCAAAGCCACTCTCACTGATTCAGAGCAAGGTAAATTGCCTTCTTTTATCACTACAGAGAAACTGAAAACTTGGTATGGCAAAGAGACTATTGATTGGTGTAAAACAAAAAAAAACCTCACAAGGGTCCAATACCGTGGGGTAAATAGTGAAAAGGATATGGAACTCCTTATCCCACTCACGCTATCCATCCCAGTAATTACAGAACACCAGGTCATTCAAACCATTGTTAAAGCACTACCAGTAGGAGTACTGGAAGACACTGCAACTTGTAAGGTTTGAAAAAAGTTTGTTTTTCCTCTTCAAATACTGAGGCAAGATAATTACAAGGTCTGGAAAACCCCAGACTTGTCCTGTTGCTCGCACCTGAGGGACACCTACATGTGCAGGTGTAATGTTTTACAGACAGAGTTGCTGGCATGCAGGTTCACTTTGGGGGAGCAGTCTCCAAACTACACAGTCTGGTTGAGATGCTGGGGAACTGGTGAAGTAAAAACTGCTTATGCTGGGAATGATAAATATTGTGTGGTGGCTAGAAGTAACCATTTTTGGTATGGATCCAAAGACTCTTATTTTGATTGTATTTCACACTAAAATTCACTGTAGTGATAAATGGAAAGACTTTATATCACATGTCCATTTTTTGTAATGTAACTGAATTACAGGCTGAATTCAGATTACAGGAGGAGGCTGCAAAAACCGTACCGAAGTTGGGGCCTAGTATTTCTCCCTTGAGCCTGAATGTTAAAAGCTTAATAGGCAGGAAGAGGGAATTCAGGAGTTAACTAGCCCTCCTGATGGGAATAAGCATACAGCATGGGATTACATCCATGGTAAAAATTGTCATTCAAAGTTTTGGTAGTTGTCAATACAGTTGTGGTAATTGTAATTTTGATTTTGTATTGTCAAGTTTATTAGTTGTACAAAATGCTGCAAAATCAAAAACAAAAAAGAAAGTATGTTAAAATGCTTAATGTAGTAAACCTGATGTAGTATGTAGGGTTTTAAGGTGGGGAAAGTAGGATAACTCTAATTCTTTAATTTCATATTTATCTTAAGGAAATATGTGTTCTAAAGAAAGGCCTTGACTAGAAGGTAGAAGGAAGGCCTTGAAAATAATAAGTTATAAAGCCAGAAGGAATGTAGTAGGGAGGATGTCTGGCTCAAAGAATAACTAATGAGATAAGGGAAAGTTTCTAAAAAGAAGACCGATAGGGGTGACTGCAAATGGTTTTAAATAAGACAAAGAGAATGTGTCTTAAAATGAGCCAACATGGCCCTTCCCATCCCACATACCACTGTTATCTCCTGTGTGAATTCAGGTACAATGGAAAAACGTGGTCAGTGAGAAGTAGGGAAGGAAAGGCCTTGGGAAGAAAGGAGGTTGTAAATCTTATCTGGATGAAGACTGGAAATAAGGGTGAACTGTCTGAGACGCTCTGTATCTCGGGGGAACACCCTGCTCCCCCATGTTCATCCTTATAATATGATTGTGTGGTATCAAATGCTAAGTTTGTCATGTCAGGTATCTTCGAAAGGCTCATGATGCACTGAGCACTGTTGTTATAGTAATGTTATAGTAATGTTATAGGTTGTAGTTTCATGTGTATAGTTATGAGGCTGAAAATATGTCCTCATGGCTTAAAATAAGCCCAGGCAAAACTCTCCAGGAGCAGAGGTGCAGTTCACACCTCATCAGGGCATGTATGGGACAAATCGAGCCCAGCTTCACAGGAACAAAGGACACTGGCCTAGGCAGCAACAAAGGATCTGTTGGACTCTCGAGTGAGTCACCCCCCTTCCCTTGGTCAGTTTGGGACTACGATGAGGTAATACTCACCTGACTCTGAAGGAGGAGGGCAAAGCCAAGAGGGAAGAAAGAAAATGATAAAAGGGAAAGACGTTTGCCATGCTTTCTCTCTCTCTCTCTCTCTTCCATCTCCATCTACAGACACCACCACCAAGCGACTGAAGTGCTGATCAAAGGGGAGAGCCTGGCTGAAGGGTAACCAGACAGCCTGTGGTGAGAAGCATCTAAGTTTGTAAGGGCACTGAAAGTGTTAAGATCACCTTAGAATGTGTTTTGATTTTATTTCATTTGACCAAATCTGACTTCTTGTGATTTGACTTATAATCACTTAAAATCTATCTTTTGTAGTTAATAAATTTGTTTGTTTATTCTACCTGAAGCAGTGTGTTTGGTTTGAAGCGTGTCAGAGACTCCCCTTGGGATAACAAGCCTCATACATATCAATTTCTTTATTAAATTGACAAACTCATATAAGTTTGCAGCATCCAGTGGGCATAACTGGACACTGCAAGACAGAGGTTCCTAGGGTTGTGTCTGTTGTAGGAGCAGCAGTGATCTGTATGCTCTGTATAACTATGCTATGTATAACCTGTATACTCAAAAGGTCTGTTATACTTCCCCGCCTCCCCCATTTTGTCTCCTCTCCCTCTCTGAATACTTGTGAAGTGGCTTTCCCCCTCCCCCTCCCTCGGAATGCTTGTAGGATGAATCGGTTGGTTGAACAGATGGAAGATCAGAAGAGCTTCCAGGTAGACAAGGTGTCTGGGACTCTAATTAGGCAGCACTTACACATCCAATGCATGGACGCTGCATGGACACTGCCCAAGGTGGAGTGTGACCAACCAGACGTGGCCAAGTCATCTCTAGTCACAGGCCATGAGGAGCAGGTCCTTAAAGGGGAAGGAGACATGTGCTCAAAAGGGCCCTCACAAGCTTGTACCTCCCGTGAAGGCCCTTCGCCCGGACCGCCTGGCCAGTGGTTTGCCGCATTGCATTCCATCGTGCCTCGGGAAGACTTACCTTCATTGCACCATCCATTGCTGCGCTGTGTGACACTAACCTTGAAGGATCCTGACATCTCCAGTGCTGTGCCTGTCCTGAGAGCGTGAGTATGCGAGTGTGAGTGTGACACCCCCCCCCCCTTCTTTTGAGCTTAGCTATCAGAATAATAAATGTGCTGCTTTCTGCCAAACTCTGGTGGGTCATTAGTCCTCCCTAAGCTTACTAGCTGACCCAATTTTGGGTAACAGTGTCTGGGACCTGAGATATTGGCTAGTGTCATTTGGTTGCACAATCCAAGCATCGGCTGGCCAAAAGTACTCACTCACGTAGCTGGGAGCAGCTTACATGCTAGAAGCTGTGCGTGAACAGCCTGGGTGTGGGGGTTCTCACAGCGGAGCAGGGTAAGGCCGGCTCCTAGAGTCGAGGATTGGAGTGACCTAGCAGATCACTGGTCCAGATAACACCAGGGGAACGTCACACAGTCTCAAATTGGTTTTTAGCTGAAGTCAGTACTTGGAAATGACATCACTTGCTTCTTGATGGTTATAAAAAGTAAACTTTGTTAGAGTTCATTGCTCATACCTGCCTGACCACGTTGGAGCCAATCAACATGGGTCTAAGCACCCCTGGGATTAGCCTGTTTGTAAGTATCTTGATCAAATGCTTATAAATGTTTTGTTACTTTTTAGATGTAGTAAATTGCTTATTTCTGAGGCTTTTTAGGCATGTTTAGAGCAACTATATTAGTACACTGGGATTTAATAAAGGAATTTATGGTTAAATTAGTGTTTGATTTCCCATATTAATAATTTCAAATATTATTAATAATTCCAACACATGGCAAAAGGGCAGGAGCTGGACTCCCAGGGAGGGAGTCTGAGAGGCATTTAAGTGAGAGGGATGTAAAGGCAGGCCCAAGAAAGTTGGAAGTGGGCTTTTGTTTATACTTTTATGCTGGGATTTTGTTAGCGGATTCCAGGGGAGGGTCTTGAGAGAGTTTAAAGAGGCTGTAAGGGGAAGGACTGAGAGACTGAGTAGGAAGAAACCCAGGGAAGCAGCAGCAAGGAGTTGAACTGAGCATTACTTTGCTGCTGGTTATAGGGTCACTCGGCTGAAACCTGGTTGTAGTGAGAGGGCCCGGGTTTCCCTACCAGCAGTGGTATGGTGGTGTGAGGCTGGAGAAGGGCACAAGGCCCTCAGAAAAGGGAGTCAGGACCATGGGGCCCAGAGTCGTGGCCAAAGATCTGATAAAAGGTATTAGACATTATTTCATTGGAATTCTTGTTACCCTGAAAAGAGCGGATTAAATTGTGACCTGGCCAGAGGGCCAACTCATAGGAAGGTGGACCACTGGAAGACCAGAGCAGCCATCAGAATGGGGTGCTGCTGGAAGGGGAGAGAGTTGCTACACCACCTCTGGCCATCAGGAGGCACTGCAGCAGTAAATCCACTCCTTCACAGTGAGAATAAGGACATTGAAAAGAAACTAAATGATTTCTTTGTATTGGGTTTTCACTGCAAAGGATGTTGTGGAGATTAATAATCTTTTCAGGTAATACAGCTTAGGCACTGTCAGACTGAGGTGTCAAAAATTAGGTGCAAGAATAAAGTAATAAAGATCAATAAGTCACCAGGACCTGATGGTATTAATTTGAGAATTCTGAGGAATTAATTGGCTGAGCAGCTAACAAAAATATGAAATCTCATTAAAATCAGCTACAATACCAAAAGATTGGAAGCTAGCAAATGTTGTATATGCCATACGATTTTCAGAATTCTCTAGGAATGATCCTGGCACTTATAGACCCATGATCCATACTTCAGTAAAAGAGAAATTGGTTGAAGAAATAATACGTTTTTTAAAAAGGACATACCAGCATGGCTCTGTAAAAGAAAATCTCTCTAGCCTACTAGAATTTTTTTGACAATGTCAACAAAATAGTGGACGAAGGAGAAGACAAAGAGTTGGCATAATTTATTTGGACTTTCAATAAGCTTTTGAAAAAGTTCCTAACAAAATGCTATTAGGCAAACTAAGAAGTCATGGGTTTGGAGGTAAAGTTTTGCCATAGATTAGTAACTGGCTAAGAAAAAGAAAACCAAGAAAGAGAAATTGGTTGAAGAAATAATTAGATTTTAAAAAAGGACATACCAGCATGGTTCTGTAAAAGAAAATCTTTCTAGCCTACTAGAATTTTTTTAACAATGTCAACAAAATAGTGGACGAAGGAGAAGACAAAGAGTTGGCATAATTTATTTGGACTGCTATTACTCTGAAACCTGTCATTATGCAAGGCACTAAATTTAGCCGTATGGAGTGGAAGTCCATCAACTTCATGAAAAAACTCGGACAGATACAGAGTCACCTACTACAGGACAGGCCCAACAAAGAAAGTAACAGAACGCCACTAGCCATCACCTACAGCCCCCAACTAAAACCTCTCCAGCGCATCATCGAGGATCTACAACCTATCCTGAAGGACAATCCCTCACTCTCACAGATCTTGGGAGACAGGCCAGTCCTTGCTTACAGACAGCCCCCAAACCTGAAGCAAATACTCACCAGCAACCACACACCACACAACAAAAACACTAACCCAGGAACCTATCCTTGCAACAAAGCCCGTTGCCAACTCTGTCCACATATCTATTCAGGGGATACCATCATAGGACCTAATCACATCAGCCACACTATCAGAGGCTTGTTAGGGTGACCAGATGTCCCGATTTTATCGGGACCGTCCCGAAATTTCGGTCTCTGTCCCGCGTCCCGACCGATATCCGCGCAGGCAGCACTGTGTTTTTTGTTGTTTTTTTTTGCTCAGCCGGGACTCGCTTGGCTTTTTTTTGCTCAGTGCCCCCCCCCCCCCCCCCCCCCCCCCCCCCCCCCCCCCCCCCCCCCCCCCCNGATTATCTCCCCCCCTCCCCCCCCAGTTCATTACCAATACAAACACTTATTTTTCTCTCCTGCTGACAACTGATCACTCTCCTTATAATGTGTATGGTAACACCCATTGTTTCATGTGTATATATATATCTTCCTTCTGTATTTTCTACTACATGCATCCGATGAAGTGAGCTGTAGCCCACGAAAGCTTATGCTACAATAAATTTGTTAGTCTCTAAGGTGCCACAAGTACTCCTATTCTTTTTTTAAAGACTATTTATGTTTTTCAAGATTAGGAAAGATTGTGAGGAACTCCAAAGGGACCTAATAAATCAGGTGAATGGGCAGCATGATGGCAGATGTAATTCAGTATTGACAAATGGAAGGTAAAGTTAGTTGCAAGGAATGACTTTGAACTAAGATATATTTCTGAGTTTTAAATTAACTGTAATCACTCATGAAAAAGATATGAGTGTCATTGTGGATAGCTCATTGAAAACCTCCTCCCAATGTGCAGTGATTAAACCCATCCCCCTCCAATGCTAAGTTTTCTCTTAGTAGTGCTGAAAGGCAGCAAAAGTGAAAGTTCACTAAATTGTATTTTCTGGCCAAAATCGTATTAAGCAACCACCAGTTTTAATTGCCAAAATAATTTGGAGCCACTTTATCAAGCAATATTAATAAGTTTCCTTGTATAAGATTTAAAATGTTTTTATAAAGTAATAAAGACCTATTTGAAATACTTAGAAGTTTTTAAAGTACGAACATAGCTAAAAACAGATCAGCCGTTTTTAGTTTCAGTTCTGTTTTCTTTAGATGAGCTGTTTCCCTAATTGCAATACGTTGACTCTACCATTCGGAGGAGCCTGTGCCACAGAATGATAAACTGAAGTTATCAGGCAAAGGAGAGTCTTCACTTGTGAAACAGTCGGAACACAACCCAGAGGTCCTTGGTCAGTTCAGGTAAATACTAGATCCTGATTAGATTTATTATGTTTTTAGCATATTAAAGTTTAACATAAGTTAGTGTGACACTTGGGGCTTTGTGCTGGTTAGTTGAACACCAACTATTCTTCAAATGAAGTGCCACTCACATTTTGTCAGTAGAATGCATAGTTGCTGAATATTTGAGGAGGAAATTGTAGCATTAGAAAATTAGTTCAGCAACACTTCAAGCCGTCACACTTTTTGAAAGAGATGGAGTTTATTATCTTTTTGTAATGACAGTTCTGCTTTTTGGTAAGTCTATTCAGTGTTTTCCTATCTGCTTTTTTCATTTCTCTGTTCAGTGCTAATATTTTGACTGCAGCAGCTCCTATGCATCTGTCTTTCTGAGTCATTAGGACTCAGTTCTGTTGTTAAAAAAACAAACATGAAGTTTCCATAACTTGGAAAGTTGCTGAAGCCCTGAGAAAAAATCTGCTTCTGCAGCTTTCTGTGACATGGAGGCCAGACAGGTTTTGTGCTTAACAGGATCCTTACATTTTTAGATAATAGTGTTGGGTCATAGTTTCTGTACATCAAGTGAAACTATATTTCCATAATAGTAATCTTGATTTGATGTTTTGCACAATGGCGGCTAATTGCTTGTACACTGCAAATATTGCCATTAACCTATGTGGGTACTGTACCTAGTTTAAATCTGCACAAATAAATGTTATTTTACTCTTCTGTTACTAAGTCTTCTT
The DNA here is from genome assembly GCA_003942145.1 of Platysternon megacephalum. Taxonomy (NCBI): domain Eukaryota; kingdom Metazoa; phylum Chordata; order Testudines; family Platysternidae; genus Platysternon; species Platysternon megacephalum. The sequence goes on along the minus strand of QXTE01000100.1, from coordinate 888,260 downwards.
ATTTAAAACACAATATTTAAACAGGTACTTTAACTATTTTACTTTCCATTGCTTCCATTCACACTTTAACTCCCCCTCCCAGCCCCCTGCATTGTGGGAATTTTCTGTCTGGTCAACCCAGGTTGGGTGCTCTGAGCATCAGTCAAATAGAGGCTCACTTAAGAGTAAAGAGAATGAACTCCTTTCAGAAGGGTTGAGGTAGTGTTGCTACTGTTGCCTGCTAACCTGTTCAATGGGGCACCCAGATTTGGAACCCTGTGTGGCAGCAATCTGCTTTGTCACTAGAGCATTGGGTCAGTTATGTATCTAATAATATATTTGTGGACACACACATGCATGTTTCTGTATCTTAAACCTGAAGAATCTTGAAAGTAGTAGAAGTTTCTCTGAGAATTTTACTATTGAATATGAAGTATTTGTAATTTTAAATACATTAACATCCTTTGCATTTCTTTCCACAGTCTTTGTAAATGTGGGCTCCAATTCATCAAACGTTTATGCACATGCATAACTTGTATATGTAGCTTTAACTTTACTATAACTTTACTTGTATATGTAGTTCCATTGACTTCAATGATATTACTCATGTGAATACTGTTAAGCAGGTGTGCAAGTGTTTGCACAATCAGAACCTTAGAGAGACCAGTACTCACTTCCGCTTGTTGGTTAAAATACCCTTAACTTTAGACTCTTTATTTTAAGAGGAAAATGTCAACTTGGTTTCACAAATACCCCCTTTCTTACATGTAAAAAGCTTATAATTTGAAGATGGGAGTCTCAATCTGAAAGCCTCTCTCAGTTAGAGTAAACTGCCATGAATACAGCCAAGTCGCTTTGAAAATGAGTTTCTCTCCCCAGTCAGGTTTATCAGATTTAAATAGTTTTTAATAAATGGCCACAGAATAGAACTCCAGTCAGGGGAGGGGGGAGTGAAATACTTTAGTTTTACATGTAGATTTTCTGATGTGATTTTAATGACAGCTTCCTACCAAAATCAGTATAAAATGCTTGTTTGTAAATGCAGTAGAACCAGATATAACATAATTGACTTTAGATTATTTTAAAGGCCTGCAGTAGAATACTCCTAAACCTAGCAAAATTACTTGTTGCTGAAAATGGGTGCCAGCTATCGGTGTAGCTGAACTGGCATTAATCACAATTTTATGTCAAACTGTAGCCAAGGACAAACTATATATTCAATACTCTTCAGAAATTGTGGTCAAAGCCTGCTTGGAGCAGGTATTTTGAGATAATTGTCCTTGCTCAGAATTCTCCAGCTGAACCATCATTGCTCCTAACACAGTCTCAAGTATGTAGGGCAAAACCGGGGCCCCTCATTAACAAAACTGCACCTCTGAAAGGATGAGAAGGTGAGTTTTTGTCATTACATTGTCTCAGGAAGAAGATCAAAGTGACTTCAGTGAGCTGAAAAGCAAAGAAAATGTACTTGACCTTTTATCATTTCTGTATAATACATCAAGAAGGTCTCAGAAAGACCAGGCTGGTTTGCTGCAGTTCACAGAATGTGGAAGTTTCTTTATTGAAGGAATCAGTATCCTCAGAGGAAGATTTATTTCTCAAAGACTCTGCTGTGACAGGATACAGTTGGTTTATTTAATGCAGAAATTGAGGTTTCTGCTTTGGCAGTGAGTCTCACCATCTTCTACAGCAGGCATGGGCGGCGGGTATCATAGACAGGGGTAGGCTGTGCCTTCCCAAACAACCTAGCATGGCCCCGCCCATGCTCCGGCCCCAGGCCAGGCCCCCCCTGCATTCCAGCGCTCTGCCTTTGCTGGCTCAGGCTGGCTGGTCTGCCTCCCGCAGGGACGCAGGGCAGTTGGTGCTAGTGCCACACCGCTGGGAGCACCGGGACTGGCTGCCCCACCTCCCTCAGGGAGGCAGGGTGGTCGGGAGCACTGGGGCTGGCTGCGTCGCTCGGCTGCCTGGAGCACCAGGGTTGGGAGCGCTGCTGCCTGGCACGTCCCCCTCTAGCCTCTAGCTACCCCATCCCTGCACCCTGAGCTACCCCCCTGCCTGCACACAGCCCCTAGCTACCCCCCTGCCTGCACACAGCCCCTAGCTACCCGCCTCCCTACACCCTGAGCTATCCCCTGCCTGCACACAGCCCCTCGCTATCCCCTCCCTACACCCTGAGCTACCCCCCTGCCTGCACACAGCCCCTAGCTACCCGCCTCCCTACACCCTGAGCTACCCCCCTGCCTGCACACAGCCCCTAGCTACCCGCCTCCCTACACCCTGAGCACTTTTCAAATTGTTAGAGCTGAACCCCCATCACACACAACCCAGACAGGCTGGGTGGCCTGCTGAGGTGATTCAGGGGGTGGAGGTGGCACTGCCTTCCTGGACCCTGCTGTGTGGAGCTGGCTCAAGTCCTGCTGGCCCTTGCCCCCGCCCTCCCCCCAAATAGAAGTCAAACTATAACTATGCCTGAGGGCCCGGCCCGGAGCCCCGAGTCCCCCCCCCTTTCCAGCTGGGCCCTGGAGTTTTTATAGCATGTTGAGGGGGGCTTCAGAAAGAAAAAGGTTGAGAAACCCCTGCTTTAGAAATCACACCCTCACAGAGTGCATTACCCCACCATGCAAACAAGCCCTTAGTTTAATTCTGCCCCTTTTCCTACAGAGGAGGATGGGACAGCCTGGCTCCCATCTAGTTGTTTAAGTACTTCCACTGCTTAAAAATAAAAAATGAAGGTGATCTGTCAGTAACTTTCTAAGGAACATCCATTCAAAGGTGTGAAACATCAGCCAGAATATCAGGTACATCCAGCTACACTGGACAAGTGCATTTGCTGAATTTACTTGATACGTTGTGAAACTGTTAACGCTGTGAGGCCTTGTCTACATTATAAAGTTAGGCCAACATAAGTCTCCTTGTGTCAACCTCTCTGTGCATATGTTCTACATTCCAATTTGTCTCCGGCTGATATAAGCACCCTGTAATGGTGACACAGTAAAACCACCTTCCCCAAACAGTGTGGAGCTGTGGTAACTTACTGAGCTTGATGCAGGGGGAGTGAAGACACTGCACAACCTGTGTCGACTCTAACAGTCCTCTAGCAGCTGTACCACAATGCCCCATTCCCTGGACACTGACTTTTCTGTCACAATTGTAAACACTACTGCCCAGGGGTCATGGAGACTGGCAGCAATCCCCCCTTTTAAAGCCCACTGCATATTTTTGAAATACTTTTTCCTGATTGCCCATCTTGGCGTGCATACCTAGCAGCTCTCCCTCATGTGCAACTGCCCAACCAACCATAACGGCTCTACATACTAGACACACTCCTGCCAGGAGTGGACAGGAGATATTGGATCTCCTGGGCCTGTGGGGAGAAGAGGCTGTGTAGGCACAGCTACGGGGAAGATGTAGAAGTGTCAACATCTATGAAAAGATTGTCTGGGGATGCAGGCAAAGGAGTACGACGGCTCAGCAGCAGTGTTGCATGAAAGCAAATGAACTGCGGCAGGCATACCACAAGGCCACGGAGGCCAAAAATCAAACTGCTGCTGAGTCGCAGACCTGCTGATTTTATAGAATCATAGAACTGGAAGGGACCTTGAGAGGTCATCTAGTCATTTCTAGTCACTCATGGCAGGATTAAGTATTATCTAGACTATCCCTGACAGGTGTTTGTCCAACCTGCTCTTAAAAAACTCCAATGATGGAGATTCCACAAACTCCCTAGGCAATTTATTCCAGTGCTTAACTACTCTGACAGTTAGGAAGTTTTTCCTAATGTCCAACCTAGACCTCCCTTGCTGCAATTTAATAATAATATATGGAGATATACCTATCTCATAGAACTGGAAGGGACCTTGAAAAGTCATTGAGTCCAGCCCCCTGCCTTCACTAGCAGGACCAAGTACTGATTTTTGCCCCAGATCCCTAAGTGGCCCCCTCAAGGATTGAACTCATAACCCTGGGTTTAGCAGGCCAAGGCTTTAAACCACTGAGCCCCTCTCCTTCCCTCTGTGTTCTATCCCCAGAGGTTAAGAAAAACAACTTTTCTTCTTGTAACAACCTTTTACGGACTTGAAAACTGTTATCATGTCCCCTCTGTCTTCTCTTCTCCAGACTAAACAAAACCAATTTTTTCAATCTTCCCTCATAGGTCATGACAAGCTGCAGTCTGTACTTGGCGGAGACCCCAGCGCTACCGTTTACACTACTGTGGATGTCTCCGAGGAGCCTAAGCCACAGGCCCCTGCCATGAACTGGAAGGAGGACAAGCAGAGAGAGGTAACATGCGGGGAGTCCACCTATGCCAGGAGCCAGGACCTGCCTGAGACTCCTGCATGGTCTAGCTAGCCAGTCCTGCCAGCTGAGCATGGACTAGCCTGTTGAAGGGGAAGGGACCTCAAGTAAGTGTATGCCTGTATTTTCCCCTTACAGTGTTTACATGTAAAAATGGCACCTAGCCCATCCCCAAGTTAACAAGCCACAGGTATCGACTTTTAATTGTTTTACTCGTAATAGAAGAGGTAACAGTATAACAGAGGTAGGGTTGGTATCTGCTGCTTATGTACATGAGGGTAGATGCCCCTTGCATCCTCCTGAGAGATCTCGATGAAACTTTCATGGAAATACTCTGCAATCCTCTCCTGAGGGTTTCTAGGAATTGGGTGCCTTATTTCTTCCCCTGCGGTAGGACACTCTCTCATGCCATCCTGTGATGGGTTTGGCTGTCTCTTTTGCAGTAAATAAGCTAGGGGCATACGGGCCCATGCGACTTCAGGACACCAGTAGCAGCTGTCATCTCTGCCTTTTGTTACCCTCAGGAGTAAGATAGCAGCTAAAATCACCACTGCCTGTGGAAAATAGTGCCAATATTCAGTGCCGTTGCACTGTATGCGTACCCATGGAATAGGGACCGGAATTTTATTATTTCATACAACTGAAATTCCCTGCCTCGCAGTGGACCATACCCTGATGGGCTGGAGAGTGATGCGGTGCTCCAAAACTGAAGTATCAATAAGCATGTCTTGTATTAAAAGTTTTATGGGAATAAGGGAAGGGAGTTTTGAAACCAACCTTTCTCTCTCTGTTGTGACTGTAAGCCCAATGATAGATCTGTTTTTAATCAGGAGCTGTTGCTGTTATGGGGCCCCTCCACACCCACAGAACACTTGACCCTGATGAGGAGAAAGAAGAGGATTAGGAAGGACATACTGAGTGAGGTCCTGCAAGCTGGTGCTGCATCGGACCGTGAACAAAGGGCCTGGAGGGCTGATGGCATGGAGAGGGAAAAAGTGGACAGAAGAAAGCCTTAGACCCTGGTTGACCAACAGGTCCAAATATCCCAGACTCACCTTTGCAGACCTTGGAGAACTCCATGGTAGCAGCTCCCTATACCCCCCAACATACCACGTGGCATCCTGGGCTGCATCCCTACCCTTACCACTCCACAGGGGAACACAGCAAGGAAAACCACAGCTTCACACATACACTGACCCATGAGAACCACGGCTGGTGTACGTGTGGCCACAACGGACTACATTTGTACACTCAGATGGGCAAAAATGTCAAGCCTAGTGGTTAGAGCAGGAGTTGGTAGCCAGGAATAGGAGCCCAGGGTCAGAGATGGAGTCAGAGGCCAGATGCCAGAACTGAAGTCAGAAGTTAGGAATTGGAGCCAAGGGTCAGAACTGAGTTACCTGGAGTGAGGCAAGACTGGGCACAAGGCAGGAGCTATCGCAGCCATGGGCGAATGCTTTGAGGAGCTGCCAAAATACTGCTGCTGCTGGTCTTAAGGCTTGATCTGGTGACTCTTCCCACCATTTAGGCAGTGTGGCCACTGGGCAGCCTACTGCATGCCAGCTGCATTTGTTACGTTGCCCGGAGACTGGTTCTGCTGCAGACCCTGATTCCTGACAACACCAGTGATATGAGTTAACCAAAGTTTGTAGTGTAGACACGGCCTTAGTCTTTTAAGTTGCTGTAATTCTGTAGCTGAACAACACCCTTCTTTTCTCAGTGCTAGTCTTTCATTCTGTTGGGCTGCAGACTGGACATGCTGGCAATGTATCTGTTTGGGTTTTTTTAAAGCTGTCTTTGCAAAACAAAGGGCTATATACACTGTCATCCTCCCCCCTTCCCCTGTTCCCTCCTCTGCAAGAAAGCTCAGATTCTGAAGAACAGCAAAAATCTATGAAAGACCTCAAATTGCAATTTCCATGGCACGGATGTATATTGTCTGTAGTGATGATGGTCATAAAAGCCAGGGCTCTGAAATAAAAGTGATAATTTCTATCTCAGTTGTTACCTTTTCTTGTTAGTGTTCTGCAACATGATTATGGTGAATGGCGTTGTTTCAAATAAAAATTATCGACTGCTACTGGCAAAAGACAAAGGCTTGACTATTGGCTAGTGCATAATTCCTCTTTTGCTAACTAGCTTTTGTGATATTAACATTATTTTGTGACATTCTGGTGAAAGCCTGAAGGGGGAAATGTTATAATTCTTTCACAATTCATTAGTTTGTAGGTGTCTCTGTTATGATGTTTACACAATGAATGACTCATAAGCTAAATGAATATGCCAGCCTAATAGTGCAGCCTATAGCGAAACCTGATGCCATTACATAAAAGCATGGCAGTTGTTCATACTTGTGCTATTACTTGATGAAGTACTTGCACTCTGGAAATGTGCGTGCTGTAGGTTACTTAAATGTTCTGTGTTTTTATAAGATTTTTCTGAAATATGTAGTGTTTTACAATAATGGATTGGCCTCCTTTTCTCCACTCTTTATTGTACTATACCCCTTATTGTTCGGTTTAAGTTCTACAGCTCTTTTGAGTGCATAATTTGGAACTGAGGCCTGGTCTACACTCAGGGCCAGTTCCAGGTTTTCTGCCGCCCCAAGCGGGGGGCGGGGGAGGAAGCCGATCGGCGGCACTTCGGCGGCAGCTCAATCGTGCCGCTCCGTTCTTCGGTGGCACTTCGGTGGCGGCTCAAAGAGGAAGAGAAGGACTGAGGGACCCACCACCAAATTCCCGCAGAAGACCTGGACGGGCCGCCCCAATAGCGGATGGACTGCCGCCCCTTTGTATTGGCCGCCCCAAGCACCTGCTTCTTTAGCTGGTTCCTGGAGCCGGCTCTATCTACACTGAAAATTTACATCTGCATAGCTGCGTCTCTCAGGGAAGTAAAAAATCCACGATCCTGAGAGACGTAGCTATGCCAACGTAACCCCAGGTGTAGACAGTGTTAGGGCCTGGTTTACACTAGGAAATTAGTTTGGTATAATTATGTCGCTCAGGGGTGTGAAAAATCCACACCCTTGAACTATGTAGCTTAAACCGATTTAACCCCTGGTGTAGACAGCGCTAGATCGATGGGAGAATTCTCCCATTGATCTAACTACCACTTGTCGGGGAGGTGAATTACCCCTGACGGGCGAACTCCTCCCATTGGTGTAGGTAGTGTTGTCACTGCAGCTGTGCCGCTTTAGCATTTTAAATGTAGACATAAAGAATGTACCAGCATTTCTGAGGGCTTAGCTACACTACCAAGTTTTGTTGACAAAACTTATGTCGACACCCAAAAGTTGACAAAACAAAAATCTCCAAGGGGTGTTCACACTTGCTCCCTCTGTCGACAGATCATGTCCACATTGGGGACACCATCATCGACAGATGAGCAATGCACTGTGGGTATGTATCCCACAGTGCAGTGTTGTGGGAAGGAAGAGCTGATCGCTGCGCATCTTGGAATTATCTCCAAGTTCTCCCACATCCCCCTCAGCTGCTGAGAGCAGCATCATGAGTAGCTCTGTGAACTCTGTGCTGAGGAATAGCAAAGCAGCACAGCAGTCTGTCCCCCTCCCCTTGCAGCAGCAGTCTGCCTGCTGCTCTGTTCCTAGTGCAGGGCAGAACAGGAGCATTCCCATGATTTGCTCTTCGTTTGTTCCCCAAACGGTGCTTTGAAAGGGGAGGGGCGCATGCCTGCAGGACAGCAGAGATCAAAACACTGAGCAGAGCAATCAGGGCAGGCATTGTGGGATACTGGCGGAAGCCAGTTCTGTCGATAAAACAATCAGCAGTGTCTACACTGGCTCTTTGTCGACAATAAAGGGAGGGGAAAAGACAAAAGTCTCTCGTAGGGGTGGAAGTTTTTTGTCGCCAAAACTGGGCATTTTTCACGACAAAAGTCCCATTGTAGTGTGTGTGCTCTTGCTGTTTTGTTGCCAAAAGGCAGTTTTTGGCGACAAAACTTGGTAGTGTAGACAAGGCCTGAGGGTAAAGCAGCAGCAGTTTCCTGCCCCCACTCCTTTTAAAGGCTATTTCATGTGTGTTGATAAAATTAAATATTAATTTTTATTTCTTGTAACCCATATCTTTATAATAATGCTGACTGATATAAATATCTTTATTTGGCAAGTTGGCAGCACGGATCTAAAGATACTTTTAATGTGGAAACACTTGATACCATATCTTACTAGTTATCTTAGTTCTCATTAAGCTCTGCTTTTCTTGCTTGCTGATTTAATTTCTACTAGTTTTATTAAATAAAAATCTTGATTTCAAAGTTGTAAAACAAGTTCACCTATTTAGAATACTTTATGTAAACAATTTTGCTTTCATATAATATACAGTACATACAACCATGTTGCAGCACTGCAAGAAACAGGCTCAGAACAGGTTACTGGTCCCAGAATTTACATTTCTAAAATATTTCTTACACAAGATATCATTATATCAGATATACCTGTTTAGACTGCAAGCTTTTTGCAGCACAGATGGTGTATTCCTTTATGTCTATATAGGGCCTAGCACTTTTTGGGCACTTACTGTAATATCAATAATTACCAGAAAGCAATGACATTCTTCAGTTTTTAAAAGTGAATTTACAAATATGAAATGCTGGGAACTCCTGTTCCAGGCTACTGTATGAATCTCAGACACCCCTGTGATGGCTGCAGTATTAGTCTAACAGCCAGATTTAAAAAGGGGTCTTATTAATGAGTTAGGGCAACCCATCTGCTAGAAAAAATGTATTGCTAAAACATGTTAGGCACAAAGCTGATGGTCATTATCACCTGGTGGATGTAGATGCTGGAAGTGGTGCAATTTTTATATATCACATAATGTTTAAATGTTATACGGCAACCAACCTGGAAAAAAAATCATAAAATTACTAAAAAGGCTATAACTCAAAGATACATAATCTAATTTTCACCAAAATTGGCAGAAAGCTCCTCAACACAATTGATAATGCATCTATGTACTCAGAATAGGAGTGTTTGGGAAATACTTAGCCACAGGTGATATTTTATGCTTTCTCCTGTACCTTTTTTGCCTTCAGTTAAAGCAAAAGTCTGTAGTCACATGACAATCTGAGCTTGTTTGTACCTGTTCCAGTGTGGTTATGTGAATTATGCTAGACGGGGTTGTGTACATGTAGCAGAAGCCAGACTTCTAGAGGAGAAACCGCATAATATAACATGCCCTAATTGATAGTCCGGGAGCAGTATACCATACTGCCAGACCCTTCAGTGGCGTACAGCATGACATAGCCATTGAGCAATCTCTCAACAAGGACTGTGTGAAGCATCAGCATCTTTACACAAAAGATAAGGCTCTGACCAAGCATTTCCTGACTGCACATTTTAAGGCAGCTGTAACAGCTACGACAAAATAAATGTGTAGAGTGCATCCTTGAGCACAGATCTCCACAAAGAAGCTACCACAAAGCGCAGGGTTGCAGATGAAACTGCTGTTGAAGTTATTAAAAAATTTGTGACCGAAAGAATGGCAAATACTTTTAGCATTGAACCTGGATCAAGCCCAGACAACAGCCAGCCAACATCTACTGGGCCCCACCTGAAATTGCAGGAAGTTTGTGCATAAGAGAATGGCACACAAGAAATGAAGCAGTTTGTAATCAGTATGCTCCAAAGGGGTGAGGTAGGTCTCTTTGATCCCATAAAAAGGCATAATGTCAAATAATTTGCTAATCTCAATAAGCCAATCAAACAAAAGAAGAAGCAGACAGCACAAGCAATAACTGTTGATTGTCAGATATTGAGCAAGCGGACAATTATTGCCCAGTCCAGAGATGTTGATATCCAGGGTTTGTTGAAGTATGAGCTGCCACCTGTCCAGCTTTCCCTCTTCATCTTGGTTGGATCTCTAAGAAAGACCCAAAAGAGCAACACACTGTCGTGGCAGGAGGAAAAAAAAAAAAAAGAAGTAGATAAGTTCATGGAGGATAGGTCCATCAATGGCTATTAGCCATAGGGTGACCAGATGAGGGGAAGAAAATATCGGGACGGGGGGGGGGGGGGGCCCACTGGCTGAGCAAAAAAAAAACCGCACAGTGCTGCCGGCGGATATCGGGACAAAATGCGTCCCAACCAAAGATCGGTCGGGACGTGGGACAGACATCGAAATATCGGGACGGTCCCGATTTTATCGGGACGTCTGGTCACCCTAATTAGCCAGGATGAACAGGGATGGTGTCCCTATCCTCTGTTTGCCAGAAGCTGGGAATGGGCAATGGGATGGATCACTTGATGATTACCTGTTCTGTTCATTCCCTCCGGGGCATATGCCATTGGCCACTGTTGGAAGACAGGATATTGGGCTAGCAGTTTGCTCCAGCACTACTAGTTCTGTTGCCTCCGTTTCTGAGAGTGTCTCATCTTTGTTATCAGGAAAGATCAGTCTCGAGGTAGGAATCTCCCCAACATTCTCAGTAAAAAATTGTTTATTCCTTGCCCCCCCCATGCCCTTCTCCCATTCCAGAGGTTCTGTGTCTCCCCATTCTTCACCTTTCCCTCCATGCCAGGGCTCTGTGGGCCCCCCAATTCTCCCTTTGCCAAGTGCCAGGGTCCCCCATGTTACCCTCCTCCCATACCATTGTCCCCAGTAATCAATAAGGTTCTACCCATTGATGCCTAGAACACTCTCTGAAATGTTGTAATTGTGTCAGTCAAAAGCTGTGATGCATCCACACAGAGAAATGCCATCAAGGTGAGTATAAGGCATGCAAGCTTGGCCAATTAATTAAACTTATTTTCATTATATTTATAGACTTTTATTTAATTGAGAAACCCACACAGTAGCTTTCTCTCCATGCTGTTGTCTTACTGGGTTTATTACAAAGAAGGGAATTCCCCTCTGGATACAGTAGGTTTTGAAGTGAGCCAGAACTCAGTGGCATGCTGTACTGGCACTTCTATGGTAGCCTCAGAGGTTTTAACCTTTCATTTAAAAAAAAAATTCTAGCTCTTTTTGATGAAAAGATAAGCTTTAAAATGTGAATATATGTAGTGCTGTTTTCTTGAGTCTGCAGATACAGATAGAAAGAACAGCCCTAAGAGAGGTGGAAACTGACACCACTTTCTCCCCCCACCCCTCCCCGGTTAATTGTAATGGGTTACTAACTGAAGCTTATAGTAACAATGAAAATGTCAGCATGAACTATTAAACTGTGGGTCACTTTTGCAGAAACCTCAAATCTCTCTGAGATTATGGCCTGAGTTCTCCCCACCCCTACCTTTGCTGTTCTAGGGATATTGAAAAGTGCTGAAGCCAGGTTTAAGCTTTTCTTTGGTGGCATAGGGCCCCTTAGCTATTGAGTATTGATGAGCAACTGGGATTTTAGGATTTCTTGCAATCCCAGTTGTTTGTCTCTCTCTCCTGTGTGTGTGTGTGCATGTGAAGAACACTGAATATGTCAGATTTCCCTCGTGTATTTTATTAGTTATTCCTCACCAGGGTCCTCTCCATGCTGGCTGGGGCCCCTGAAGATTCTCTGTGTTTTTCCCTGCATTGCACAAGGCTCTTTTCATACCAGCTTCCCTTGTGAGAAGGGCTAGATGCAATTCTCTTTGGAGCCAATTAGGGCTGTTCCTATGAGTTGACATGAGCAACTCATTCCCTTCTAGGGACAGAGGATGAAATTCACCATTGTGCAGCGGGTCAACACAAGGCGTTATGCCAGGGGTAGGCAACCTATGGCACGCGTGCCGAAGGCGGCACGCGAGCTGATTTTCAGTGGCACTCACACTGCCTGGGTCCTGGCCACCAGTCCCGGGGGCTCTGCATTTTAATTTAATTTTAAATGAAGCTTCTTAAACATTTTAAAAATCTTATTTACTTTACATACAACAATAGTTTAGTTATATATTATAGACTTATAGAAAGAGACCTTCTAAAAATGTTAAACTGTATTACTGGCACGCGAAACCTTAAATTAGAGTGAATATATGAAGACTCGGCACACCACTTCTGAAAGGTTGCCGACCCCTGCGTTATGCACTAATGAAGTCCCACTTAAGCCCTCTTGCTAGGCAACATTTAAATGGTGTTTAATGGTGCCTAGGAAGAATGATGTGGTGCATTGGCCTTGGAATGTCCATCTGCATGTGGCTGAAATGGTCTATTGCAAAGTAGCTGGCCTAAATTGTCTAATAACTGTGTAATGAGTTTTAAGCAGTGTTGGAGTACTCCTGCCACATAGGAGACTGCTTCCACTTAGAGATTTTTATTAAAATATTGGGACTTAACCTAGGTTGGGAAAATTCCAATATTGATTTTTGACTCTCCATTGAATGTTCTACTACAAATTATTTTCTAGCTGTTATTATTTAATCAGGTTTTATTGTATCATTATTTGATTAAAATATCATTAGCAATGAGTTTCTTTAATTTAATTCTGTGTTACATTGGATTGTCACAAATTACTTTTTTTTAATCTCTCATCTTTAAATACAGCTTCTCCTTAGGGTAGTGCCCTGCAAAGCAAAGCTACCACAAATATGCCAGCTGGTTACCACCTCCATAAGCATGCAAGATTATTGGCCAAGCTTCTGAGTCCCCGCATTCAACTTGATGGGGTTGCTTTCTTTCTGTCTGGATGTCTGAATGTAATGCGATACCTTGCCACCTGTTTAGCAGAACCAGGGCTTCAAGCACCTCTGCAGTTGTCTATAGATCAAAGACTTGGCTCCCATGCAGAACAAAGAGAAATAATAATGGTGGGGGAAAGGAGGCACATACAGCCCCTGGCATGGTGGGGAGAATGGAGGACCCTTGTATGGGGAAGAGGAAAAGAGGGGATTGTAGAAAACCCCAGGCAGGGTGGAGATTGGGTAACCCTGATATGCAGGGGAAGGGGAAAATGGGGAGTGAACATAGCCCCTAGCGTGAGCGAGGGGATGTAGGGGGGAGTTGCAGCAAGTTCCTGAAATAGAGGGGGATGGGAGGGTGGAACACTGGGAGCTTGTGGGTGAGAATGGACGGATGCAAGGAGCCCCTAGTGTGTGTAGTGAGGTCAGCCTAAAAAAGCAACAAAGTGTGTGATCTCCTAATTTATACAGTGCCCAAAACTGTACTAGGTGCTTGACTGACATGTAGGAATAATAGTCTAACAAGAGGTTATAGTCTAAAAAGTCTGCATACAAATAAGCACAGACAAAGGCCAGCAGAATTTGTAAAGCCTTTCTTTTTAAAAAAACTAGGAAAATAAATACAAAAAACTGTCTCTAATGTAACTTTAGGTTACACAGTTAAGTGTGTTGGGAGGTGACAAAGTTAAGGCTGAATGCACAGATGTAACTGTATCTCTTTGTACATGTGCATAATGATAGTATAATTACAAGATCACATACTGTTTCTCAAATAATAGAATGTGTATGTGTCATCTTGTATTGTGCACAACTTTGTATATGTCACAGTTTATTAGTCATTTATATGAAAAGTACATAGAAAACCATATTTAAAGAACTATACTGAAGTGTAATTATCTGATCTATTACACATCCTAGCATGTGAGTGCCTTCCAAAATTATAGTGTATTCAAAGATATGTTGCTCTTTTTTCTCTCCAATCATTGGAGACTGGACTTGTTTTACTCTTTTATTGATTAGTTTGTTTGGTTTGTGGCGTCACAGTGAGAAAAGGCTAAGTTGTAGAAGGGGGTCTTGGATTTGCTGCTGTTTGTGGTTAATTTACAGCAGTAGTGAAGAGCGCTATGTACCAACCTGTGTTTACAATTAAATTACAAAGACAACTCTTTTAATAACTAAGTCATACTCCATAATACTTCATTAATGCAATTCTCTCCCTCATTCTGGTCCCAACTGATCAGCTGGGAATTCCCCCAACATGGGGGAGCTCTCAGCTAGCATGTCCTTATGAGAACTGTTCCTCCACTCTGGCATAGGGGCCATATCTGGGTTGAGAGGGAATTTGTTTAGCCAGGAGAAATGTGCCTGCAATCCACCCATGACATATAGTTCTTTGGGGGAACCATAGCCAGCTGGTATAAGTTAGAACAGTCTCTGAGCTTCTCTAACATGATATGGGGCTGAGGCAACTTGAAAATCAGGGAGTCATAACCTGAAAGAAAAAAAAAGTTTTCTCTTTGCTTTGTACAACTAGTGTTAAAATAGATATTCATAACTTTCAAATCAGTAGTATGCAAGTATAAATTTTGTTCATAATAAATTCTCATAAGAAAGTAAAAAAATTCTGTTTTAATTTATAGTACATGTGCAAAGGTTGAAGTATTAAAATGCTTAGTACCATTATAGGGAAGCGAGCTTATATCAAAAGTTTTTCACAACATATACTGGACCATTAAGACTGAGAAATTGAGTGTCCAAGAATAACTAAAAAAAAGTTACAAAATACTACATGTGCATTTATGGTTGTGGATATTTTCTATTATGTTACACTGAGAAATAATTTGTTCGTGAAATTAGACAGATTCATAGTACACATGCATAAGGGATCAAAGTTAAAATTCCATGACCAATATGGAAGTGGTTTTCTTCTCTGGAATGTGACTCTTTGAAAATGACCTCCAAGAGGTTCCATATTTATTGCCTTTCAGTAATTTCAGGTTGTTCAGGGACAGAACTGCAATAGCCAAGGAGGGCAGTCGCATGCAACATTCCTTAGGAAGCACATTGTACAGCACTCTTACACTATGCTGCCCAAATACTTGCTGCCAGATACTTACAGCCATGCAGGGGATGAGGTCCTGGCCCTGCTTCTTTCCTTGAGTGCTCAGTCAGCATTATGCCCGTGACCTCTGCATATGTGCTGACATGATGGAGAGAGGCCCCCCGAGCTGCCATCGTTTCCCACCAAACATGCCTGTTCAGGGGCAGCCAGAATTTATACTGACATCTATCTTCAAATAAGGTGACCAAAACTGGACACTATACACCAAATGTGGTCTAACAGGTTCAGGGCACAATGTTCTGAGACATAGCTAATATTCCAGTACAAAAAACTCCATTAACAAGGCAGCTGATACCCATTCTGAACTAACACAAACAGTAAAAATACAAGAAATTCTAAGTTAAGGTTCTTTTACAAATTTTTTAGAGATCACTTCTTCTTTCTTGCATGATATTTTACTCAATACTCTCATATATAGGTAGTCCCGTTGACTCCAGTTTCAGTGTTAACAGAATTGGGGACTTAACGTCTATGTTCGTCTTGGACTGGAAGATGAAGTGTAGTACATTCACTCATAAGCTTCTTTCACACAGAAAAAAAATCTGGATTCCAAATTTGACTTTCCGTCAGATATACAAAAAGTCATCATCTATTTGTACTGGATTTCAGATGTTCAGGTGCCCTTGTGTGTGAACTGGAGTAACAATTTAAAAAAACAAATTTCTTTCATTAAAAGGTCCTGTTGGGTTGGAAGTCTCCAGTTTGGAGAAGTAACAATAATCTGAGGTCACTGATTCTATTTACCAGACTTTTATCCAAGAAAATGTTCATGAATATATGGAGCAGGTGATTACAAAAATTGCTTTAATTGCAATGTTACATGCTGCTGTCTAAAACACAGTATATTTTCTCATTGGCAGTTGCATGTTCCACTAGGCCCGGGTGTGTTTGATCACGTGCTACTATTATTGAGTTATTGGCAAAACATTAGTACAAAGAAAGTGAATTAATCCTGCACACTGCAATATAGAACTCCCACAACTTTTAAATGGACAAAAGAATTAATATTTTTATTATAATTTCAGTTTCTGCCACTTTAAATTATAAATATATCTCAATGTTAAAAAGCTGGAGCACATGGAAAGTGAGCAAATGTACTACAGGTGCTAACACTAGTAGTCATGTTTGTCTGAAGGGGATTATACTACTATCAGTTAGTATGCTAAGGGGGGGGCAGGAATAGTTCAGTGGTTTTTAGCATTGGCCTGCTAAACCCAGGGTTATGAGTTCAATCATTGAGGGGGCCATTTAGAGGGAACTGGGGTAAAAATCTATCTGGGGATTGATCCTGCTTTGAGCAGGGGGTTGGACTAGATGACCTCCTGAGGTCCCTTCCAACCCTATTATTCTATCTTGATAAGACATGTTCTTCTTTATTGCTGGAGCACACTGGACCAAGAATACAAATACTGCAACTGTCAATGAACCCACATTCTTTTCCTTTATATTATAAATTAGTTTGGTGTCACTTAATCTATACTTGACCATTATTTCTATCCAATTGCATCTTTTACATTTACATATTTAGGTCCCAATCTTGTCATTGAGTCTGTGCAAGTGGACCCTTGTACCCATATAGAGCCCAATCAAGTTAGTGGGACTCCAAATGAGCACACAAATCTGCGAGGCAGATCTTAGTGCAGAATTTGGGACTAAATGTTATGTTTCATCTCTGAGTCTGTTTGCCTAAACCATCAAGGTTATCTTGTAAAACAGCATTGCCCTGATGAATCTTAGCCACTCCTTCTACTTTAGTATAATCACTATACTGTATACTCCACGATATTGTCAGTCATTTATTCTTGATACTTGTGGTTAAAATATTTGATTTGTCTAAGTTGCCAGATACTTTTGATCACTGTGATTATTGTGTTAGTGTGTTGATGCTTAGCTACTTCTTACCTGAGATATTGCAGATGACTACTATGTTTTTAATAGCTGCGATTTGAAGTCACAGTAACCATATCAGTACAGCTGTCTAGCTCATGCCATGTATAAAGGTGTTTATAGATTTGTTTTTATATATCTTGTACATGGAGTTCATATTTTATATTTTGGACTTTTTATGGTGTACTATTTTCTGTGGTCTATTACTAAAAGCTTCCAGTATGATGATAGGCTATGTTATACACCAAATAAAATAAATACAATAAAACACTGAGATTTGCTATCTTTCAGTGCATACTTGTTGCTTTTCTGTTTTTTGTGGAGATGTATACCTGCTGCATTATCTGGCTGAGGGTGAAAATCCCTTGTTTTACTAAACCACAAAATATCTTGCTTTTTGTTTACAAGTGCTGGTCTCTGAACTACTGAGTTTGAGGCCCTTTATAACTTTTTTTGAGTACTAAATGAAATAGCTATGGTGCTAATAGGAAGGGAAGAAAATTTCATCACAAAAATTAAAAATATATTTTGAGAGGAAACTGCATACATTCCATCTATATTCAAATGTTATACATTTCTAAAGATCACATTGAATAGGTGAAATGATCTCCAAAATGTTCAGAATAATTTAAAATAAGATTAGAAATAACCCATCTCGTCTGCAATGATGGTGCAGAATTATTTGGTTTCTTCAGTCTTTCCTAGGGCACCTATCACGTTTGTATCTGAGATCCTCACATATATTTAGTTAATGTATCTCCATATTTCCTCTAGAAATAAGAGATTATCAGTCCCATTTTGCAGATGGAGAAATTAAGACATAGACACTTGCCTGAGGCTACACAGTGAATCAGTGGCAGAGCCAGCATTAAATTCTGGGGCCTTCTGACTTGGAACGCTGCTTATCCCTCCAGACCACATTGCCTTACTGTTCCCATTAACTTCCATTGCAATTGTGAGTTCTCAGCACTTCATCATATTGGGCCCCAAGTGCCTCTGCTTGGATACCTAGTTGATTACCATCTGCCAAAATGTTGGTTTAAGTGAGTTGCTCATAAGAACTCTCTGGCAAAAGCAGGGACAGTACTGAGTTTTCCTGTGTGCAATTCAACTACCTTAACCACATGGTCATCCTTTCTCTTCTTGCAGTGCTCTGCTTCATTCTCTACACAACTTCCAACTTCTAGAGCAAATGAGTCAGGCCCAGAACCTACAAATAACCTGATTCATTACATAGCCCTGATTCATTTCCTGAGTACCATCCATCCTTTGTAGTAACTGAGGCAGGGGTCCTGTGGAAAAAGACTGCATAATAATGCATATGTACAGGGTGCTACACTAGGGTTGCACAGCCAGACTTAATTATGGCAATTCCCAACTTTCGAGTGCTTGACTTTGCAACCTAAATAACATTGCTTTTAATGTTGTTGGGAGGGAAGTGTTATATGCATTTTTATGATATTTTTTAGAAAAGGAAAAGGTAAAAACAACTTCTATTTTGCAATTGCAACACTCTCCCCCTCATGCATTGTTGGTAGCATTTTGCCCCTGAACCCTCAGAACATCTTAAGCTATAGGGATAATTGTTGTAGCTAGCAGTAAGTTTCCTTGAGAGATAACCTATCTTGCTGGAGGAGGGGGTGAGTGCTGTCAGGGCATGTTCTAGGTCTGGGAAGTAGTCATGATGAAGCCCAGACTGGCTTCTCTTGCACACTGCTCCCCCTCCCACTAAGAGGTTATCTATTCCTGGGGTTCCCAGTGTGATGTGTGCTGCTCCATAGACCAGCCTTAGATTAGCGTACATGGTCAGTTAGTTTGGCATGTTGCCAAAATTTGCTGCCAATGCAAGCAACAGAAGGGAAATGACAGTTTTCAAAAGTTTCTCAGCCAAACCTGAACAGAAGTTCATGAGACAAATAAAAAGCACTTCTCTGGCATCAGGTTTTCTCCCTGCTGAATGGAGGCCTTTTGCAAACAATGCTAGATGCTAGAGCTTCACCAAAAATAATAATAAGAATAATTGCAAATATCTCTTATGATGGGAAATATTAGGCAACTTAAATATAAGGGTTGCTCCCAGCTCCCTCTGTAGTTTCCTTCTGAGTCATACAATGTTTACTGTGTTTGTGAGCTGTCTACCCAAAATGGCATGTAGAGTCTGTTGCCAGAATAGCAATATCAAGAATTGCAAGCTAATCTCTATTTTTGCTCCTAGACTCTAGGCTTGGATTTGGATTACACCTTTTTTTTGTTCCATTACTGTATCATTGAATAGGCCCAGTTTTTGTTGACACTTTACCTTGGTCATGTGGCTGGTGCAGAGAATCAGATGTCTCACTGGTGGTTTTCTAGAAAACCTTATACTCCCTTCTCCTTTCATGCTTCTCTCTGGGTCGCGTGCAGTCCTTATTGTACAAGTACTGTTTGCACAGGTAGTGTAGCAAAATAGGCTGTACCATAAATATGGTTCAGACTAGAACTGGCCAGAAAAACTTTGATGGAACCATTTTCCATCAAGAAATGCAGTTCCATCAATTGAAATGCTTTATAAAATGGTGTCAATTTTGCCAAAATGTCATTGTGGAGAAAAAAACAAAACAAAAACTCCTAAAAAAGTCAAAATGTCCCGTTTTGACATTTTTGGAATGAAACGTTTTGATTTTTTGATTTGAAGTGACTTTTTGTTTAAAATCTTTTTAAATTTTGTAAATATAAAATTAAAAAAACATGTTTCCCCAGGATTTTTCCTTTGAGAATTTTGAAATTTTGGGGTTTCATTTCAATTTGAAATGAAGTCAGCTTTTGAAATCTCCGAATCATTTGTGAACAGAATTTCCATTCTCCTGCCAGCTCTATTCAGAACTTTTTGAATTATGATTATGATATTCTAACTACAAGCAGGGTTTGAAATAGAATTTAATCAGTTCTGAGACACACTGTTGACATTCCCACATGGTAGCTATTAGGTTGACATTTGCCTTGTCCCTTTTGATCTTTCCTCTTGCTCTGGAGATGAGGGTTATTAAAGGAAATGCATACAGGAGGTATGTATTCCAATCTAAGAAGGATGTATTTGTGAGAAATTGTCCTGCCCTGCCCATTCTCGTGCAATACAGTGGGCACCTGGCATTATTTTGGATACAAACAGGTCTATATGTGGGTGTCCTCATCTGCAAAATAGGTTGCTGGTTTCGGTGACCAAATGTACTGGTGCTGTGCTGCTCTTCAGAGAGTCCACCTGCACATTTTCCTCTCCTGCTAAGTGGAAGGCTGTTGGATGGCTCTAGTGCTAGATGCACCACAGCCTAAGTCCTGGCCTACACTACACAGTTAGGTTGACATAAGCTGCCTTGTGTCAACCTAGCTGTGCATGTGTCTACACTTAAATTTGTCTCCCATTGAGCTTAGTGCCCATTACAGTGATGCAGTAACACCACCTCCCTGAACGTCATTGAGCCATGGTTGATGTACTGAGGTTGACGAAGCATGAGTGTAGACATTGTGTTACTTATGTCAACCCTAGCAGGCCTCCAGCAGCTGTCCCACAATACCTGACACTGAGCTCTGGTCACAATTGTGAACTCCACTGCCCAGGGGACGTGGAAACTGGAGGGCCCTCCACGTGGAGAAAGAAGAGGACATGGGAAGATCTGTTCAGTGAGATCCTCTGCTGCTTCAGACTGTGAGCAAAGGACCTGGAGGGTGAACATTGCAGACAACCTGAGGGCGGAAAATGTGGACAGGTGGAAGGTTCAGGAGTCTCAGTAGAAAAGGAGAGGGAGATGCACCAGGACATAATGGGCCTTTTCTGGCAGCAAACACAAATGCTGCAGTCTCTTGTGGATCTACAGGGTCACCTCCCTTTGCAGTCCATGGAGAACTCCATTATAGCACCTCCTTGCACCCTCATCTCAACATTGCACATTGTATCAGTGGCTGCATCCCTACACCTGCCACTCCACCTCTCAGGACATTAAGGACAACCACAGCTTCACATACACTGACCTGGGAAAGCCATGGTTGCTGTACGTGTAGGTAAAGTTGACATGAATGTTTTTTCCCTTGTTAAGCTCTGTTCCATTAATTTTATTAAGTTTTTTATGTATTTGCTTTTGAATTGCACAGATTTTTCTTTCCACTGGTTTTGTTACTGAATAAAATTCTATTCTTTGGAAAATAATTCATCTTTATAAGTTTACAACTTATGCTGCAGAGTGCCTAGTAGTTCTGAAAGCACCCACTTCCTTGTTACTGTACAGTGTGACGCAGCTCAGAGGATCAGTGACAAATACAATGTAATAATCATAAATGTACAGCAAGCACTGCAAAATTAATAGGTGCAATGACAGTGTTATCATAGGTGTACACTGAGAACCACACAATTCCTAACAGGCCCTGGAATAGCAGGGCCAGGGAGAGCACAGTACTCCACAGTGGGTTTTTGCGGCTCACTGTTACAGTGCTCTTTCAAAGCCTCCCTGATATGAGAGTAATGCACTTTGTGGAGGGTGGTGCTGCAGCTGAAGAGATAACATGCATCTGGGCTCTTCAGAAGCAGGCCTGTGCACTGAAGCTGCTAGTTCTGGTCTAGGCACTAGGCTTGTGCCCAGAATTATGCCATCTGCTTGGAGTCTCTGGAAGGTGAGCTGCACCTGAAGTCTGATGTGATGTTCCAGTCAAGTCTGAGACACAAATTCGTGGCACACTACATATTGTATCCCAGGCAAATCAAATACCTGAAATGGACATCAGATTCAGGAATAGTGCAGCACATGAATCACATTTCTTAAACCTCTTTGTGCTGTTAGAGCCAGGCATGAGTCCCACCTGGCCCAAAAGGGAGCTGCACGGAGGCCCTCAAAGAAGAATGTTATTTTTTTCTGTGCATAAAGAGTAAAGAAACCAAGGGAACCAAATGTCAATATAAAAAAAAATTCCATCAGTGCTTCCCACTAAGAAAAACTGGATTGCTGACATTTGCATTGTATCCTGATAAAATGCTCTCTTTTGCCTTCTCACAGAACACATTCTGAAAGAGGCATCAACCAGGGAAGAAACAATCCAGAAGACATCAAATATGATAATCAGAGAGCATGTAGCTTTATTTATCACCAGTTTAAGACAAAAACAGTCTCCTCTTCAGCGGGGCCCTAACTCAACACCAAAATAGTTATTCTGAAAGAAGACAGGTTTAGATTTAAACAAGTCTTCAGAATATGAGATCCGCTTTCTGATCATGCAGAATGAGGGAACCATTTTCTCCAGGGCCCTCCCTTTCTTCAGCCACATAGTGAAACTTTAATGAGAGATCTGAACTTGCAGGGATGGAGAGCTCATAGTTGGAAAAATGAAAATCCAGGGAGTTTGGATGATGCAGAGAAGAAACCCCAGTGTAAACTTCTTGGAGCTTTGAGCAATAAGCTTTGCCTTTCTGTACCTTTGAAAATATATCAAGGAAATATATCTCCTTGTGAGGTCAGACAATAACTACACAGTAACATACCTTAAACAAGGAGGGGAGCACCTGCAACCAGTCTCTTAACCAAGAAGCCATTCACTTCTTCCGTGGAGCAGAAAGGGATATTGATTGTAAAAACACCTCAAGAAAGCAATCTGGATTTATCTGAAGAGAAACACACTAGTGAGGAAATATACTGCAATATTTGTGATCCATCATCCATGAAGCAGAGTGGGAACCAAGCCTCAAAGTCTGCTATAGCAAATTGGATCAAAGCTGGTATACTGCTAAGGATATTCCTCCTCTGGAAAGTATTGCAATTCATTCTATCAGATCAGTGCTTATATCCTCTACTGAAAAACTTTGGGCCTCCTCTTATATGATTTAATACAGTAGTATTAATGTATATGTATTAATGTATTTGTCTGGTGATATGATATGGCTAGAAAATTCAACCACCCCCTTTATTTTGGTCTGTTTATAATTCTAAATTTAACAGAATGTATACTTTACCTAGCTGGTCACTGGTATTTCGCCTATCTTCTTTACTTCATATTATTCTTGTGCAGGAGTGATCACATGTAAATAGTTAACTTTGAATCTAGTTAGTTGTCATGCTTGGATGTTCACTTTTTCTAACTGTAGTGCTTTGGAAGTGTCCATATGGCCATATGTTCTGGGAATGGAGCTACTTAGAGATTTGTCCTCCTTCCATCTTTTAGACTGCTTCCAAACTCTGAAGACTGTATGGATCACCTAATAGTAAGGACTGCTAGCCCTGTTATTAGAGAAAATAAATTAACAGGTAAGAACAATTTTTCTTTGCATACTTGTGTAGCTTTCTATTCTGGGATCTCAGTGTTTTACAAATGACAAAAAAAATTTTTTATTAAAAAAACCCTCTAACATCCCTATGAGGGAGGGAGTTGTTTTTTCTATCTTAGGCCGTGGCTACACTCGAAACTTCAAAGCGCTGCCACGAGAGCGCTCCCGCAGCAGTGCTTTGAAGTGCGAGTGTGGTCGCGGTGCCAGCGCTGGGAGAGAGCTCTCCCAGTGCTGCAGGTACTCCACCTCCACGAGGGGATTAGCTTACAGTGCTGGGAGTGCGGCTCCCAGCGCTGGGGCACTGTTTACACTGGCGCTTTACAGCGCTGTAACTTGCTGTGCTCAGGGGGGTGTTTTTTCACCCCCCTGAGCAAGAAAGTTGCAGTGCTGTAAAGCGCCAGTGTAGCCAAGCCCTTACTTATCATTAACCTGAACCTGATATAGTCACCTACACCCGTGCAAAGTAGATGCTAAAGGTTATTATTTTGATTTGGTAGCCTTTTACACCCACTTTGCATTGGTGTAAATGACTACACAAATTGCAGGGAAACCAGGGTGATTCAAGCCTAGAAAAGTTAAGGCCCAGATTTTCAAGCGTTCATTAATTTTGGATGCCTCAGCTTCTGCCCAAATTGATGTATAGAGCCTAATTTTTAGAAATATGGTGCACCCACAGATCTAATTGAAGTCATCTGAAGCACCCAAAATCAGTGGACAGTTCTTTGAAAATATTGGACTAAGGATTTTGGTCCAAAGTCACTAAGGCTATAGCTACACTGGTGCTTTACAGCGCTGCAACTTTCTCGCTCTTAAAACGGTATAGCAGCACACCTGCATTGCTGCCTATGCACTGTTGTTGTGCTTCAGTGTAGTTGCTTGCTGCCCATGCCAAAGGGAAGGCTTCTCGTTTTGGCATAGGCAAGCCATCTCCCTGAGAGGCAGTAGCTAGGTAGAGCAGTAGATCTTGGTTCTATTTACAGCTTTATTACAGCAAGAGACTTCCAATGGAATTCTTCTGTCGACCTAGCATTGTCTACACTGGGGGCTAGGTCGGGATAGCTACATCTCTCCGGGTTGTGGATTTTTCACACCCTTGAGAGACGCAGCTATGCTGATGTAAATTCCCAGTGTGGACCAGCCCTTAGGAAATCTGTTGCAAAGCTGTAAATAGAACCCAGATCTACTGCCTCCTACTCTTGACTTTTAAGTTGTAGAATAGATCATGCTTTGTGCCTGAAATATAGCTATGTCAGATAAAGTAATCCATATAGGTAAAAACATACATGGCATATAATGTGTTTTTAGATTGGACTACTCTATAGACATTACTATATGGGGAAGTGTGACCTAGAGGTTTAAATAGGGTGTGTGGGGAGGCAGGAGACCTGGATTTGATTCCAAGAGACCTGCCAGGTCTTGATATCTAATGTCTCTGTGCCTCACTTTCCTCATCTGTAAAATGGTGTTATTTATCATATAATAATTCATAGTGTGTAGAGTGTGCTGATATCTTAGATAGAAGGCACCACAGAAATGTGTGGTGGCTGTATTATGATGCTCTGGGAGCATCTGT
This sequence comes from Platysternon megacephalum, assembly GCA_003942145.1. Lineage (NCBI taxonomy): Eukaryota > Metazoa > Chordata > Testudines > Platysternidae > Platysternon > Platysternon megacephalum. Next base: position 863,521 of record QXTE01000100.1, on the reverse strand, counting down.
CTCAGCAACATGCACCATTTACTAAGGGTCAGTATTTGCCACTGGTGTAACAAAATGGCCTGCTGTCCCCTTGCCTTGTAGCAGCAGGAGCCTGGGGGGTAGGGTGCGTGGGGAAAGGGTTCTCAAAGCAGGCGTCTAGGTGCGATTTGGGGAGATAGAAGTGGCTGTGCGGTTGGGGGAGCGAGGCGCCCTTTGGCTAGGCTGGGAGTGCGTGGTTGCCTATGAGCTGCTCTCCTCACGCACAGCAGCACTGCACTAGTCTCTCAGAGCTGTACATCCCGCCTCAGCCAACCTCCCTTCCACTCACTTTTATATTTGCGCGCCCTTTCAATCCTCAGTGACGTATCCCGCACCGCGGCCAATCCGCGGCGCCCTCTGGTCAGGACAATGGAAGGGGCTCCACCAATCAGGTTGGCCGCTGGCTTGGCGACCGCCAATAGGAGCGGGGCTGTGTTGAGAGTAATGTTACCAGCGCTGAGAGCGTGAGGAGGCTGCGTATCGATCCCGCTCTCAGCCATTGCGGTGCATTGGGCTACAGCGAGACCAGGCAGCACTGGGGGCCAGCGCGAGCAGCCGGGCAAGTGTCTCAGCGCCTGTGGCTCGCTGCTGAGTGACCGAGTGAGTGTGCGAGCGAGGTAGGCGGTGAGTATCCCGGGCCGGGCGCTGGGCTGCGCGCTCCGGCGCCAGCGCAGCGCTCGCTCTGCCCCGGCCACACAAAGGCGAATTAGGCTGCGGCTGAGGCAGGCTGTTGGCGGGCGGCGGGGCCCGCGGGCGGGGCGGGAGCCGGCCGGGGGGAAGCGGGCGAGCTCGGGAAGGGGATGGGAAGGGAAAATCTCCCCGTCGGGCTCGGTCTTGCGGAGGATAAAAGGGGGGGGGGCGGCGCCGCGCTGCTCCCGGCGCCCTGCGGCAACTATCGCCGCAGGGCCGGGGGCCGGGCGCTCCCCAGCGGGGCTGCGGCCGGGGCGCGGGGCCGTGTCGGCGGCGGGCGAGCCGGAGCTGCGCTCGCTGGAACATGGCTGACGAGCGCCGTGCGGAGGACGCGAGGCGCGGGAGGGACGGAGGGCGGGGGCGCAGTTCGGGGGAACTTTTCCAGCCGCCTTTTCTCCCTCCGCCAAGGCCGCGGCGGGGGTTTCCCAGCCGGGGCGAGTGGCCGGCCGCCGTGTGCGGGGCGCCTGGGGGCTGCGGCCGGACCCGGCCCGCTCGCCGGGGCTCGGGCCGCGCTTGGAAGCGCGCCGCCCCCCTCCCCCACCGCTGTCATGGCTGAGCGTGCGCCGGGCGCGCACACAAAGGGAGGCAGGAAGGAGCCATGTTCTCTGCGCGGCGGCGAGCAGCGGCCATTCCGGGAGGCAGCCGCGCTCTGAGCTGGCGGGAGCAGCGGGGCCCGCGTCGCTGCCGTAGGTAGACTGCGGGCCGGGGGCCCTGCCTAAAGCGCAGCCGCCGCGCCGCACCCGAGCTGCCCCAGCGCACATTTCAAGGGGACTTTCTCTCATCGTCAGGCCGTTCGCACAAAATGGGAGGAATAGCGCTGCTGCTGCCGCCCTTCCCGGGGAGCAGCCTGCGCCACTGCAAACCCTCTCCCAGCTCGCGCAGGAGCGGGACCCGCCACAGCTCTGCCTAGAGACTGATCAGACACGCGCTCCCCGTTAGACACGACAGAGGGGCGCAGGCTTTGCAGTGAGGTTGGCTTAGCCTGAGAGCTCGTGGCAGCGCCAGCCGTGGGCTTAGTCTAGATCCTGCAGTCACACGAAGACATGATTAATAAACGCAGGGTTCCCCCACCACCAGCAAGAGCGGCGCACGACAACACAATTAAAAAAAACGGTGTGTTTAATTCTTGGGCGTGGAATTGGTTATACAAGTGAAGCCACAACTGCGCCTTCAGATTTAAGAAAATACATTAATCTCCTCCTCCTCTAAAGTTATTGCCTCATGTCTTTCCAGAATGCATAAATCTGGAAGATTTTTGATGCAAACACATACACCATCTACTGTGCCCTTTCTCTGATTTTGTCCCCTTCTTTTGCAGCATTTTAAAAAAATAATTTTTAAGGGGACTTAAGTTTTCCTCCACCCCCTAATGTTCAAGATGGCTGGAAGATTGCTTTTAAATGCAAGTTAATATGATAGTTGCAGGGTTTTAATTGGGGTGTTTAAGGTGAAAAGACATTTACAGTGTTAATAAAATGTGCTGTGGAATATGAATTCCCGTTTCATTTTTTCTTTATTTTCCTCCCACTTCCTTTCTATGAAAAGGAACAAGTGAACCCCCCCTTCCCACCCAGGTGTCACTAAACTATCCTTGAGTGAAGGGGTTGCTCTGGAAGCATCTCCATTGCTGGCGGGAATGGCTCCTGGTTCTACAGTCTTGTTTACTCAATGGAAACTTCAAACCGGATGTGTTTAGTCACAGAGCAGAAATCTGTTTGTCCATACGCCAAACCGATCGGAAACGCTGCTTCTGTGGCAATACATGCACACACAACCCACTTGTTTCACTCCTCTCTGGAAGAGCAAAGTTTATGCCACAGTGGGCTGGAGATGTTTTTTTCCCAGACTTACGGAGAAATTATCTACCTTGTGTGTGAATGTGCTAAGAAGATATTTTTCCATCCCCTGTACCCTTTAAGAGAGAGAGGGATGTCTGCTCAATGAGCACAATCTTATATATGTCATACATAAGTGTCATGCTTTTAAAGCCATTGGTTGGAACATAACATGTTTCAGTGGTGTATTTAATTCCACTATTTCTAGCTGCACATTGTAGGGAGAATAGATTTTGCAGTATAATTAAAGTGGAAAGTAACTTGGCATATTTTATACTTTTTTTTCATGCAAAGTGATATTTGTAAAGCATTTTGAAAGTGAATAAAAATAAGAGTAAATATTTTATAACCAAACAGGCTGATCAGGATAGGATACTGTAATACTTCCCCTTGCCCCACAATAATTTCTTCCTGTTTAAGCCTTTCTAGCCCTTAATTAGCTGACATGTGGCTCTACCAATCAGGAGGGGAGCAACTTCCCTTGAGACTAATGCCAATACTTGCCTGCAAATTGACTAGCAATAGACACTCTTGATTGCTGATGGCTCTTTAAATATAACAGGAAATTTTTTTTGATAATAGCCAAATGTCTTGAAGGCCAGGTTGTTTGTATTGACCAGGTGATCTTTTTTTAAAAAACAAAACAAAAACCAACAACCTGTAATAGCAGTCTTTTTTGCAAGTTGTATATAGTTTTCTAGGAGAGGGCTGTAGCTTGTATCTAATCTGAGAGGTCCTCTCATAAAAGTTAAGAGAGCTGCTTTTATAGATCTTAGTCAACAAACTCATTCTTCCCAACTTCCTATGATATTGTGTGGGAGCCAAAATTAGTTTTAAAGGTTTGTTTTTCTTCTGTGTTACAGAAAATCAGCAAAAATGGGCAAAGGTGATCCTAAGAAGCCAAGAGGTAAAATGTCTTCATATGCCTACTTTGTGCAAACTTGCCGGGAGGAGCACAAGAAGAAGCACCCAGATGCTTCAGTGAACTTTTCAGAGTTCTCAAAAAAATGTTCAGAACGGTGGAAGGTAAGATTAACCAAAAAAACCAGTACTAATTTACAGGATTACAGCATAGATTACCTTAAATGAATATCAATTCAGTCTTGATTATATTTACTTACTTTGTTCAGATACTTGTGAATGCATTTCTTGCTTTTAATGTTAGTCCAGCTACAGTTTGGAATGGGATCGGGTGCACTTTTGAATCATGCACTCACCCCCATTTATTGTTTTATAGACTATGTCTGTTAAGGAAAAAGGAAAGTTTGAAGATCTGGCAAAGGCTGACAAGGTTCGTTATGAAAGAGAAATGAAAAGTTATATACCACCCAAAGGGGAAACAAAAAAGAAGTTCAAGGATCCTAATGCACCGAAGAGGCCTCCGTAAGTAGATTTCCAGTTAGTGTGTCTTGTACAGGAGCATTGCATTGAAATGTATACATAAAATGGTCTTTTAAAAATCCAAGTTAGAGGATTTGAAGTATAGAAGAGTACACAAAAGTAACCACATTTAAAAATCAGTTGGATTTAGTGTTATAAATACCACATTATAAAAAGATCATATCAGGCTGGAAATAAGATGTAAATTTACAACAGTGAGTGTAAATAACCATTGCAACAATTTGCCAAGGATTGTGGTGGATTCTCTATCACTGATCATTTTTAACCCAAAATTGGATATTTTTCTTAATATGTTCTAGGAATTATTTTGGAGAAGTTCTATGCCTGTGATGTACAGGATGTCAGACTAGATGATGATAATGATCCCCTTCTGGCCTTAGAATCTATAAATCTGGTCCATTTCAATTATCGTTTACTTGGAACTTGACATATCTATTCCAACAATTCTATCTTTTAAAAAATAAACCCAACACTGTTATGATCAATGTTGACCGTTTTTATTAATAGAATTTTGCTAGCAGCCAGACGAAATAACTCTAGTTTAAAACTGTGGTAGAATATTAGGCCCCAGTCCTGGAACCATTCTGGCAAATGCAGAACTATGTGTCCACACAGTCCCTTTGAAGTCACTGGGGCTCTGAACCGGCGCAGGGAACTGCGTACATGAAACAGTTTGCAGAATTGAGCCTTTTTCCTTAAAATAGGCCATACCTCCAAAAGATAAATGTGAAATTATCATACCAAGATTGTATGGTGCTAAATCTTTCCATTTTTAAAATGGAGCAAACTCTAAAAGATAAACTAAGAAAGAGTGGCTGGTACTGACATCTGGAAAGCCTTCTACTGTAATCACGAGATTATTTTAATATTTCCTGTGAAACAGTTTGCATGGTCCATATTCTCAGAACTGTTAAAATCGGAGAAACTTGGTTGGGTTATGCACAGCATGGGGGAGTGATTTCTAAAGCGCACTAACGTGTTGCACATTTATTGGTCTGTGTAGACGGTGCTGGTGCTATAAATGTTCCCTATTGTGCTTTAACATAGTATTACTGTATCATGTAGTGAAGGTCTCAAAACTTGCTATGTCTAGTACAATAGTTTAACCTTTATATTTAAAATTACAATTTTTCTTTTCAGTTCAGCTTTTTTCTTATTCTGTGCTGAATTTCGTCCGAAAATCAAAGGAGAACATCCTGGTCTGTCCATTGGAGATGTTGCAAAGAAACTGGGAGAGATGTGGAATAACACCGCTGCAGATGATAAACAGCCCTATGAAAAGAAGGCTGCTAAACTGAAGGAGAAGTATGAAAAGGTAAATAATGGGATTCAGTGTGAGCAAAGGGTTCTTCCCTGTTCCAATTCAAATTTGAATGATTAAATAATTGTAAGTAAATAAATAAAATAGATAAATGGATATACCTATCTCATAGAGCTGGAAGGAACCCTGAAAGGTCATTGAGTCCAGCCCCCTGCCTTCACTAGCAGGACCAAGTACTGATTTTTGCCCCAGATCCCTAAGTGGCCCCCTCAAGGATTGAACTCGCAACCCTGGCAGGCCAATGCTCAAAACACTGAGCTATCCCTGCCCCTCTTCTTATGGCAAAATAATATAACATCTCCATGTACATAAATTAGTGAGAGTTGTGTGTATCAAAGGACTAAGTGATTGACTTGGTTTTTAAAAAGAAAATTCCTCTAGAGTACTCTGACATTGTACGTCACAAGTATAATTATGAAAATGTCAAATTACCTTAGCATCTAGAGAGAATACCTCCTAATAGCATGTCCTTGTGAGGATTATGACACTTTCATTCATCATACTTCAGAACTTATCTTTTGATGTTTTAGTACATATCGTTGTATTTGTTTTGAATAATAAAAGTAATGGTTCATAGCAGCAGCTGATTTCTGCAACCAGTTTGCACTATTAAGTAATGCCAATAGGGAAAAAGTCCTCTTTAAATTTGTGTTTGCCACATACTATTGAAAAAATAGTCATAGCATATGTTCATATTAATTATCTTGAACAGTTTTTAGTTTACTTTATACCTAAAGAGTTAAATATTAGAGGACAAGATGTTTGTATTAGACATGTATTCTATTGCGCCCACTTTGTGTTGATTTCCTTCAGACAAGTCACATAGCTATTAATGCATCTTAGGAAGCATTGTCAATCTATTAACTTGTTTTCTTGTATCATTAAGGCTAAATCCTACTTCAGTGATAGGAACTCTATTTGAGTATTGGGGATATAGAGCAGTGGCAATGACATTTTGATTTCCATATTCCCATCCCAGGACAAGATAGCTAAGGGAGAGAGGGATGTGTGATGGGGATACATACCAATTCTCCTTTACAAAGGAATAGTACGCACCCCTGGCTGCTGTGTATTGCACACTTCAGCATGTATGTTGAAATCCTGATCAATAGTGTCTCCTTGCTGGCAAACAAAACCAGTTAAGGGGTGGTGGCACATTAGTGGGCAAGTAACTGTGTGGTGGGGGCTTCTAGCAGTAGGTAGGAATCATGTCCTGCAGATACACTGTGGCTTAGAAAACTTCCTGTGTTAGCCCTTTGAGTGCAACACCGGGTATAATTTGGCCTTCAGTACGTTAATTATTCACATATAAATCTACATTTTTGGTATGATTTAAACAAAGAGTAAATTCAGAGCTGCAAGTAAACTTTCCCCAGTAGTTTAAATTATAAATTGACTGAAGCATTTTAGTTTAGGGTTATTTTAAATATTACGGGGGGGGGGAGGAATCTGAAGCTACTAACCTTTACTTGCAGCTGTTTCTCCCTTTACTGATATCCCAAATTTGTCAACTAAACTTGCACACATGCTTGGGATTTGATGTATGTAAAGTTTCCTTCTAGAGCAAACTAATGTCTGAGTTCTGAAAATCTAGAGTTAGTAAATATTTAACTTAAAGACCATTGATATTAGTTAGTGAATGCCACTTCTGAAATAAATTACGACTTTTTAAGAGATACTGAAAGAACTGCGAAGAGAGCAGTTTACAGAATACTGTATGGGAGGAACATCAAGATTTAGGCCGTCTGCCTAAAGGTGTTGCCCAGTCATAGGTTTAATATATACTAGGATAAATTGTATTCTATACTCTTTAATTTTTTTTATAAAGCCAGGGGTCAAACTGATTTTTATGACTTGATATTCTATTGGCAATCATCTAGCTTCATTTTATGATTGAAGTTTTGAAAAAGTATGAATTTGAGTTTTATGCAGTGTAAGCCTAGAGAATACACTTACTGCACGCAGAAGGTGGCACTGTCTACTCTTCAAAGTTCTTGTACCTTTTTTTTGTTTAATAAACTTCAGTTAAGCAGAATGCCATATAATTGCATTTAACTGAGGCATAACATTGCAAATATTAGACCATGTCATTCTGATGTGTTGTGGATGGCTAATTATAATTTTATGTCCTAGGTAAGCATTTTGTGTGTGTGTGAAGATGTAGATATCTCAGTGGTTACAGCATATCTTCAAATTCTTAAATGTTATTTGAGAGTTTAGCAGAGCTCTTCTCTGGTTAAATCTCTTAAAGAGATCCTTTTCCCACTTCTCTTGTCAAGGATATTGCTGCATACCGGGCTAAAGGAAAGCCTGATGTAGGAAAAAAGGTAGTTGCCAAGGCTGAGAAGAGCAAGAAAAAGAAGGAGGAGGAAGAGGATGAAGATGATGAGGAAGATGAGGATGAGGATGAAGATGACGAGGAGGATGACGAGGAGGATGAGGATGATGATGAATAAATCTCTTCTAGAGCAATTTCTTGTCTATAAAGCATTTAAACCCCCTGTACACAACTCACTCCTTTTAAAGAAAAAAAATTGAAATGTAAGGCTGTGTAAGATTTGTTTTTAAACTGTACAGTGTCTTTTTTTGTATAGTTAACACACTACCGAACGTGTCTTTAGATAGCCCTGTCCTTAGTGGTATTTCAATGGCCACTAAACTTGCCTGGTACAGTGTGGGGGTTGTAAATTGGCATGGAAGTTTTAAAGCAGGTTCTTGTTGGTGCACAGCACAAATTAGTTATATATGGGGATGTAGTTCATTTTTCATCTTCAGTTGTCTCTGATGCATCATAAAAATAATTGTTGTTCTGTTAACTGAATACCACTCTGTAATTGCAAAAAAAAAAAAAAAAAGTTGCAGCTGTTTTTGTTGACATTCTGAATGCTTCTGAGTAAATACAATTTTTTTTATTAGTATTGTTGTCCTTTTAATAGGTGCCCTTGAAAAATCATAATTTTTCTTTTTTGAGGGGGACTCATCTTTGCTTTATTGTATGCCCATTTGGGATCACGTGATTATTACAGTTTTCATCTTTTCATATAACCAGCTGATAAACAAAGCTTTGATCTGCATACCCTTCATAATCATGATAGGGTAGGCAAAGAAATATACAGGCATATGATAAAACAGAATTTTCTTCCGTAACTGGAAACAAAAAATCTCATCCAACTGATATTTGCTCGGATTTTGTGAAATGTAATATTGAGTTGCGTAAGTTTACCAGTCTTGGAGAGTTGAGAAGTATAGAATTCAATTTTACAGTATGGAATACTTCAGAAAAAACCTAAAATGCTGTCCTAGAAGGACCAGTAGGAAGGGTATACTCTCATCGTGTGTGTGGGGAATTTACATGTGACTCCATTACTATGTAATGGAAGTTGTATTTGTAAATCTCTGAACACTTGTAAGAGATAAGCATGCCCCTAAAATGTATGAAGTTCAAAATTATAAAGGTACCATATTAATTTTTTTGTGACAGCATAGTGATGGCTATGGACTTTACTACCAGGAGAGTTTCATGGTATAAATAGCCCACAAGAAAGGATTTTACGTTCCAACATTTTTATAAATGGTACCATTATTTGTTAAATCTATGTAAATTCATATTTTTAATCTTAAAATTCTAGTTTTAGCCCTTTAAACAAAGTTGTATATTGTCTCAAACTAAAATGAGATAAGATGTATTTTTCCTGTTAGGTTTTATACCGCACTCTTAATGTTTGCCCATTTATAAGTTAAATATAGTTGTATGGAAAAGTACATTTTATTAAATTTTTGCATTTAAAAAGTGAAATGTTTAACTATGATATACCAACAATGTCTAATTTGATCAAATATAATTCTCTTCCAAAACCAAAGCTAAGTTTTTTTGCATATTCAGTAAAACTTCAAGTGCTGGCAACTGTAACTATTTTCACATATACCTGCTTACCAGTTTGGGGACAATTTGGCAATTTTGTGGTTATAAAATTATGGTTCTCAAGTGCCAGTGTTTAAAAATAGCATTGTAATTTTACACGCTTTTGTGATGGAGTATTGTTTTGTTATACAATTTTGACTTTCAGATTCTTATTTCAATTTGCATTTGTTTATGTACAACTTCAGGAGAAATACTGAACACCTGAATCCTGGATGATACTAATAAACTAATAATTGCAGAGGTTTTAAATATTTAGTTAACTGACTTGCTTTTGTATCCTGTATACATTTACATATTTGCTTTCAGCCTCAAACAAAAGAGGAGTGCCAATCAAAAGATCTCCATTGAGAGCAGGAAATATAGGACAGATAAACTTATTTAAATGTTTGTGATTAGACACTGCTCTTAAACCATAATTCACTAGAAATAACTTTTTATACAGTAGATCGTTTGTTTCTCTTGGACATGCTGGAGAAAATAGATTGATATTTTTCGTTCTCAAAACAAGGGATGTGTTCTAAATCCATGATTGGCAAAACTAAAACTCAGAGTAATTACTCTGTCTCAAAAAATGGGTGGTAAGTGTCTATTTGCCAGAAAAGGACAGTAGTTTCTCTTGCCAAAATTGTCAGTGTCTTTGTCTTCAGTAAAGGTGAAAATGCAGGGGGGGAAAACCTCCAGCATCCCTAAGTATGAAGGTACGTGATGGGGGATCTGTAATAATTAGGCTTGAAGAATTTGATTATTTTTATAATTTTGATGGATATCAGTTTGTTTTTAAGCATTTTTCTATTTTTATCAATTTAGTTTTAATAGTTGGGAAATTACAATAATTTAATGACCGTAGATGTTGAGATTCAAAAAATTAAAGCTTTATAGCCATTAAAACACACATTCTCAACATGTCAAAACATACAAAGTAAGCAGCACTTTTCTTAGTGTTTATCTGTAAAATTTGATATCAATGGAAATATTTTTCACTGGGTTGCATGTGTACAGTGAAATTGACATTTACATAGGAAAGTTAATCCAACCCTAATTATAACTGTTATCTTCTGAGAACAAGAACCAAAGGTAAAATTTTCTTCAAATCTAATTACAGTTAAAGATCCATTAAAGCTCCAGAGATCTCTGAAATACTAAAGGGCCAAATTCTGCCTTTGTGTGTGCACACCGTGTCACCTTAATATTGGTCGCAGGTATATACAAAAAACTCAGATAGTTTTTGAAGCTGAAAGGCATCTTTTCTTTCCACATAAAAAGTTTCATTCTTGTTACTGTATCTCTCAACATAGAACTATTACTGCCCTAAGATAAAATATCTATTTAGGAGACGGGAGTTGGGATTATAAACTTTGATTTATTGCTGTTGCAGAAACAGTTTCTATCTAGCTGCATGCTTCAGGACTGTTCTGAGGCCAGTTATTGCTGACATCTTTGCATTTGCCTTAATATGATCTGTAAAAGTTCCTGATTGCATCTCTCATTCTTTAGCAATCACAGCTATTTAGATACAGTACATCAGTTACAAACACCTCAGGAATGGAGGTTGTTCATAACTCTGAAATGTTCGTAACTGAACAAAACGTTATGGTGGTTCTTTCAAAAGTTTACAACTGAACATTGACTTAATACAGCTTTGAAATGTTGCTATGCAGAAGAAAAATGCTGCTTTTAACCATCTTAATTTAAATGAAACAAGCACAAACAGTTTCCTTACCATTGTCAAATATTAGCTTTACTTCTTTAGTAGTTTGCATTTAACAGTACTGTACTCTTATCTGCATTCCTAGCCCCCCCCCCCCCCCCCCCCCCCCCCCCCCCCCCCCCCCCCCCCCNAATGAGGGTGTGTGGTTGACCAATCAGTTTGTAACTCTGGTGTTATAACTCTTGAGGTTCTACTGTATGGTTCTCTATAAGAGCCATCTATTAGTATCAAAACAACTGGATACATGTTCTAAGGTCTCTAACCTTTTATATAAGAACGTGCTTTTGGGAGAGGACATTGCTGGCATATGTATTCTGGTATTTAGGATTGGGGAAAGATTTTGCATGAAGATTGACTAAGGAGTAATATCTTATTTGAAATATAAGATCAGTTATGGACTCATTCGTAATCACCTTTGGTTAGTTTTGGATTTGTCATAGATCTCGAAGCAAGCTGAAGTCTCTCCCCCTAATTTTAGAGAGAATTCACATTCAGTTTTTGCACTGATTTTAACAAAATATATAATATGACTATATTGGTGTAACTATGTCCAAGCTACAGGGTTGCACCAATTTAACTAAATCAGTTTTTCTACTGATTTTAGTTAAATATGCAAAATTGATTGTAGACAAACCCTTAGAAATTTGAGGTAACCGGTATCAAATGACTCCAGGTTTCTGCAGCATAATTAGGACAATGCTAACATCTCTGAGCCTGAACCCTTTTTAATGGCTTTTATTAGCAGAGCAAGCCCATCAAGAACATAAGTAATGGCTGTGCACAAATTGGATTTCTATGAACTTTAAAAGTACCCCTAATAGGATAACCTAGTCAGCTTTATATAAAATAGAATAAAAACTTTTTTTTTGTGGGGTACAAAGAGCTTGAACAGTTTACCAACACTTACTATCCTGAGGGCTAAGCCTGCTAGGCAGGATAAAATAGGGTGACCAGACATCCTGATATTATCGGGACTTGTCCCGTGTCCTGACCTTACATCGGTCAGGATGCCCTTTGTCCGGTATCGGGGACTGCAACCACAGCTGCGGCACCCCCGCTTCCTGGGGCAGCTCCTGGCACCCGCCTGCCGGCAGGAGCACCACATACTGCAGGGGCGGGGCTTGCAGGCGCCGGGAGTGGGCAGAGAGCCCTCTGCCCCCCCCCACATGACCCGACCCGCAACCTTAGGAGACAGAGGGACCAGCCTGCCGGATACTTCCCGGGATGGGAGCCACCCCAGGTAAGCACCACTGGGACTCCCCACCTTGCCCCCTGGCAGGTCCCTCTGGTTCTTTGGGGGGGGGGGGGGGGGGCTCTGCATGCTGCTGGCGCCTGCAAGCCCCACTCCACTGCTCCGGCAGCTCCCATTGGCACTTCCCGGCCAATGGGAGCCATGGAGCTCGCGCTTGTGGAGGGCGCAGCACGTGGAGAGTCTGGAGACTCCCCTCACCGCTCTCACCCTAGGAGCCAGAGACCTCCCAACAGGGCTGGTGAGTGTGGCCAGGGAAGGGGGCAGGGTGTGATGGAGTGAGTGTCTGGGAGGTGTGTGGGGCGCTGGGCTGTAAGGGTGTGGAGGGCGCTGGACAGTGGGGGAGGTTTGTGTGTTTTGGGGTGCTAGACAGTGGGGGTGGGCAGTGGGGGTCTGTGTGGGGCATTGTGTAGTTGTGGGGCTGTGGGGAAGGGCACTGGAAGGGAGGGAGGGGAAATCTGTGTGTATTGGGAAACTAGCGAGTGGGGGGTTCTGTGTGGGGTGCTTGGCAGCTGTGGTGGGGCTGTGGGCAGGGGGGTGCTGGGTGGGGTGTGTGCACAGCACTGTGCATTTGTGGTGGAAGGGTTGTAGGGGGGCTCTGGGCATAGTGGATCCAGGGGGTGCTGGGCAGGGGAGCTGAGTGGCGCAACAGGAAGGGGTACGCTGGTAGCACAGGGCCAGGCGGACCAGTGTGCCTCTGGCTCCAGTCGGGGCTGTGCACCTGTGTCTCCCCTTCCCCCCCCCCCCCTTCCGCTCGCCCAGTGTGCCCTAGGATAAAAATACCTGTGCCACCTCTTGCCCCATAGCCATGCATGCTGAAAATTAAAGAGGGAGAACAATTTTACTGTATTGTAACATTATTTCTACATACACTTTAAAATGTAATTAATGAAGGCATGTCAAAATACAAAAAACATTGAATATATTTAGTTAATGAATTTTCATCTACATTTGTCAAATATTTGCCAATAGTATTTGACCAGCTGAAGAGCTGGTCAAATACTACAATAAAAACATACTGAACCAATCATTTGACACAATGAAATTCATCTAATAGTTTTTCAAACAGCCCCACTTATTGTCTCTCCTTTTTGCTGTATTATTTCCCTTCTTGGCATCCCTCCACATTTCTTTCCTATAATGGATAAGAGTGTATGTATATTCAGAGTTGTCAAAGGAAATGCTCTTAAAAAGGAAAAATAGCGTGGGGATGTTTTGCTCTGTAGGCTGATGTACACCACCTGAAAATAGGCAACTCAGAATTTGTCTATACATGAGCTATTCCATAATAACTCCATGTGTGTACCCTTATTCTGGAATAAAAATGCCTTTTTCCAAATTGTCTTAATCCACTTCAAGCTAAACTAGTAAAAGGCACTCTTATTTCAGAATGTGTCCACACATGGTTATTCCATAAAAACTATTCCATTTTAAATTATGAAATAATAGTGCAGACAAGCCCTCAGACTTTCTTCCGACGTTTGAGTAACAAAGTACAAACAAATGAAAACTTACAATATTTTGTTCAGTTAACATAAATTTTCATGGCTTTCTGATAATTATGCCACAATTTTTCTTCTGATTCCATGGGTTTAGGCAAAAGAGGGCAGTATTATTTCCTATGAAAATAGATTTTCCTTTAAGGATGAAGATCAGATTGTTCTTAAAGCTAATTTGTGCCATTGAGCCATACAGCACTGGGTTCCACTTAGAGAGTACCTAATTTAGAAACTCATCTTGTGGAAGTGATTGCTATTAAAAGTGACCTGCAAAGGAGAAGCTCTCCTTTTTGCTTCTTTATGATGGATAAAAATCTTGCACTTTAAAATGAATATGAATGTCCACTTGTTTTTACATTAGAAATTCAGGCTCTATCCCAGATGGAAGACTGGAGAGCTAGTGAAATGGAGACATCACAAAGAGCTAAAATAATGAAAAGTTGAGCAATAGAGAAGGTATTTTTAGTCACTGTTTATTACTGTGTAATAAACTCTCAAGAAATGGTTCTAAGACCTCATCGAGGTCCTCAATCACATATATTTTTAATGCTTTTTAAAAAGGGGGAAAAAAACCTTTTCAGGTTCTCTACATCATAAAGCAAAAGAGGGTGCAATTATTTGCAGAGCATCTTTAAGAATGTACCTTAATTGAGAGGAAGAGAAGGAGTTCTAAAGGAGTTTGATAGACACTCTAAGGAATCTCTTGATATCTGGAAGAGAAAAAATTCTAAGATGAGATATTGCATCCCTTTTTTTCCTTTCTTTTTAATATTGTGGAAAAGAGAGTCTCTAAAGTTGTCCACACATGCTATAATGGCTGGCAAAATGTGTTTGCAGCTGAGGCCATCAATGTAGCAGATGTGGTTTCTCCTTTTCTAGCTAGACAAGTCCCATTGTTAAAATTGAGTGAGGCCTAGGACCATTACATTTCCCAGCTGACCTGTTCTGAAAGGAAGGTTACACTTAAAAATTAGATTGACCTATCTACATTGCTTAGGTGGGTGACAAATTTGGGGATCTGAGCACCATAGTTAAGGAGACCTAACCCCTAGTGTAGATGCAGCTAGGTTGATGGAAGGATTCTTTCATCAATCTAGCTACCATGTGGATTTAACTCCATTAGTGGATAATCCACATCTGTCAATATAGGAAGCTTCTATGCTATGGCACTACAGTGGAACAACCACAGTGTGGTAGCTGTGCCCGTTGTAGCAGCTGTAATGCAGGCATACCTGAAGGGATTGGCAGGGCGCCTGTGTCTATACATTTGCATGTCTGCCTTTTGTTATTCCCTTAGGAGGTGATGACTTTGTCAAGAAGCTTTTATGTTTTTTCCTGATTTTTCCTTTTTAAATACCGGGGCCTTAGAATCCAGGAAATTTCTCACTGAGAAACTATAAGATTCAGAAAGGGAAAGTTTCATTCAAACATTTTTCTTTTGACCTGATGTATAAGGGATTTCTTTGGCTTACCTAGTTATATTAGTGTTGCGGTGTTTTTGAGCCTCCTAAGTTACACACACACACATCTGGATACAGATGTCTTGCCCACAAAATGGGTCCCCTCAGGAAGCCTGATTGGAACAATCTAGGAAAAATGCCTGGAGAGGTATCAATTGTGGGGGGAGATAATTGAGCTGGGTTTCAGGTTCAGGAATGGGCAGGCTGCAGGAAGAGGCTTGACAGCAGTTTTGCTGTGCCCCAGCAAATAGCCTTCTCATAGGATCCTCCAAAACTCTACTTCCTGGCCTCTGGATTGAGAAGCCAAATGGAGTGGGACCAATAACCAAAAGCATTTGACTTATTCCATTGGAGCAGGAGAGACTTTCACCCTTTCTGTGTCTCAGGCTTGCTCGGAAAGTCTCCAATCCTGTTTAGTCTTAGCTAAGAGTAGAGAAGTGTGCCCCTAAAGAGGCCTGTGGCCAATAGTAATGAAATACTGCTTCAGCAGCCCTGGGAAACCAGTGAGATGAGCCAGTCAGGGGTAGGTAGTTGCACTGGCCTGCTTCACTTTAGCTGATCATTGTCTGAAGATGAAGAGCTGTGTTCAGTAGTTGTGGCTAGTGAGGCAGCCCTTGGAGAATGATTTGGCAACATCCGTTTCTGGTGTGGCTGTAAGAGATTTTCAGGATTTCAAACCACCTCTTCCCCCTCACACCTTCCAGTGGTTCCAGTTTTAAAAAAAGGCATTTTGGGTCCAAATGCAATTAGAAGTTTAGAAAAATAAGTACAGCACTTCAGAGTAGATACTATACTGCCCACACCGACCGAAGTGGTTCTGCCATTGGCATAGGTAATCCACCACCTCCTCGAGAGGCAGTAGCTAGGTTGATAGAGGAATTCTTCTGTTGACCTAGCACTGTCTACATGGGGACTTAGGATGGCTTAACTATGCCACTCACAGGTGTGGATTTTTCACACCCTTGAGCAATGATGTTATGCTGACCTAATTTTCTAGTGTAGACCAGATCTTAGAGTCTATATTGAAAAGTTAAATTGTCATAGCTATGGTAGAGCCCTACCAAATTCACAACCATGAAAACGCACCACGGACCATCCTTACTTCTGTGCTGCTGCTGGCAGTGGCTCTGCCTTCAGAGCTGGGCTCCCGGCCAGCAGCTGCCACTCTCCAGCTGCCCAGCTCTGGCAGAAGTAAGGGTAGCAGTACTGCAACCCCCCCTACAATAAACCTTGTGACCCCCCCATTTCTTTTTGGGTCAGGACCCCTACAATTACAACACCATGAAATTTCAGATTTAAATAGCTGAAATCATGAAATTTACATTTTAAAAAATCCTATGACTGTGAAATTGACCAAAATGGACCTTGAATTTGGTAGGGCTCTAGTTATGTCTGTCAGGGGTGTGAAAAATCCACGCCCCCATGAGCAATGTAGTTAAGATGACCTCACACCTGGGGGAGGGAACATTAAGTTGACAAGAATTCTTCTGTTGACCTAGTTACTGTCTCTTGGGGAAATTGATTACCTGTGCTGATGGGAGGGGTTCTCCCATCACTGTAGTAAGTGTGCAGTTGTGCAGCGATGACACTTCCTGTGCCGACAGAAGGGGTTCTCCCATTGATATAGGTAATCCATCTCCCCGAGAGGCAGGTAGCTAGGCTGCCGGAAGAATTCTTCCATCGACCTAGCACTGTCTACACTGGGGGTAGGTGGGCATAGCTATGTCTCTTGGGGTGTGGAATTTTCACACTCCTGACCCATCTCTAGACTAGCCCTAAGTATCCATCACCATGGAACAGCTTTAACAGGCTAGATTGAGAGAGTCCCTACAGCAGAATATCTTGTAGCTCAGTGGTTAGAGCACTGTCCTGAGCGTTGGAAACCCCTTTTCAAATCCTTTTCCCCCTCTCTGGCTGAGGGGAGGCAATTAGACCTGGATCTCCCACATGCCAGGTGACAATCCTAAGCACTGTGCTGAAAGTTATAAGGTGGCCACCTCCCCTGATTTTGAATGCGACCTGATCCAGTAGGCACCTCTCAGCATGCCTACTGTATCGGTCCCTATAGGTCACATAGGCACTTCTCCAACTTTCTCCCCCCGTTTAGGCAGGAGATAGGTGTCTGAATGCCTAGAGCAGGGGTAGGCAACCTATGGCACGTGTGCCGAAGGCGGCACACGAGCTGATTTTCAGTGGCACTCACACTGCCTGGGTCCTGGCCACTGGTCCGGGAGGGCTCTGCATTTTAATTTAATTTTAAATGAAGCTTCTTAAACATTTTAAAAACCTTATTTACTTTACATACAACAATAGTTTAGTTATATATTATAGACTTATAGAAAGAGACCTTCTAAAAACGTTAAATGTATTACTGGCACGCAAAACCTTAAATTAGAGTGAATAAATGAAAACTCGGCACACCACTTCTGAAAGGTTGCCGACCCCTGGCCTAGAGTGAAGTGAGGCAGAAACATAGGCAACAGGGTTAGGTGTCAATCAAGTGAGAGTTTTGTGGATCACAGTGGAGCCTAAAACTGGACTTTAGGTGCCTAAACCCCAGATTTGGCCCCTAAATACCTTTGCAGATCTCAGCCTTAGCCTTTCTGCGTGTCTCAGGGCATTCTATACGTACAGCGCTGCACTGGCACAGCTGTACCAATGCAGCTACGCCGCTGCAGTGTGTCTGGTGAAGACGTTCTATGTCAATGGGAATCAGCTCTCCTGCTGACATAGCCCTGTCCACACTGGTGCTTAGGTCAGTATAACTTTTGTTGCTCAAGGGGGTGGTTTATTCAGACCCCTGAGTGACATAAGTTCTGACGACATAGGCTATGTCTACACCACTGCTGAAGTTTCCCTAAAACAGGGCTGATAGTATTTCTTTTCCTCATGAGAGTGATGTGAGGATAAATATAGTAAAGATTGTGCGGCACTCAGCTCCTACACTAATGAAGACCATATTAGTATCTTAGGCCTGGTCTATACTACAGACTTAAGTCGCCATAAGGCAGTTTTTGTCGACCAAACTCTGTTAAGTGTCTACATTAAAATGTAGCTCCCAGGATGTAACTTGCCCACTACGTCGACTTAATAACTCCACCTCCGTGAGAGGCGTAGAGCTTAAGATGATGTAGTTAGGTTGACGCAGTGTTAATGTAGACACTGCGTTGCTTACATTGACTGTTGCTGCCTTTCAGAACCCATCCCACAATGTTCCACACTAGCAGTTAAATTGGTGCAAGCGCTCCTGGTAAGGACACCCGCCGCTGACACAAGGAGCATAGTGTAGACGTGTAAAACTGATTCAATTACTGTACAGTAACTCCTCACTTAACGTCCTCCTGGTTAACGTTGTTTTGATGCTACGTCCCTGCTCCATTAAATAACATGCTCGTTTATAGTTGTGCAGTGCTCCCTTATGTCGTCTGGCTGCCTACTTTGTCCACAGCTTGCAGGATTCTCCAGAAGAGCAGCGACTTTATAAGAGAGCATTGCACAACTTGTAAAGGGTGGGCTGGCAGCCCCCTTATCAGCTCCCCTACACCCCCCCCCAGAACCTCCTGGCTGCCAGCGGACCCCACGGATCAGCGCCTTTCCCCTCCCTCCTCCTGCCTGCGGCAATCAGCTGTTTTGCAGCGTTCAGGAGGCTGGGGGGGAAAGGGCGGAGGAGTGAAGATGCCTCCCCCGTCTCCTGCCTGCCGCGTGTTCCCATGAGGGGGGAAGAGGAGGGGCAAGGGTGGGGGCTTGGAGGAATGGGGTGGAGTGGGGGTGGGCGAGGGGCAGAGCTGGGGGTTGAGCACCCCCTGGCAAAGTCAGAGCCTGTGCTTGCCCATTAGGGGAAGCTGCTGCTGCTCAAGGCACTTCCTAGCCTAACATGGCACCTTCAGCCTCCTTGCCTGCCTCGTTGTCTGCAGTGAACTGTGCCGGTGTGGGGTAAGGCGGGGGCACCTCCCAACTACAGTACTGTAGTGGCTCTACATCGACGTAACATAGGTTGACTTAATTTTGTAGCATAAACTTGTCCTTAGATAGGTGTAAGTGAAAAAAGAATAAGGGCTTGTCTTCACAGGGAGTTATTCCTGATTAACTCACTGTGTAGACAAGGGATTTGATTCTGCTCCCACTTAAGTCAATGAATATGGTCACTACTATTCATTTGGAGCAAGAGCAGCTCCTAAATATTGAAAGATAAAAGTTGAGGAAAGTATTGCATGATAAAATACCAAACTTTCTCTGAAAAACTAGTTTGGATTATAATAAAAAGAACGAGGAGTACTTGTGGCACCTTAGAGACTAACATTTATTTGAGCATAAGCTTTCGTGGTCTAAAACCCACTTCATTGGATGCATGCAGTGGAAAATACAGTAGGAAGATATATATACACAGAGAACATGAAAAAGTGGGTGTTGCCATACTAACTATAATGAGAGTAATCAATTAAGGTGGGCTATTATCTGCAGGAGAAAAAAAAACATTTGTAGTGATAATCAGGATGGCCCATTTCCAACAGTTGACAAGAAGGTCTGAGTAACAGTAAGGGGAAAAAATTAGCATGGGGAAATAGTTTTTACTTTGTGTAATGACCCATCCACTCCCAGTCTATATTCAAGCCTAATTTAATGGTGTCAAGTTTGCAAATTAATTCCAATTCTGCAGTTTCTCGTTGGAGTCTGTTTTTGAAGTTTTAGAACAACGCTTCCTCAGCTCTCATCTCCTAATGCCCCTACTCTACTTGCACTACATTGATGACATCTTCATCATCTGGACCCATGGAAAAGAAGCCCTCGAGGAATTCCACCATGATTTCAACAATTTCCATCCTACCATCAACCTCAGCCTGGACCAGTCCACATAAGAGATCCACTTCCTGGACACTACAGTGCTAATAAGTGATGGTCACATAAACACCACCCTAGACTGGAAACTTACTGACCGCTATACTTACCTACATGCCTCCAGCTTTCATCCAGACCACACCACTCGATCCATTGTCTACAGCCAAGCTCTAAGATACAACCGCATTTGCTCCAACCCCTCAGACAGAGACAAACAACTACAAGATCTCTATCAAGCATTCATACAACTACAATATCCACCTGCTGAAGTGAAGAAACAGATTGACAGAGCCAGAAGAGTACACAGAAGTCACCTACTACAGGACAGGCCCAACAAAGAATAACAACGCCACTAGCCATCACCTTCAGCCCCCAACTAAAACCTCTCCAGCGCATCAAGGATCTACACCCTATCCTGAAGGACGATCCCTCACTCTCACAGATCTTGGGAGACAGGCCAATCCTTGCTTACAGACAGCCCCCCAACCTGAAGCAAATACTCACCAGCAACCACACAACAAAAACACTACCTCAGGAACCTATCCTTGCAACAAAGCCCGTTGCCAACTCTGTCCACATATCTATTCAGGGGACACCATCATAGGACCTAATCACATCAGCCACACTATCAGAGGCTCATTCACCTGCACATCTACCAATGTGATGTATGCCATCATGTGCCAGAATGCCCCTCTGCCATGTACATTGGCCAAACCGGACAGTCTCTATGCAAAAGAATAAATGGACATAAATCAGACATCAAGAATTATAACATTCAAAAACCAGTCGGAGAACACTTCAATCTCCCTGGTCACTCAATTACAGACCTCAAAATCGCAATACTCCAACAAAAAACAAAAATTTTGTATTAGTCTCTAAGGTGCCACAAGTACTCCTCGTTCTTTTTGCTGATACAGACTAACACGGCTACCACTCTGAAACCTTTGGCTCATAATGTTACTATTCTGCATTTTTTCATACAAATATCTCAACAATTGTGTTAAATTCCCTTTTTCTACTTAGACACTTTTTTTCTCAACTGATTTCATTTAATATGTCCTTGGAGTACAGGACAGTTGTGATTTTTTTTTTAAACCCATCTGTTTGAAGGAAATAAAAGGTCTGTGAATAAAAAGGAGGCTCTTATTACAACTTCCTCTTTATTTACTGTTCCCAGTAGAAGAAAAGAACACAATATAATAAAATGAAGCAGAGGATTAATCATGTACAGCTCTGAAATATAAACATACAGAATACTACTGAGCTCTATGATTCTTAGCCACTTTTCTTAAAAAGGCTCAGGGTATTGAAACATCTTGTTTTTAATAAGAACATTCAAAGGGAAAAAGAAACTAAACAATGTGTGTTTAAAAAAAAAAAAAGCTTGTGTGTAAATTGGGGACATACATATGTGCATTTTTAAGCTATTCAACAGTCTAGAAAGCTAGGCTGATACTCCTGTTTAATAATTGGTCTCTGGCTTATTAAGAAACAACTGGCTTTCTGGCATGCTTTGCTTTTGTAAAAACATAATTTTAAATAGTTCCACAGAGGAATATGCTTTAAAAATACTCTAAAAATATATTATTTAGGACTCATTCCTGCTAACTCTTATGCATGAGAGTAGACTTATGTTTTTAAACAAAGAGTTAATTGCCAATTCGTAAAGAACAGCGTGGACACTCCACTTGTAGATCAACTATGTGGGTAGATACTTGATTACTTGATATAGAGTGTTTACACTAACAGTACACACATACTGAGTATCTTGTGTTAATTGGTAGCCAATTAATTTGAAGTAAAAAGTCTAGTGTAGGCATTGGTTTCAACAGGTCTACTCATGTGAGTAAAGTTATTCCTATGTATGTTTGTAGCAGGCATTAGTGAATAACAGCTTCTGAAAGAAATTTGAAAATTCGGGTGACTAATTTAATGAATCTATGTGACTGCATAGATTTCCTAATTTGAAAAAGTAAAAAAAAAAAAAAAAAAAGTAAGTTGTTTTGTTAATGTTAACATGCATGCCTCTTGAATAAATATATCAATAGCCACCTTCTGCTCCTTGGTTCCACCATAATGCAGATGCTACAGATAAATGTGGGGGTGGAGCCAAAAAGGAAAAATATTAACTCAGAAGTTGTAATTGATTATCACAACAAAATTCATACAAGCTCTAAACCATGCATTTCTATAGTTTTTTCCCTAAAAAATACAGAAAAACGGAATGAAAAGTTTGTGGGTTACCTACAGAAACAAAAAGCAAATTACCTCATATATAGCCTGAAAAGATCAGGACATGACTGGATGTTAATAGTAAAAGAAATGTATAGCATGTGCTATAGTTAATGCAATACCAAAACAAAACAGTCTGTGTTAATGCAAGACTTTGAATTAAATGTATACAAATGTCAGATTATGGTCCCATAATAACTGTCCTATATAGTATAACCATAGGGGTGTGTGTGTGCTTGTGTGTAAGACAGCAAACTTTTAGTATATGTCTTCACTGTAGACTTTACCCAGGTCCAAGAACCCAGGGTTTAGCTGGATCCAAGTCTGTCTGTGAACATCCACACTGCTAAGCCACATTTGAATCATACAGTGAAACCATTTCCACACTGGCATGCCAATAACCTAGGTGCTAGGATTTCTGGGGAGTTATTAAAAAGTAGGGCTGTCAAGCAATTAAAAAAATTAATCGCGATTAATCATGTGATTAAAAAAATTAATCGCGATTAATCGCACTGTTAATAAGAATACCATTTATTTAAATATTTTTGGATGTTTTCTACATTTTCAAATATATTTCAATTACAACACAGAATACAAAGTGGAGCGCTCACTTTATGTTTATTTTTATTACAAATATTTGCACCCTAAAAACCAAAAGAAATAGTATATTTCAATTCACCTAATACAAGTACTGTAGTGCAATCTCTTTATAATGAAAGTTAAACTTATAAATGTAGAATTATGTACAAAAAATAACTGCATTCAAAAATAAAACTGTAAAACTTTAGAACCTACAAGTCCACTCAGACCTACTTCAGCCAATCCCTCAGACAAACAAGTTTGGTTACAAGTTGCAGGAGATAATGCTGCTCACATCTTGTTTACAATGTCACCTATAAGTGAGAACAGGTGTTCACATGGCATTGTTGTAGCCAGCATCGCAAGATATTTATGTGCCAGATGCGCTAAAAATTCATATGTCCCTTCATGCTTCAACCACCATTCCAGAAGACATGCGTCCATGCTGATGATGGGTTCTGCTCAATAATGATACAAAGCAGAGCGGACCGATGCATGTTCATTTTCATCATCTGAGTCAGATGCCACCACAGCTCCGCCTGAGCCTGTGGAGATTGAGCAGCCGCTTGGATGGAGGAGTTGGCAAGGTCAGCCTCCTTCGAGGACTTTGACCTTCTTGTAGACAGACTCATTAAAGATCCGTCTGCAGAAATCGTATCTGGGAGGAAGGGAACTCAGGAGAACACACCCAACTGCGCACAGAGCTCCTGCATCCAGACAGAACCACAACATCATGAGGGAAGCCAGGAGAAGGAACATCAGTCACTGCTACGACCCAGCAGCAGTATCCAGGATCCAGAAGTTCTACTGGTCAAACCGCCCTAAGGCTATGAGAGAGATTCTTGATGGGCCCTCATCCTACTGCGCAATCCCGTCCGAGAGACTATTCTCGTAAGTCAAGAGGGTGTGTAGCTCAGAATGACACACAGCGTCCAGAGTGCCTTCATCCTCTACTCCGGGTTAACTATGCAGAGGGCCCGGAACAAGACTTTACATCATGGGAAGTAGATACTAGACTTACAAAGACCAAAAACACAGCCCCAGGAAAAGATGGCATTCGCTACAACTTCCTGAAAAAACGAGACCCCGGTTGCCTGGTACTAACTGCCATTTTCAACAAATGCAAACAGTTCCACCATACTCCCAGCTCCTGGAAGACGTCTATGACGGTGTTCGTCTACAAGAAAGGAGAGGGAGATGACCCCAACAACTGGAGACCCATCTCTCTCTGTTCCACCATGTACAAACTGTATGCCAGCTGCCTCGCGGCTAGGATCACAGACTGGTCAGTGAACCGAGGAGCCATCAGCTCCATCCAGAAAGGCTTCATGTCATGCAAAGGCTCCTACGAACACAACTTTGTCCTTCAGACTGCCATCCACACAGCCAGGAGGGCACGGAGGCAATGTGCCATAGCATGGTTCGACCTGGCTAATGCTTTTGGATCGATGCCCCATCAGCTTATTTTTGCCACGCTGCGAGAATTCGGGATACCTGAAAACTTTCTCCAACTGGTCCGGGAACTGTATGAAGGCTGCACACCCCCATCCGCTCCGTGGAAGGAGAGACACCCAAAATTCCTATCTGTAGCTGCGTGAAGCAAGGCTGCTCCCCGAGCCTCATCGTTTTCAACTTAGCCATGGAGCTGCTCATTCGAGCGATCTCCAGCAGTCTAGGTGGTTTCAATCTATACAACAACAGAGTGAATATCCTGGCCTATGCAGACGATCTGGTTCTGATTGCAGACAACCCCGAGAGTCTCCAACAAATGCTTGACATCACCAGCTAGGCTGCCAACTGCATGGCACTCTGCTTCAATGCCAGGAAGTTTGCATCCATGCATATCGATGGCAGTAGAAGGGATTCAGTCCAGGAGACGCCATTTCAGATCCAGGATGAACCCATGATCTTCCTCAAGGACGGGAAGGCGTACCAACATCTCAGCATGCCCACAGGTTTCCGCGTCCAGCAGACACCTGAGGATACCATCGCAGAGATCCTACGAGATGTGGCCAGGATCGACTCCTCCCTACTGGCACCATGGCAGAAGATCAACGCCTTGAACACCTTCCTGATCACCCGTATCTCATTCGTCCTGAGGGGATCTGCCGTGGCAAAGGTACCTCTGAACAAGGCAGACAACACCCATCCGGCAGCTGGTGAAGAAGTGGATGTTTCTTCCATAGAGCAATGAACTGGTGTACATCTCGCACAGGCAGGGAGGTACCAACGTCACTCGAATGGGTGATCTGTGCGACATTGCCATGATCACTCATGCCTTCTGATGTGCCCAGACGCCATGGTGAGAAACATTGAGGAGAGTGCTCTGCAGGATGCCGTCAAGAAGTGAATCGCCAGAACCCCCTCCAACCAAAATGTCGCCACCTACCTGAGCGGCTCGCTGGAAGGCGAATTTGGGAGAGACGGGAGACTTTGCTTCGCTCTGGACTTGTGCCCGCAATGCTACGTGATGACTGGAGAAGCGTATCTGCTGCCACTGGACGTGGTGCAAGGAACGCCAGGAGCTGGGAGTCCTGGTGCCACAGGTGAAGAATACAGATCACACTATCATCACTCCAAGAGCTAGAACCATGCTGGAGAGGACCCTGAAGGATGCCATCTGCTGCCAATATGTGGAAAACCTGAAACGGAAGCTGGACCAGGGCAAGGCGTTCGAGGTGACATGCAAGTGGGATGCCAGCAATCACTTCCTCCCCGGGGGCAGCTTCACCCGATTTGCTGACTGAAGGTTCATCCACAGGTCCCGGCTCAACTGCGTCCCACTGAATGGAGACATCCGCTATGGGAATCGGGACAAACGATGCAGGAAGTGCGGCTACGCCAACAAGATACTACTCCACAACTTCTGTAGCTACAAGCACCATTTGAGAGCTTGGCAGCTGCGACACAACACCATCCAAGATCGCCTGGCCAGAGCCATCCCGCCACCCATGGGGAAGGTTACCATAAACTCCGCCATCCCCGGAACCAACAGCCAACTGCGACTGGACATTGTCATCATCATGGTGGACGTCACAGTGCTGTTTGAGAACAGGACCCCGGCCTTCCACGATGCCCGAGCTTGAAAGGTAGAGAAATATGCCTCTCTGGCCGAAACCTTGAGAGCTAAGGGTTACCAGGTCCAGACACACGCACTGATCGTTGGAGTCTTAGGCGCATGGGACCCCAGTAACGAGCGAGTGCGGAATCGGTCAACGCTATGCTCGGCTGATGCGGCAACTCATGGTGTCAGATGCCATCAGATGGTCAAGGGACATCTACATAGAACACATCACCAGACATCGGAAATACCAGGTGGGATGAGCTGGAGTGCCGATGAGAAGCACAGTCAGGAAAGTAACAAATACTTTCCTCATGGATTGTATTTTCTAAATGGACAACCAACCTAATTCTCAATCACTGAGGGACAATCTCCACTCATTGATATATTTTGCTTTCCACAACCAATCTCTGTACAACTGTTCATGAGTGATGTACCCGAGTATTTGGATTCTAATATCTAAACTGTATTGTTAAATCTATTCACCTAAATTTGGGTTATTGCTGATTATATACTTTATGTATCATATGACTTTTAAAAACTAACTTTATATTTGTGGATAATCTACGCACTATATCCAGATGTACAGACACTCTTTTCCCAACCTATGTATTATAGAATTTTTTTAACATTAGCGAAAACCTGTTCTCACTTTTAGGTGACATTGTAAATAAGAAGCAGTCATCAGTATCTCCCGTAAATCTAAGCAAACTTGTTTGTCTTAGTAATTGGCTGAACAAGAAGTAGGACTGAGTGGACTTGTAGGCTCTAAAGTTTTACATTGTTTTGTTTTTGCGTGCGGTTATGTAACAAAAAAAATCTACATTTGTAAGTTATACTTTCACGATAAAGAGATTGCACTACAGTACTGTACTTGTATGAGGTGAACTGAAAAATACTATTTATTTTGCTTATCATTTTTACAGTGCAAATATTTGTAATAAAAATAATATAAAGTGAGCACTGTACACTTTGTATTCTGTGTTGTAATAGAAATCAATATATTTGAAAATGTAGAAAAAACATCCACAAATATTTTTAATAAATTTCAATTGGTATTCTATTTTTTAACAGTGTGATTCATTGTGATTTAATTTTTTTAAGCACAGTTAATTTTTTTGAGTTAATCATGTGAGTTAACTGCAATTAATCAATAGTCCTATTAAAAAGGAAATATTTTAAAAAATTACTTTTCACTTGTTATGTTCATGGTGTTCTATTTTTTTTTTAAATTATTTTGCAATTCACACAACTGGGAAAATGAAAATAGATGAGTTGGTTTCACATTCTGATTCTAATATATTAGCATAATACTGAAGTGTTTTGAGTTTTTCAAATACTGTAAGGATGCTTACTTTAAAAAAAAATCTGTTTTGATGGACATATAAAATCATGAAAGCTTTTAAATTCATACTACATTTAAAACAAACATTTTTCCAAACTACCTGACAATGTATGTTTAAATGTAGTTTTTGGATTTAATTTTCTTGAGGATTTTTGTTTATTTTTTAAAGAAAAGGCAAAGAGAGAAGACTATTAACTATAGATTGTATATTAAAAATACAGCAAATGAAGGTCTGGTCTACATTACAACGTTAGGTCAATTTAAGTCAACTTGCATTGGCCTAGCTGTGCACATCTACAATAAAATTTGTCTCCTGCCAATGTAAGCGCCCTCTTACAGCAAAGCAGTAGCACCACCGCCACAGGCGACGTGGAGCCATGGTCAACCTACTTAGGCTACTCCTGTGAGAATTCTGCGCCACTGCACAATGCAGTTTCCACACAAATTAATGTTGTGCACCCAGAATTTCCTTTTTGCGCCCACGGAAATGGGCTGCAGAGCTCCTGGCTGCCACTAGGAGCTGCTGGACCTGGCAGAGCCCAGCTTGCAAATAGAAGACACTGCTGGGGGGAGGGGCAGGGAGCTGGAGGGTTCCTGGCAGCTGCAGGTCTCAACACACCCTGAAGGAAGGAGGCGGCATGCAGGGAACTCCATATAAGCCCGGGGACCCAGCATCAGGCTGTTTCTCCCTCTGGGTAGGGGTGCGGGTGTCTGGGCTGGGGGGTGGGGTGCAGGTATCTTGGCTGGGGGGGCCCTGCAGCTAGGCTCTGGAGGGGAGGTGGTGCAGGTGCCTGGGCTGGGGGGGCTCCCCACGGCTGGGCCCTGGTGGGGAGGGAGCAGGGAAACATGAACTGGGTTGTCATAGGGGTTTCTTTAACTCTCTACTCCTGGGGGAATTTTTGTGTGTGTCTGTATTGTTACAGATATACTTGCTGACAGGTATTTTGAAATAAATTACCAAAATAACTGAAACTGGCATGATTATATAGTGTTAGTTTGATAAATAAAATATGCAGAATTTTAAAATATTGTGTACAGAAGTTTTAATTTTTTGGGACAGAATTCCCCCAAGAGTATTAGGCCGACACAGGGTGAGTGTAATCACTGCATTACTTTTGTTGACCCTAGCAGTCCTCCAGCAGCTGTCTCACAATGCCTTTGTCCCGAAAACAGTTACTGCTCACTTTGGGAAGCACACCTACAACCTCATCTTTGTTGTGTGCATCCGACAGCACATACAACCATGCTGGCTCCATGAACACAGACAGCTACTACACAGGCTCCTGCCTGGAGTGGGCAAGAAGTCATGGGTCTCCAGACAGTTTGGGTCTGTTGGCTGAAGAGGCATGGGTCTGTAAGCTAGAAACTGTTGTTCTTGTTCTTGGTTCTTCCTGCATTCGGAGAAGCAGGACATTGTACATTCCTTGTAAATAAACAAGATTACATCAAAGAAAATTCCCGACTTTTACCAATTTCTTCTCCTGATTGTAACATCCCGAGGACCTCAAACTTTGGCTATCCAGTCAAAAAGATGCAAGTTTTATGAACTAGAAAGCCATTATAATGCCAGTAAAAGAGAGGGAATGCATTATAGTGTAGAGAATCATGTTATGATCTTGTTGGTACTATTTGGGAATATATGGATGCTATAATACAACAACCAGATGTAGAAACAAAGAGCGGTAAATGCTGCTGCTTGTAAAAGTTATTTTGCCTGTAAACCAAAATTCTTCAAGAAAATAAAATATTTAGTCACAGTAAAGAGCCCTTCTTTAACAAAATCAAACCACTCCATTCCTATAAGAAGGCCACATCACAGGAATAATAATTTCACTCTCATGTGCATATGAAATTGTGCATTTTGGAAGAATATTCACTGTCTATCCGAGCTATTAAAAACAGGTTTACCTGACTTCTGGACTCAACTGGGAGCTGTTCATAGCACTGAACTTTGCAAATGTTAAATCAAACTGATACAATATTATGGCAGTGTCATAGTGGCTGCATAATTAAGGTTGCACTGAGATGTGCACTTAAATCATGAGCAAACTCCCTCTATTGCACACTTTATTGATTTAATTTAGCCTCAAAATTTAACATACTAATTCTTCAGGGGACAGTTTAATTTACAGTAATATTTGTGTGGTGAAATATTGAGTAAATCTCAAGGAGAAAACATTTGCAGAGTCCTGTTTGAAATTTCCCCTGAGATTATAATGTTTTTTCAAGCTCTCATAGCAAAAAAATTACAGGTCTCTGTCGCACAAGGAGAGCCATGTTAGTGGACCTCGGCATCCTTAAAGAGTTTCATTGTCAGGGATCTGCCTATATGGATTTTATTGCAGTATTAGCACCACAGTCCCTATACACACCAAATTCTCACATTCAGCTATTCCTTTGAGACAGAATTTTTCAAACAATAATTTTTGGGTGCGTGGATGCTGCTGGGCTAAATATGGTTTTCTTCCAAAACCAAATTTTTTTACAGTGTTATTTCAATTCTTTTAGGAATTTTTCATTTTCTGAAATTTGTCAACAGAAGTTTTAAAGGAAAAACAAAATATTGTGGTTGTTTGAAATGGTTTTTTGGGTTTGGGTTAGTTTTTGTACTGGCTACTTTTATTGCTCAATAGACCCATGATGGTATTTTTTTTTAATATAAATGTTTTTAAAATTGTTGAGTTTCAAAATAGAACAGCTTGCTTTTGAAAATTTCCAATTTTGAAACTGAATGTTTTTGCGTAGAAAAAAATGTGGAAAATTCAGTAAATTTAAAAAATGGACCATTACAAAAGCAACAGAATGAAAATATTTCAAATTTACCAAAAATTCTGTATTTTTCTTAATTTTTTTTTTTTTACCATACTCCTTGGACATGGGTCACTTTTAAAATTTTAAGCTTAAACCCCAAACCAGTTATTCATATTCTAATTTCTGCCACAAAAAGTGTGTGCAGCATTTCCCAAACTTCTGAAGCTGTGCCTCCCTCAAGAAAATGACACTAGTTGCACACCCATGTCTCCACAACCTTCTCATGATGTTAACGGCCTTATTAAATACACAACCCTGCTAGTCTCTGGGCAGGGTGAGGCATGTCCCATATTTTGGGAATCTCTGAGCTAATACAAATGTCAAGTCCACCAGCTGCTTCCATTATTCAGTGCTGCCAACCTGCCTCATTAGCTCTGCTCAGCACAAGACCCTCCCCCCCGCTGTGTTGAAGTGCCAAGGAGGCAGACTAGGCAGCACAGGGTAAGGGAAATGAATGGGACTATTTAGGCAGTTGGGGGAGAAGCGAGATGGTGCAGGAAGCTGGTGTGTGTGTCAAGCAGTGGTGAAAGCAGGTAGAGCAAGGCTGGTTGGTGAGGCAGAGGAGTCAAACAAGGCTGGGGGGCAGGAGGTGGCCTCTCCAACCTCCTCAATTTCAACTGCCTCTCCCAACTGGCATTCCCAACTGCCGTTCCTAACTGCCATCACCTCATCCCTAATTCCAACTGCCTCTTACTGCCATTCCCACCTGCCCAGTTCCAAATGCCCCTCACTTATCTCCAGTTTCAACTGCCAGACCCCACCAGCCCTGTCAACTGCCGTGCCTACTTCTTCAGTTCCAACCCCCCACCCCCAACTGTCATTTCCACCTGCCTTGGAACCTTCTGACTCCTACATTCTATTTCTTCTCCTATTAAGGGGCCATCACCCAAAAATGCCAGTCTTCTCGCTGTTTGAATAGCAGCACAGAATTAATACATTTCCCCAAATAGCCGAGCAGTGGCGTTTACTCAATCACTCATTTCTGCCAATCTGTCTTTCTAAGCTCACAGACCACTACCAGCACTTCAAATAATAATAATAAATTAACTAACAATATAACAAGTTCCATTAAAACCACTTGGGGGGTTATAACTTAAAAATATGGATGCCTGTATTAAACTATACATTTGAATATTGGCTGCTATAAATGCTGAAGGGTAAATATTTAATGAAGTAAATGCTTTTTGAGCAATTTAAAAAAATATTCCTATATATTATAGCCTTCTACAAAAGTTTTGTTTCTATTTTTAAACAATTCTCCCATACAGCCCCCCAACCTTCACAAAAATTGCCTTTAAATAAAGTTATGGCACATATACACTTGCTATTATGGATTTATCGCTTGTCTTCTACTCCTCCCTCCACATACCTCCACTCACAGTGGCCCAAGTTAGGAATGGTCTTTGAGTTTTAATCTTGAATTTCCTTTATTCTGCCATGGTAAAACCCTCATTTTAAGGGACCTTTACACTGAACCCCTTGCCTTCGGCACTTTTGCCAAGGTCCCAGACCAATGTCATACTAGAAAGTAAATGACGGATGGGAACCAGTGGGTTAAAATGGGCACTTTCAAAAACTGTTCAATGAAATTGTTATAACACCGCTTTTTATAATGCATTCAGTGTTCTAAATGATTCTTCTCAATCTATACTTAATCCAGATTAGTATCCATTTAATACACATCATTTTAATTTAATGCTGAGTTTTACATTAAGCAGTGACTGACAGTAAACTTTAGGACTATATATATTTAATGTTAATATGCCATTCATAATCATGTTCTTACTTTCACAAATGACTTGATCAGTCTCTCATGCAGAAAAACCTGGTGCGGGGGAAATGTCAGGTGGAAACTGAGGTACTCTTTATCTTTCAAGATTGGGCCTTCGATGAGATTTATTTTGCCGTTTCCTTCCCAACCCCTCACAAGGAAGGGCTTCTAATTTCATCTGTGAGTGAAGAGGCATAGCCTGGAAACTCACCCAAACCCTAAGCTCTTCTTGCAGAAGCATGCTGCCATTGTCTCTCCACCTAGTGCCTGCAGGTTCCTCTGAAGTGGGCGGAAAGTGCAGAGGAGGAATTAAATCTGTTTAGAGCAGTGTAGACTCCTGGGGTCTAGAACGATATAGCATAAGTTAAAAGTTAATTTCCATTTGGAAATCCCCCAGACTCAATTCCTTCCTCATCTCCATCCTTTCTTCTCCTCCCAGTCCACAGAGCCCACGGGAAATATACCAGCAGAGGGACTTCTGGCGGCAAGGGGAAATATGCTACTCCCCACTTCTGTACGCCACTGCTCAGCTCCTCTAGCTTTTGATCCCCTCCTTCAGCATAAGTGTGGAGAAGCATCTGGCTCCAAAGTTATCGCATAATTTCCTGATCATTCAAGTTCCCTTCCTCTCAGTAACTTTTCCAGATGCATTGCAACCTATTGATTACATAGTGGGTGAAACAGAGAATGCCCAGTTGTCTTTTGCCAACCTTGGTGCCAATTAGTTCTTCATCTTATAGTAATTCATTTTTACAGGATTTCCTGTTCATTAAACGTTGTAGAAGGGACAACACATTAGAAGATAATTTATCTTCAGATGTGGGGACCACAGGAACCATGATTTTTTTCTCATTTTTTTTTAAAACAAATGTCATCTTAATCTAAATTCTTATATCAATATATTTCAATGGCACTTACCTTTTCCTGGGATACACTTGCCAATTTCTAGCTAAAAATTAACTTTTCACTTGTTTTGTCATAAGCTTTTTTCTACTTTTTTTCCTCTGTGCTTACATCCCTACATCTGTCCTAGTCTCAGGTGAAGCAGACAACCCTCTTTTGCCATCACTCTAAAAATGAAACTTGAGGCCTTACAGGCCTGCTTGGCAGCCAGTCACTGTAAAACATGCAATTTTTTCCAGCTGTCCTCCTCTTTATTGACCAAAAGCACTTTTTGCATATCTGAAGCTCTTCAGCAAAGGGGGTGGGACTTCCTTCTTCCTTCCTAAATTGCCCATATCAGATGCCAGAATGAAGGCCCTGGAGAGTGAAGTCCTGTATTTATCCTCACAACAAATGCAACGCAATCTCCATCAGCACACGTTTCTCCACACTGGCATGCCAATATCTCAATCCTGAGCTGGGGAGACCACCAAATGGAGCAAGAGAGTAGTTCAGGCTTCCTCACACTGCCCATTCAAACATTGGCCTTTCTTTTGAGACTGCCAATAAGCAGCATGGCTAAGCAAATGTGTTAAAAAATCATTAAACTGTCATAAAAATTATAAGATATTTTTAAAATAATGAATTTTTGTTCTTTTTATTCCTCTCCTATTGTTTCAATCTGTAGGGGGCAGTTGGGGTCATGTGTTCAAGCTTTTCTTTCCAACCACGAGTGCTAGAAACTTGCTTTCTTTAAAAAGAGAAAGCTGAGATTCTCCCATCATGCCATAACTGCAGGAACTGGGACTTTAAGAAAAACACCAAATATTTTGAGACTCACAATAAAATTGTGACAGTTGGTAACACTCAACAAGTGCCAAAGATAGTGGTTTTTGTTACCACTCAGAATTGAGATGAGAATACTAACCTAATTTCTCAGAGTAATATCTTGCTGACTTCATATCTGCCACAATCTTCTGTTTGACTTTTGTTGCCAGTAACTGTATAATGTCACTTTGAATTGTTTTTCCAAGGTAGTGGTGTGTGTACATTTCTTGGGTGGTGACTCTTCTTAGATGCTCCTTGAGTACAGCATCAAACTCAGCCATCAGCTCCACAATTTTAAGGAAGTTTCCATTGTTTGGCACATACAGCTGATCTGAAGTCCCACGCAGTGTGAGGTTTTGGGGAGCAAGCATCCTAACAATGGCAATGAGCCTTTTCAGAACATTTTGCCAGTAAAGAGACTCTGATGCAATCTTCTCTTGAAGCTGATCATCTATGATGGCCTTTAACCTACTCATCTCAAGCTCTTTCCACCTATGGATTGCTCTCAGGTGATTTGCTGCCTTCTCATGGCATGCCAGATTTCTAGCCAGATTTTTCCAGTCCTTTGTTCCTGTAGAACCCAATGTGGCTGGAACATTCGACTGGAAGAGTTTGCAACAAAAACAGTATGCAGCATTCTGGGGTTTTGAGTACATAAGCAATGGCTTCTCCACTTTGTTACCATTGGGGATTTAACGCCAGTAATGTGTTGGATGGAAACGTCTATTTTCATTGTCTTTGGGGAACATGAAGTTTTTCACTTGCTGTGGCCCATGCAGTACAAGGAAGTCCCTCAGGCTACTGCTCAAGTGGGCCCACAGTCCTGGATCATCTAGACTTAAGGAACTAAACTCAGCAGCAGCTGTTTCTTGCGCCTCCTCCACCCTCTTCTCTGATCTACACTTTTCTTCAGGAATGTGCATGGTTACATCCATTTGAGATGGAGATATGGATGCTGCAGTAGCTGCCAGGTCACCTGCACACTGACTAACTGGAAGATCAGGCGTCTCCTCACCACTCACATCCACGCTGGGGCCGGATGGCTCACCATGAACATTTGTGCCTATGTATCTCAGGAGAGCTCCTTCCTGCTTAGATAGAAAAGCTTCCTTTGCTTTCTTTCTTTTTCTGAATGCTGCCCCAGAGGTGCATTTTCTTCTTTCACTCATGCCTGCTGTTCTGTTCCAGCTATAGTGGCTCTCAACACTCAATTGAAGGGGACAAATAAGTAGGCTGGTAGCAGGGCCTGAGTGAGGGAAGATATCAGCGTCTTAAGGGCCTAACTGGCTCCTACTACTTCAGTTGGCTGCCTGTTCTCCTCAAGTGGGTTCAGGAAAGCAGCAGGAAACAGGAAGCTTCCCGAGAAGCTGGTGTTAATCAGTCCACACTCCTGGGGGTGCTAGAGAGGTACATAAGAGGCTCCTCCTCCTCTCTCTCCCTGCAGCTCCTGCTGCTTTCTGTTATTCCCTCTCACCTTTAATCCTGCCTGCCTGTAATGCCTCTTGTGCTCTCCTTCCTCCAGCACAGCACTCCACCATCTCTGTGCATCTAGAGCAGAGAGAATACATATGCACCAGCAGCAGACACAATTTTCTGCACTCTGGGTCCTAGGGGCGCCCCCCACAGTCTGGCACCGGAGGCGGCCGCCTCAGTTCACCTCATGGTAAGGCCAGCCCTGAGTGCATATAGAATCATAGAATATCAGGGTTGGAAGGGACCTCAGGAGGTCATCTAGTCCGACCCCCTGCTCAAAGCAGGACCAAAAGAGGCACTCCACTACCTCTTTTATCTTTTAAATCCAGTGACTCTAAAACTGCAAAAAGGCCCATAAAGTACTAGGTTTAAAGGTGAACTGCAAAGCAGAAATGAAGATGGATTTAAACTCAAATTTATCCACTGAATGTATCCACTAATTAGTCTGTAGAAAGTAGTAGAGAGATAGGACTGAGTGGTAACTGGACTAGAGGGTTGAAGACAGACTGACACCAGGTGTGCAGGTGGTCCAGAGGAAAGAATAGAGATGTGATGGGGTGGTGGGAAGAATATCCATGGTCTACTACTCCCCATCCTGTGAAGAGGGACAAGTTTGAATTAACATGATTAGCAGCCTTAAACCTGGCCCCAAAACACCAGCCACCAGAGCTGAGCCGGTGTGAGGAGGGAAATAACCCACTGCTGGTATAGACCAGGGGTCTCAAACACGCGGCCCCCCGCCAAGCTCCCCCAGTTACTTCCTGTCACCGCCAAACTCCTCTCACCCCCGCACCACTCCCCGAGTTATTTTCTGTGCCTGCTAAGCTCCCCGCGTGCTGCTCCCCAATGTATGGGGCCGGGTCTCTCCCCCGGCCCCGCCTGCCACCCCCACGTGCCTCTCTCGAGTGTCTCCCGGCCCCCACTTGCTGCCTTCTCACCGCCCGGGAGCCTGCAGCTCACGCTGACTCTGCTCCGCTCTGCCGGCTTCCGGCACCACCTGCTGCCGCAGGGTCCTAGTGCCCTCCTTCACTAGGGCCAGGGCAGGCTGCCCTTCCCCTGCCCTTCTGCCCTAGTCCTGAGACTCTCCAATGCACCGAGCCTCTCCAATGCCCCAAACCCCTCATCCCCAGCCCCAAAGCCCTCACCCCTGCACCCTCTCCTATCCCCAAACTCCGTCCCAAAGCCTGCACCTGCACCCCCTGCCGCAGCCTGGAGCCTGCACTGAGCACCCAAACTCCATCCCAGAGCCTGCACTCCAGACCCCCTCCCCCACCCAAACTCCCTCCCAGAGCCTTAGGCAGGTGGGGGTGGAGTTTGGGGGGGGCAGGTTCTACAAACCTGCCACCCCTGGAAGAGGCAGAGCAGGGGGGGAGGGGGCTTTAACAGAAGTAAATCTAACTAAGTGCGTGTTTTGCACTTTCCAGGAGGGAGGGGGGAGGAGCAGGGAGCCGCGCGCTTAGGGAAGGAGGTGAAGAGATAGGGCAGGGGCGGGGCCTCATGGAAGGGGTGGAGTAGGGGTGGGGCCAGGGGCAGCAAGGGGGCGTGTCAGTGATGCATCCCTCGGGCCAATGCACTAGTCCTCATGTGGCCCTCGGGGTCATTTGAGTTTGAGACCCCTGGTATAGACCAATAGCAACCTGCAAGGGGAAACTAGGGAGCAAATTTATGATTCTCGGTCACAGTCCATTTCTTGGTTGGCTCATGGGACAGCACAGCTTGGCTTGGCAGCTGTCCTTGGGGCAACTTGTTATGTAACAACATAGACCAGAATTAGTTCTGAAATGGTTTAGAGATGTTACAGGCCCATTTACTACTCCCAGATCCTCACAGGAGTTTTGAAAGGAGGATTTCATGAAAAACTAACTAATGCCACAGTAAAATAACAATACATTATGTCTACTGCTTTCCCTTTATCCACTAATATTGTAACTCTATTAAATAGCATCCAGGCAGAATATGTGAGCCACACATGTTGATTTTAAATTTTTTATGGTTTCTGTTTTGATATATGTGAAATGTATTTGCATTAAATGAAAATTGATTGGAACCTGGAGCTTTGGCTTTAAGGATCAACTGAGTCTAGTTTGTATGTTTCTACTTTTGAAGATGAATAAAATCTTAAAGGACTGTGACACTAATTGAAAAACAAACAAACAGGAAATTCTAAGATAAGGCTGACATTTTTTGCTTTATTTACACCATAACAGCAAAGCAAAAATTTACCATTTGATATTGAGTGTGACATCACACTCAGGACAACCAGAACTGTCACATTCAGACCCAGAGAAGAATATTTTCTGTAATATTGAATATAGCCCCAAAAGAAATAACACTATGACAAAATTCTGCTACTAGTTGGCACTGGTGTGAATCAAGAGTAATTCCATTAACTTCTATAAAGTTGCTCTGGATTTACATCACTACAACTGAGAACCAAATTTTGGCCCACCGTTCCCTGTAGTTTGAATAAACAAATCCTCATGGGAGTCTATGTTGTCCATAACACAGCAGTAGTCCAGCAGCTACAATCTTCCTCTACCCTAATACTGTTACTATGAACAACATTTATAGCAAAATAGTGAAACTAAACAAAACAGCCACAATATACCAACACCACTAAATAGAGGTGTAATGTTAAGGGAGTAATAAAACCTAAATCCAATGTTCTAGCTACCCTAGATTAAGTAAACAAATAGGTTTATCATGAGATATTAGGCATTATGCCAAGTTCAGTTAGTGAAATATACAGGCTATTATAGATTATAAAAATCTGAATGAAAAATATTATACATCTGAACACCAAAAATACATCTTGTCAGCAAGTCAGCCTCCACATTTGTGTCACCATCAGAGGATTATTTATAAATATTCTCTTTAATTTTATCTAACAGCCAGTTCACAAACATGCAGTTCAAAAATATGTATTCCTTGCCTTCATGTACTATCCTGTGTTTGGCAGGAAACCAAACATAAGGTTCAGTTCCTATTTCCAAAAAACAAATTATTTGAGAACTATGGCTTGATTTAATAAAAAACATGTCCAACTTCCTTTGGGAATCTGTAATAGGATATAGAGCCTTTCGCTTCTAGGTCACTGATTCAAACCTTGCCCATGTCGGTATTGACCAAAAGTTGTTACCAACTGTTCAATGTAATTGAACTTATTTTATATGCCATAGGGTATGTGGACCTACTGATGCCTTATTGAGAGGGTCTGACAACAGCCTTCTTCATGGTCTTCAGGGCTTCACCTTTTTTCAGAAAGCCTTGACAGCAGCTGTGGAAATGGGAGGCATGACCTGTCAAAAATACGGCAGGCATGGGCCTAACGTGAAGGAGATGCACTGCATCTTGTAAAAGAGACTATTCAACTGTAACCCTTCTGCCAGGCCGAGTTGATAGCAGCAAGGGCCGGGTCCAGTGCATAGGGGTCCCCTCCCAAAACGTAACGCGAAACCAGCTCGAGCCCCCACCCAGTGACCTGGGAAAATCTTACACACAACCCCTGGGCGCCTCGAAGAGGCAATACTTCCCCTCTCGCAAGCACAGAGCCTTGGTGTAGCAGCAAATGTTTAATAACATGAGGTAAACAACATCAGCATTAAATTGGGAAAACACCACAACTAGAGTTCATAGACCAAACCCACCCCAGCAAATTGAGCCGTGTCCTTTCCCTTTGGTTCCAGCAACCCAAGAATCACCCAAAGTCCCCAAAGTCCAACGCCCCAAGAGTCTCTTGAGTCCAGCAACCCAAGAATCCCCCAAAGTCCAACACCCCAAAAGTCTCTTTCCCTGGTCAGCGCAGCCCCAGAGTTCAAAGGTTTATCTGCAGGGTGTTACACACACACCCCCAGCCTGGGTGGAAGGGGGGGGGGGAAAAAAGGGCGCGCAGGGTGGCACCTTACGTGGTCCAAGGCTGACTGCCTGTCTGCCTCTCCGTGGGGTTCCACTGCAGCCGCTCCACCTCCACCAGCCGACCCGTGAGCCGCTCCTGCCGTCCCACGAACTGCTCCGCTCTACCAGCTGCTCCGTTCTACCAGCCGCTCTGCTCCGCTCTGCTCCGCTCCTCCAGCCGTCCCCGCAAACTGCTCCGTGAGCTGCCCCCGCTGTGCCCACAAAATGGGTCAGCTCTGCTCCACTCGCCGTCCTGTGAGCTGCTCCAGCCGTCCGTGTAAAACGACTCAGCTCGCCACTCTGTGGGCCGCTCCAACCGTCCCACCAACTGCTCCGCTCTGCCAGCCACTGCACCAGCCGTCCTGCAAACTGCTCCGCTCACTGCTTAGCACAATAGCTTCAGGCTCCCCAACTAATTAACACAGCACTCAGTGATCTTAGTAACATCAGCTCTTTAGTGATTTCAGCTCTTAGTGATTTCAGCTTGTAG
Source organism: Platysternon megacephalum (assembly GCA_003942145.1). NCBI lineage: Eukaryota > Metazoa > Chordata > Testudines > Platysternidae > Platysternon > Platysternon megacephalum. Next base: position 824,216 of record QXTE01000100.1, on the reverse strand, counting down.
TAGGGGAGCCCCAGTGCTGGTGCATCAGCAGCACAAAGTGATTTCAGCTCAGCAGCCTGTAATTAGACTCCTAATGGAAGCAAGGTTAGTTCTGACCTTCAACACTGGAGAGAGGAGGCGGTGCAATTGGTGTATCAAGCTCACCAAAGAGCCCACACCACCAGGTACAAATACCTGCCTCCAACCTCTCTCTCTGTACTGGGTTTTGGAACCCATGTCCCTTGTCTAGTGAGTATCACTTAGGTGATGGTGAGACCCTCTGTCATAAAACAGTTTCATTGTCCTTGATTCACATAATCAGGGTAACTCAGGATAACAACACTTTATTCCTCCTGCCCCAACAGCAGCGAAACTGGGGATCCCACAGCCGCCAAAGTGACCATTTTTGGGCTGCTGGGGCTCACACTAGGCGGGGTGGGTGTGCCTATGCAAATGAGATCAGCCCCTGAAGTTCTTTTCCACACTCCCCATAAGTCACCACCAGATGTCAGGGTAGAGCTCATCCTGACTCTGCTTACACAACTAAAGGGTCAAAATGAGACCAGGAGAGAGGAATCTCTCATACTGAAGGGTGAGCAAAAATATCTCTGCCCTGATCCTTCCAGCATGGTCTAGCAGGCTCAGCACAGGATTGGAAATTAGGAATTCCTGAATTCTAATCGTGGACAAATGAATTTTTCCATATCTCAGTTTCATGATCTATAAAATGGAGATAGGTAAATAATGCTATCTTAAAAGAGAGCTGTAAGGCTGTCTTGTTATAATTGTTACTCAGAGGAAGCTGCCAATATGTGATAGTCTGGTTGTAATAACATGTCCAGCAGAGAAGGGAAGCTGGCCTATTCTTCCCAGCAATCACACACTTCAGTAGATAACTAGAATGTGCCAAGACTAAAGCTCCTGGATAAACTTCAAGATGATATCAAAGGATGAGTCTGTTGAGAACTGGGGAGGCTGTACACTCTAATTTGTGCTTTAAACGGGTTTAGATGGGTTAGCACAAGTATGCTGTAAAGAAGAGTAAAATGGCAGCACATCGTGGTCTTGTGTTTAAGCACAGAGAGTCAGGAGATCTGCTGCTCAGCCACTGGCTTGCTGGGTCACCATGAGCAAGTCACTTAGGCCAACATTTTTCAGAGAGAATGTGAAAATGACTTGATAACTTGGTTGCTAGGGCATCCATGTGGGAGATGCAGGGTCCTGCTCCAATGACTCTTGTGGGCCTTAAAATTTGGAGTTAGAAGTCTAAGTCTGGGATTTAGGTGCCCAAGTACCTTTGTGGATCTGGGCCACAGTGCTTAAAGTGTGCCCACTCAGTTTGTTTTTATTATTACCTTTTTTTGGCTGGGGATGCATCCCTTTATGACCCTCCTTCCCCCCATTTTAAGCACTGACTTTAGGCATGCACTTGCAAATTTTGGCTTTAACTTTTCTGTGTTTTAGTTTGCACATATGTAAAACAGCAGCAGCAGGACGCCTGGAAGGAAATCTGCACTACTGCCTGGTGCTCACATTGGAAAACTGAGGCAGCATTGGTGGCAGTAGAGCAGCTAAGGAAGGCTCCTGTGCCCCACCTAAAATTCCAACCTAGAACCACCACTCTTGGAACCTTTGGAAAGTTGGTGAAATAGTTCAAAACCCTTTTTCCTCTCGCTGCTCTCCTTTTATTTCCTTTCATAGAGAAGATGCTACAGGACAATGAATGGTAACTTAGACCCCAATCATGCATCAGGATCCACTAATGAAGACCTCTGTGTCCATGTGGTGACCCACAGCAAGACTGTGTCTATGCTCAGATGTCCATGATAATGGATTCCAGTGCATGACTGGGGCCTGAATTTAGCATTCATTGCATTGGCAGCATCTTTTGTATGAAAATGAGAGGGAATAAAGCGGGGAAAGGAGAACAAAAATTGTTTTCTGAGCTCTTCCAACAGCTTTCTCTTCAATGGATCCATCAGTGGTGGCTCTAGGCCGGAATTACAGTTTGGGAGGTGCTTAGATAGATGCTACAATGATGGGGACCAGACAAGTATCTAGGTAGCTAGATAGATCCTGCTCCAAAAACTTCCATTGATATCAAAGACAGCGGGATTGGGATTATGGTTTCTGATACTGATAAAGACAAACATGACATTGTTTTGCTGATGGATGAGTGGGTGTCTTACTTTCCTGGTTGCTGATTTTTTGGGAAAACTGATTGAGAGTATTTATCTTTATAACCCAGAATTAAAACACTTTATGCTTCCATAAAAGAATAAATACATTATCTTGCTGCTGCTATGAATATGTAGAACTATATGTGGAAACTTACATGTAAATTAGTATAATAAATACTTTGTAGTATAATATATTTTTGAACAACAAAATCAGCATTAATTATCAGGATAATTGAAAGTATTTAATAATTATTCCATTTGACAAATTGAACCACAGACTCCGAGCCTTTAACCTGGCAGTGACAGAGATATTAATGAAATGGCATATCTCAATGTCCAGAATGTTTAATAATTTTGTGGTTCACTTGTTATTTAAATTAAATGGGAGATAAAACAGCAGCAAACATAATGAATATTGTTGGGAGGGTTAATAATAATATTTTAGTTAGTGTTACAGAATAGATTAAATAGAGTGAAATAACATACCAAGTCATACCCACTGAATGAAGTGAGTCAATTCTAATCTCAGTTATACTTGTGAAAATTGGCAGAAATTCCACTGGAGTCCATGGAGTTATTGTGTGTTCAGACTTGTGTAATTTCAGTGAAGTCAAATAAATGACAAAGGCATAAACAAAAGGGGAATCTGATACTGACAGAATGAATCTGGCAAATATCTATTTAGTCCTATAGAAACTGGTGGATCTGATCCTCTGTTGCCCTGCAACTTCTATAGTTATTTGCACCGGTGTAAAGTGGGTGTAAAGTACTATCATGCTGGTGTAGTAGTGTTTTACTCCCCACTTTGCACTGGTGTGAATGGCTACACAAGGTGTCAATCAGTGGAGATTCAGGCCCCCTATGTTTTAATTTGGCTGAAGAACATCAGAGGCCTATTTGTAATTTTCTTTGAGAACATTTAGTAGTCTGAAACAGATGAGGCTGATAATTGAAAAAACTGTAAAGGGTTTTTTGCTTACATTTGGCACTCTTTTAAAACATGGTGCACTGATTCTTTATTTGAAGTTTGATTATGATAATGTAATTTAGTCCAACCAATTTAAAATATAAGTCCTCAGCACAGGAGGGAATGGACAAGATGACCTCTTGAAGAACCTTCCAACCCTATATTTCTATGATTCTATGTTCTACGCTTGGATATCTAACTTTTGTAAACTGTATGTCAAAATGTATAATTATACTCTATTTATTTATTAGCTTTTAAAAAAAATCTATAAAGATCATCTATCCATTCTTTCTATGTGTCCTTGGCATAACTTGATTATACAGCCTAAGTGCAAATTTCAGAGAAACCCCAACCAGTAGGGAAGTTAGTATATTCCTTGGACAGTTCCATAGCTGTTGAATTAAAAGACAGGAAAAGCTTCACTGTAAACACATGAAAAACAAGATGTTCTTAGTACCATTGCCTTCAATTTTGTTGTACAACTCAAAAGGCCCTCATTTTGAGGGACACCATTAATTTTAGGCCCAAACATGCCTATTCCACACAAATGTGATGTCCCTTCAGTTTGTATTGTTGAAAATTATTTATATCCAAAACAAAGAATGATGAAATTGCTGTTATAGAAAGAGTTATTTACAAAGGAATAAATCCCACAGCATTTTAGTTTCCCTGCATGATATTTTTTGTGTCCATATGTTACAGGGTAGCTGGTCCCTGTGGATAGATTAAGCTCAGCTCCCCTGAACTGGAGCAAGTGAGCCCAATCCAGCTAATTAAAGAGAGCTGGGCTACACCTGGGCCTATAAAGGGCTGCTAATAGGCAGCTGGAGAAGATGGAATGAGACAGGCTGACCCCTAGGGAGGGAAAGCCACACTGGAATGGAGTTAGCGCTTATTCTGCGTTCCTAGAGCAAGGGACCAGGGGATAAGAGAAGCAGCCCTAGGGCTGCTGTTCCAGGAAGGGAGCAGAACTGTCAGAGGCTAGGAAGCTGTCAAGACCTGAAGTGCTAGAGACCCTTGGGTGGAGTGGTCCTGGATACTGGGGCCAAGGACAGAGTTAAAACTGTTTTCTATTTGTTTGTTAACTGCTGTTAAAGAAATAATCCTCTTTGACTGATACTGGGAATGGCAGTGCTTACTTTGAAGCCGGGGAGATGCCTGGGGAAGAGCATCTTTGCAAGCAGGCTGGCTAACCTAGTGAGGAGGGCTTTAAACTAGGTTCACCGGGGGAAGGAGACCAAAGCCCTGAGGTAAGTGGGAAAGTGGGCTACTGGGAGGAAGCACAGGCAGGAGACCGCAAGAGGGGAGGTCTCCTGTCTCAGACCGAGCCAGCGGGACAATCACCGAGTTATCTCAAGTGCCTATACACAAATGCAAGGAGCCTGGGGAACAAGCAGGGAGAACTAGAAGTCCTGGCACAGTCAGGGAATTATGATGTAATTGGAATAACAGAGACTTGGTGGGATAACTCACATGATTGGAGTACTGTCATGGATGAATATAAACTGTTCAGGAAAGACAGGCAGGGCAGAAAAGGTGGGGGAGTTGCTTTGTATGTAAGAGAGCAGTATGACTGCTCAGAGCTCCAGTACGAAACTGCAGAAAAACCTGAGTGTCTCTGGATTAAATTTAGAAGTATGAACAACAAGGGTAATGTCGTGGTGGGAGTCTGCTACAGACCCCCAGACCAGGGGGATGAGGTGGACGAGGCTTTCTTCCAGCAACTAACAGAAATTGCTAGATCACAGGCCCTGGTTCTCATGGGTGACTTTAATCACCCTGATATCTGCTGGGAGAGCAATACAGCAGCTCACAGACAATCCAGGAAGTTTCTGGAAAGTGTAGGGGACAACTTCCTGGTGCAAGTGCTGGAGGAACCAACTAGGGGAAAAGCTTTTCTTGACCTGCTGCTCACAAACAGGGAAGAAATAGTAGAGGAAGCAATAGTGGATGGGAACCTGGGAGGCAGTGACCATGAGATGGTCGAGTTCAGGATCCTGATACAAGGAAGAAAGGAGAGCAGTAGAACAGAGACCCTGGACTTTAGAAAAGCAGACTTTGACTCCCTCAGGGAACTGATGGGCAAGGTCCCCTGGGAGAATAACATGAGGGGGAAAGGAGTAGAGGAAAGCGGGCTGTATTTTAAAGAAACCTTATTGAGGTTGCAGGAACAAACCATCCCCATGTGTAGGAAGAAAAGTAAATATGGCAGGCGACCAGCTTGGCTTAACAGTGAAATCCTTGCTCGTCTTAAACACAAAAAAACAGCTTACAAGAAGTGGAAGATTGAACAAATAACCAGGGAGGAGTATAAAAGTATTGCTCAGGCATGCAGGTGTGAAATTAGGAAGGCCAAATCACACTTGGAGTTGCAGGTAGCCGGAGATGTTAGGAGTAACAAGAAGGGTTTCTTTAGGTATGTTAGCAACAAGAAGAAAGTCAAGGAAAGTGTGGGCCCCTTGCTGAATGAGGGAGGGAACCTAGTGACAGAGGATGTGGAGAAAGCTAGTGTACTAAATGCTTTTTTTGCCTCTGTCTTCACAGACAAGGTCAGCTCCCAGACAGCTGCGCCCTGCAGCACGGTATGGGGAGGAGGTGACCAGCTCTCTGTGGAGAAAGTAGTAGTTCGGGACTATTTAGGAAAGCTGGACGAGCACAAGTCCATGGGGCCGGATGCGCTGCATCCGAGGGTGCTAAAGGAGTTCGCCGATGAGATTGCGGAGCCATTGGCCATTATCTTTGAAAAATCATGGCGATCGGGGGAGGTCCCGGACGACTGGAAAAAAGCTAATGTAGTGCCCATCTTTAAGAAAGGGAATAAGGAAGATCCAGGGAACTACAGGCCAGTTAGTCTCACCTCAGTCCCTGGAAAAATCATGGAACAGGTCCTCAAGGAATCAATCCTGAACCACTTAAAGGAGGGGAAAGTGATCAGGAACAGTCAGCATGGATTCACCAAGGGCAAGTCATGCCTGACTAACCTAATTGCCTTCTATGATAAGATAACCGGCTCTGTGGATGAGGGGAAAGCAGTGGATGTGCTATTTCTGGACTTTAGCAAAGCTTTTGATACAGTCTCCCACAGTATTCTTGCCAGCAAGTTAAAGATGTATGGGCTGGATGAATGGACGGTAAGGTGGATAGAAAACTGGCTAGATGGTCGGGCTCAACAGGTAGTGATCAATGGTTCCTTGTCTAGTTGTCAGCCGGTATCAAGTGGAGTGCCCCAAGGGTCGGTGCTGGGACCGGTTTTATTCAATATCTTCATTAACGATCTGGAAGATGGTGTGGACTGCACCCTTAGCAAGTTTGCAGATGACACTAAACGGGGAGGAGTGGTTGATACGCTGGAGGGTAGGGATAGGATACAGAGGGACCTAGACAAATTAGAGGATTGGGCCAAAAGAAATATGATGAGGTTCAACAAGGACAAGTGCAGAGTCCTGCATTTAGGACGAAAGAATCCCATGCACTGCTATAGACTAGGGACCGAATGGCTGGGCAGCAGTTCTGCAGAAAAGGACCTAGGGGTTACGGTGGACGAAAAGCTGAATATGAGTCAACAGTGTGCCCTTGTTGCCAAGAAGGCTAATGGCATTTTGGGTTGTATAAGTAGGGGCATTTCCAGCAGATCGAGGGATGTGATCATTCCTCTCTACTCAGCACTGGTGAGGCCTCATTTGGAGTACTGTGTCCAGTTTTGGGCCCCACTCTACAAGAAGGATGTGGATAAATTGGAGAGAGTCCAGCGGAGGGCAACAAAAATGATTAGGGGGCTGGAGCACATGACTTACGAGGAGAGGCTGAGGGAACTGGGATTGTTTAGTCTGCAGAAGAGAAGAATGAGGGGCGATTTGATAGCTGCTTTCAACTACCTGAAAGGGGGTTCCAAAGAGGATGGATCTAGACTGTTCTCAGTGATAGAAGATGACAGAACAAGGAGTAATGGTCTCAAGTTGCAGAGGGGGAGGGTTAGGTTGGACATTAGGAAAAACTTTTTCACTAGTTGGGTGGTGAAGAACTGGAATGGGTTACCTAGGGTGGTAGTGGAATCTCCTTCCTTAGAGGTATTTAAGGTCAGGCTTGACAAAGCCCTGGCTGGGCTGATTTAGTTGGGTTTGGTCCTGCTTTGAGCAGGGGGTTGGACTAGATGACCTCCTGAGGTCCCTTCCAACCCTGAGATTCTATGATTCTATGATTCTATGATTCTATGACACCCTCATTTGGGGATTTTGTCACACAGTGTGCCCCACATATGTACCTTGGCAGGTAGCGATGTACTGATGAGATAATCATACAAAAGACACAGTCGTTTCTTGGGGGTTTTTCCCATGTGCTCTACGTTTTAAAACAGACCAATATTACATTTTGATTTCTCCTTTTATCAAAGGTTTAGGGGCAAGTGGCTGCTACCAGAAAATGTCTTGATTATCATTTTTCCAACTCAGAACTTCTTGCATGCCGGTACTCTGGTGGCAGATGGCAGTGTAACTCCTCCCCTCAGATATTCAGCAAGAGTTTGCTTTAGTCCAGTATCCTGAAGAAAATCTAAGATCAATTAAAGTTTCCTTCTGCAGTCATTTGGACAGACGTTTACATTATTTCAGTGCATTTTAAAAATTGCTTCTCTCAGTTGCTCAACTTTGACTTTCTTGACTTTGAGTGAAATTATTACATCACTCTTCAGTCATCATAGAATCTTCCAGACTAGACAGGACTTTAATTTCTAATTCAGGGGTCGGTAACCTCTGGCACGCGGCTCGCCAGGGTACACCCTGGTGGGCCAGGCCAGTTTGTTTACCTGCCGCGTCTGCAGGTTTGGCCAATCATGGCTCCCACTGGCCGCGGTTCGCCGCTCCAGGCCAATGGGGGTGGCGGGAAGCCGAGGCCAGCACATTCCTCGGCCTGCGCCGCTTCCCGCAGCCCCCATTGGCCTGGAGCGGCAAACCGCGGCCAGTGGGAGCTGCGATCGGCCGAACCTGTGGACGCGGCAGGTAAACAAACTGGCCCGGCCCGCCAGGGTGCTTACCCTGGGGAGCCGCATGCCAGAGGTTGCCGACCCCTGTTCTAATTTAAAGAACAAGCAATAAACAAACAAACTTAAAAATAATCTCCCCCCAAGCAAAAATATGAAGGTCTGTTATCCATCATAAAGAAGCAAAAGAGGGCAATAAGCCTAATTTTTTCTTTTCCTTTTGCAGGTCACCTTTAAAAGCAGCAGGTGAGCATGGCCATACATCCTTAGCCCAAGTCTGTGAAATGGAGCCAATCCATGTTCAGGATCGGAGGCTAGATATACAGCAGGTGCTTGATAACTTTGTATATATTGGGGATATTTACTGAACTGATGGAAGTGTAACCCACTGGTCAGTCCATGTCACGCTTTCCTTTCTGTGCCCATTTCACAGAAGATGCATCTGTAGCAGCACTCAGCTATACACACTGGCTCTTTAGCTCAAGCTATAGAAACTCATGTATCTGGTTCTGGAGGTCCCTCCATTGGCCAAGATGGTGGCTGTCACAATAGCCCTGTAAGTGTCCTAGTTGGCTCCCATAGCCAGATCCATTTTACCGCCGTGATAGGACAAAATCTTTTCCTGATCCTTGCCTTCAATCTTCCTTTACTAGTTACAACAGATCCCAAATCCGAATTATACATCACTAGTAGTAGCTAAGACTGAGATTTTCAAGAGAGTCCCACTGCCTTGCCTTTTACCTCTCTGTTAGTTAAACCTGGTGAAAACAAGTCTAGCCGTGTCAGCTAGACTAGTAAAGGAAGATTGAAGGCAAGGATCAGGAAAAGATTTTGTCCTATCACGGTGTGTCTAAACTAGCCATTTTCCCTTCAAATTTCTGGTGGAAGAGAGCAAAAGCAGATAATCTGAGGAAAAGTTATAGCAATAGTGAGGAAATGTGAGGGGTGGGGCCCTTGCCGGTGTAGACACAGTTTAAAATGACAAACATGGAAATGAAAAATTATGGAAAATGCATTGATTTCATGGATTTGTATTTCCCCCCATATTTTGCTGATTTCTGCAGATCTTCAGATGTTATATTTTAAAGAAACACCCAGGGAAAGCCCTACCTACCCTGTTTTAAGGCTCATGTAAATGCCTGAAAAGTCCCTTTCTAGTTTCTCTTCTGTAATTTCTTTGGAAAAATCTCCCTCTGTGGGAATGAGAATCTAATTTGCTTCAGTGACCTATGTGACATCCCCTTTAGGAATCTGGATATAAGGTTATTTATTTTCTTGACTTTTTAAAACATAATTATTAGTCTGTTTATGCATCTGCCTTCGCAGGAAACACCCATTCTCCTTTTATTCATTATGGCCTGACAGAGGAGACCAGAATCTTTTTTTGTTACTGGGTGACAAACATGTTATGGTAGAGGACTTGGACACTGATTACTCTGGCAGAGTTCACAGGGCTAAGGATTGATCAATTGTTTTGCCACAGTGTCAAATATATATCAGTCAGGAAGTGTTTCTCCAGACACTTGGTTCTCGTTCCTCAGATTATGGGGAAATGGGGAAGTGTAATCCAGATTTTTTAGATATTTTTTATTTTTATATGTATCATTAGGACTTTTCCCTTCTGCTTCCTGGGCTCTGAAGAAGAGGAGGAGGTATTGGACTTTGAGGAGAGATTTTTGTCTGAAAAATCCTTAAGATATTTTGCCAAAATCTTTTTTGAATCAGCTCTGTAGGGAGTTCTGTGTGAAAAAGTGGGAACTTGGGACAGCTATGCCTTCCTTAACTGAGAGACATATCCCGGACCCTGCCTGTGGGTTTATTGGGATGTGTTCTGTTTAAATGAGAGCCTTGGAATGGGAAGAAGTGGCAGGCTCATCTACTTCTGCTTCCTCTTGTTCCTTGTGGATGCTGTTCTGTAGTATCACATTCACCTCACATGAAAAAGGTCACTGTGCTGGGGTAGTCTGTCCCTTAAAGGCAGTATTGTCTAGTGATCAGCCCACCCTGATCTGTACCTCGGGGGAACACCCAGCATCCCTATGTTCATTATTGTAAAATGATTGTGTGGTATCCAATGCAAAGGTTGTCATGTCAGGTGTCTTCGGAAGGCTCATGATGCACTGAGCATTGTTGTTACAGTAATGTTATAGGTTGTAATTTCATGTGTATAGTTATGAGGCTGAAAATGTGTCTTCATGGCTTAAAATAAGCCCAGGCAAAAACTCTCCAAGAGCAGAGGTGCAGTTCACACCTCATCAGGGCATGTATGGGACAAATCCAGCCCAGCCTCACAGGAACAAAGGACACGGGCCTAGGCAGCAACAAAGGATCTGTTAGACTCTTAGGGCTTGGCTACACTTGCAAGTTACAGTGCAATAAAGCCACCCACAGCGCTGTAACTCACTCCCCATCCACACTGGCAAGGCACGTACAGCGCTGTATCTCCGCGGATACAGCGCTGCTTGTACTCCACCTCCCCGAGAGGAATAAATAGTATTGCGCTGCCGCTGCTGCACTGCAGCGCCAGTGTGGCCGCCCAATGCAAAATGGCCTCCAGAAGTATTCGGCAGTATCCCACAATGCCTGTTCTAGCCACTCTGGTCATCAGTTCGAACTCTACTGCCCTGGCCTCAGGTGACCAACCGTCAGACCCACCCTTTATATTCCCTGGGAATTTTAAAAATCCCCTTCCTGTTTGCTCAGCCAGGTGTGGAGTGCTATCAGCGAATCTTTCCAGGGGACCATGCCTCCACGCGCCAAGCGAGCCCCAGCATGGAGCAATGGCGAGTTGCTGGACCTCATCAGTGCTTGGGGGGAGGAAGCTGTCCAGTCCCAGCTGCGCTCCAGCCGTAGGAATTACGATACCTTCGGGCAGATATCAAGGGCCATGATGGAAAGGGGCCATGACCGGGACGCACTGCAGTGCAGGATTAAAGTGAAGGAGCTGCGGAATGCCTACCGCAAAGCCCGCGAGGCAAACGGCCGCTCGGGTGCTCCCCCCACGACCTGCCGATTCTACAAAGAGCTGGATGCGATACTTGGGGGTGACCTCACCTCCATGCCGAGCACCACCATGGACACTTCAGAGCGGGGGGAGGAGGAGATGGAGGAGGAGGAGGACGACGAGGAGGAAAGCGGGAGTGAGGGTGCTGGGATGGGGGGAGACACCCCGGAATCCCTGGAGGCATGCAGCCAGGAACTCTTCTCGAACCAGGAGGAAGGTAGCCAGTCGCAGCGGTCGGTACTTGGTGGAGGACAAACAGAAGAGCGGGTTCCCGGTAAGCGGCTTTTTTGGGGGGGAAGGAAGTTTTTCGGGAGAGGAGGGTTAGGGCTGCATGCATGCCTAGATGCGGAATAGCGCATTGATGTGGTCTATCACATCGCGGTAATTGGCCTCGGTAATCTCTTCAAAAATCTCATCCAGAATGTGGCCAATGCGCTTGCGCAGGTTTCTTGGGAGAGCCACCGTGGTCCTTGTCCCAGTCAGGCTAACGTGTCCGCGCCACTGTGCTGCGAGGGGCGGGGGGACCATTGCTGCACACAGGAAAGCTGCATATGGGCCAGGGCGGAAGCCGCATTGCAGTAGAAGACCCTCCCTTGCTTCCCAGGTCACCCTCAGCAGTGAGATATCTTCCAGGATGGACTCCTGTGGAAAATGTTGGGCATAACTGGACACTGCAAGACGGAGGTTCTGAGGGTTGTGTCTGGGACCGGAGAAATTGGCTACTGTCATTTGGTTGCACAATCCAAGGAGCAGCTTACATGCCAGAGGCTGTGCATGAACAGCCCAGGAGTGGGGGTTCTCACAGCAGAGCAGGGTAAAGCTGTCTCCCAGAGTCAAGGATTGGAGTGACCTAGCAGTTCACCAGTCCAGATAACACCAGAGGGGAACGTCACACCCAACACTTGGCGTAGCCCTTTTAGGGTCTGAAAAATTCAGTATAAGGAACTAAGGGGGATATAGATACCAGCAGGAGAAGGCTGTCAAACCCTCTGAGAGATGGGGGCGGGGGAAGGATATGTTTCCATAAAAAGTTACTGAACCTGCTAAAAGTCCTCTAAGATAAGACAATGGAAAAATGTTAAGGTGGAAAGGTAAGGGGAGAAAATAGGAAAATAGAAATGAAGAAAATGAGATGATCATGATTGCCTGACTGGTGATGGATAATAGTAGGTGGGGTTACTGTAGTACAGAGGTAGGCAACCTATGGCACGCGTGCTGAAGGCGGCACGCAAGCTGATTTTCAGTGGCACTCACACTGCCCCGGTCCTGGCCACCGGTCCGGGGGGCTCTGCATTTTAATTTAATTTTAAATGAAGCTTCTTAAACATTTTAAAAACCTTATTTACTTTACATACAACAATAGTTTAGTTATATATTATAGACTTATAGAAAGAGACCTTCTAAAAACGTTAAAATGTATGACTGGCACACGAAACCTTAAATCAGAGTGAATAAATGAAGACTTGGCACCCCACTTCTGAAAGGTTGCCGACCCCTGCTGTAGTATGTACTTTGTGTCACAATGGAAGCCGAAAGGGTTAATCCTGACAATTGTATTCAAAGAAGTAGTGTGGGCCTCAAAGAAAGGACAATGTCTGTCTGTATTGGAGAAAGATGCTGTGAAGCACATATGCAAGTTGAGATTGAAGCATAGGTCTTGCCTACCCTGGGATTTAACCACTAGGGCAGCTGCACTGTTGTGAAGCTCTAGTGTAGACATCAGTGGCTGAAATGTCTGTATAGACAAGGCCATAGTCTAGCCATTGTCCAGAAGTACATCATCAGTCCACTGATAATGAATACCCCTGGTTTGGTTTGTATTCTAGAGGGGATTTTGGTTTCTGGGGAAGAGCAAGAAGATGTTCTGTGTTACAGTCAAGCAGAGTCTAATATTGACATCTAGAACAGCAGTATTTGTTTTAACAAAACCGCCCTTCAAAACTATATACCACAGAACAGATGGTACATCTGTTTCTATTTCCCATATGATGTCATTAATCTGTTCTTTAGAAACCAGTGTCTAGCTAATCAACGTGGGCTGGATCATGGGAAAGATTCTTGGAGGGGTGGAGAAACCTGCAAGACTCCCGTCACAGAGTTCTCCCTGATTTATTCCCTTGGGAGGCAGGATTCATTCTCCCACTGAATTGGAGCAGTTTTGCCAATGAACCCCAGATCCCTGCGAGGCCAGGATCCTCTGCATAAAGACCTTGTGCCTCTGACCCTAGAGCTCTTCCTGTTTACTTGATAGCATGAGTCTATTGGAGTCATTTTGCCCTTGCAATCCCATTTTTAAGGGCTTAGTCCAACTCCCTTTGAAGTCAATGGAAAGACTCCCCTGGATTTAACTGGGAGTTGGATCAGGCCCTTAGTGTAGCTCCAAGCTGTACTAGCCCTCTGCCAATTTTTCCTGTGTAGGGGTGAGGTGTATCTCCCAATGGCCCCTCTCTTGTCCTAGCCCACCCTTCCTCAGTCACTGATCTCTGATCCTTCAGAGGTTGCTGTGGGAGTCTTGTGCAGAGGATCGAGATGATGCCACTGAGACAGCCTGGGGCTCATGGGAGCCTAATATTAGCCAGAAGATTTGACCCTTTGAGACTAGCTTTGGTTAGTGAAGTTAATTTCCTCATATCAGGATTGTCATAGACATCTTCACTTGCTTTCAGCATTGAGTACTTTGACGCCTATTATCTTGTTTTAAATGTTTATTACATTTTAACCATGCTTCACCTCAGTAGGGAGAAGGGGAGCTTCACACACAAAATGCTGACTGTCATTTTATTATCACCGCAAAATAACAGTTTCACAAGTTTGCCATTCTGTGACTTCAACCTGTATGGCAGTATTTAAGACAGAAGCTGAACTTCCATTGAAAATGTCCTTCTGGGGGCCTGATTCCCCACTGTGCTCCTTAGGGTGACCAGATGTCCTGTTTTTAAAGGGACAGTCCCGTTTTTGGGGACTTTTTCTTATATAGGCACCTATTACTCCTCACCCCCTGTCCTGTTTTTTCACAGTTGCTATCTGGTAACCCTAGTGCTCCTCCAGTTTCACAACCGCATAGCTCAGTGGAGTGACTGAGTAACAAAGTAGAACTGCAGGCCCTTACTATATTATAAGATTGGCAGCTTCAGCATCTGTACCATAAACACTAACTTTGGGAAGTAAAATCAATTGATTCAGTTATTTTTAAAGTTGATTTATTTTTGAACTATTTAAGGGAGATTGTTTGTCTCTAGCATCCAGCAAGGCATTTTTAAAAGTATTTCAGCAACTCAATACAGGAAATGTAACTTTAAAACCCAGGCAGCACAGTCACTTCTCCCCCGCTCCCCTAACCCCCCTCCCTTCCCAGCAAGACTGCTGAAGCAAGAGTTTTTCAGGAGCAGTTTAACAATCTAACAAACCAACTAACTACAAAATATGCCATGTGAGTCAGATGTTTCTACTGTAACAACCATATGATCAAAAAGTTTCTCAAACAAAACCATTTGCTGGTAGGATAGGCTGAAGCCAAGTCTGTGTTGCAAGCGCTGTATTTAGAGCTGATTTTGTAAATGTCAGGAGGAGTTATTTAGTGCCACCCAGTGTTGGCAGCTAGAAAAAGAAAGGTTAAGTAGGGTTACAACTCTCCGTTAAACAAGAAAAAATATAATGCTGGCTCTTACATAGTGTGTCAAGGGTGAGCAATTCTACAGAAGCTTCACAGCAGTAACAAATCACTGAAATACAACTTCCACACAGCAGAACTACTTTTTATGTCTGTTTTTTTAACCTTGTATACACATTTTGAAATAGATTAAATTTATTTTGGACAGATGTAGATTGCCATTGAACAAGGCCCACTCCTCTAAACTCTGAGAGAGTTGTGCTGATGTTTCAGGTCTGATGTTCAAGAAAGTTAGGTCAGGAGTGACTGTTTGTAAGTGTCATGTTAAGAGACTTCTCTTTCCCTTTTTCCCTCCCCTTACAGAAGTCAAAACATTCTCTCCTCCCTTTCTTTATCTCAACCGTTGCATGTGATCTGCGTTTTCCCTGAGGCCTGTAACATTACTAGATCTTGCTTGTCATTTTAGGTAGAAAAATAAATACCTTCACAGGGGGAGAGAGTTTGGTGGTGTTTTTTTTTTATAATGTATGTTTTGTACAGCACTTGCTGCTTTTGTCCAAAATCACACAGTGCATTATAAACGTGGCTAAACATTACAAGCCTCATTTACCAGACAGGGAAACTGAGGCCAGAAGTTATATGAACTATCTACCAGGTCTGTCAGAGTTGGGAATAGAACCTAGGGGTGAGATTCTGTTCTGTGCTTCTAAGTGTATGTCTTCACTGCAAGTGATGGTATGATTGGAGCACAGGTAGGCATACCCATGCTAGCTTTAATCTAGCCAGCACGAGTAACAGTGGTGAAGATATGGTGTCATGGGCTTCAGTGCAGGCTGGCAACCCAAGTATGAATCCAAGTCTATAGTTGGGTGGCTAGCCTGTGTACAAGCCCATGCCACCACGTCTTTACTGCTATTTTTACCTGCTAGCTAGTCTTCCTGTGCTACAACCACACCTTCACTTTGCAGTGATCCGGTGCAGCACAGAACTCTCAGCCCAGGAGCAGTGTGTGTGTGTGTGTGGGGGGCTAACGGGACTTTAAGCCACCCCTGTACCCTCCTGATTCTGGGCTTGCGAGGGGGTCCTCAGAGGGTAGCCTGTAATTGTCTTCTGCAGTACCTGTGCCAGGGAAATCCTCCCTGGCTGAATCCAGGACTCCTGGAGCTCCTTTACTTTGCTTCAGCCCCTTTGCCCAGCACAGGGAGACCAGACTGAGGGCGGGATTAGGATCTTAGATCTGCTTACTACCTGTCCATTACTCTAACCACTAGAACATAAAGTGTCTGGGTAAGAGGAAAACACACTGGTTTTCTTTTTAATGTAATGTGAACTCCATTAACATTAATGTGCAGCTACCTTCTGAAAAGTAGCCCTGTGAATGGCCAAGAGTATAACAGGGTTCAAAAAAGAACTAGGTAAGTTCATGGAGGATAGGTCCATCAATGGCTATTAGCCAGGATGGGTGGGGGTGGTGTCCTTAGCCTCTGTTTTCCAGAAGCTTGGAATGGGAGACAGAGGATGGGTCACTTGGTGATTACCTGTTCTATTCATTCCCTCTGAAGCACCTGGCATTGGCCACCGTTGGAAGACAGGATACTGGGCTGGATGGACCTTTGTTGTCTGTTCGTATGTCTGTTCTTATGTTCTTATGAATATGGCATTAAGGTATTCCATATTATATACTGGTAACTATATAGCAAATGTGCTTAGCTTACAAGTAAAAAGATGTTGGTTTCCTAATTGCCAACTCTTTCCCCTAGGACCTGGCAGTCAAGCTGTGTTGTTTTTTGGTTCACACTTGATCATTAGTAGTAATGATTCTGAAATTATTATTTATTCATGTTACCATGGTGTGCAAAAAGTGCTAGGTGCTGTACAAAGAGTCAAAAGGAATTTCAGTCCTTCCAAAGAGCTTACAGTTTGAGGCCCAGATTCAGGAAAGCACTTAAACATATGCTCAAAGTTCATCACATGCTTAAGTGTTTTCCTGAATAGGAATGTTTTCCTGAATCAGATGGAGGGAGGGGAAAGGGGGAATGAAACAGTCAAGCAGAGTGTTCGTGGAGATGACTGGCACACATACTGCTAGTTCTACGTACATTATATACATATATAGATGAAATTTGTATAATCTATCCAGTTGGCCCTTGATCTAGCCGTTTGTACTTGGTTAACTTCTTGTAGGTGTCGCAGTAAGAAGTGAGTCTTCAGGAGGGCTTGAATGGGGTGGCCCTATGGACCAGTTCAGGAACAATGTGCCATGGATGAGCGTGAGGCTGCATGGAAGTTGGTGTGAAGACGCTGTTGGAGAAGCAGATAAATAGCACATTGAGGAAAATATTGGGATAAATAGATTTTTCCATACAAACATCTGTTTTTGTAAAAGGTCATGTTTGACACATTGTTTGTTTTTAAATGTTATTTACTTAAGTAATGTTACCATAGTTGTAACCAGCTGAGGCATGTGAGCTGGATGCTCCTCAACTTAACAGAGCCTTGTGGTAGACCATTCTTTGTCAGGGACCCCTCAGCTCTGGAACAAGTTTTCCCTCAGGTCTGACCATCATAGCCTACAGTAAGGCACATCTATCTGAGGGTATATCTACACAGCAAAGACAAACCCATGGCTGGCCCATGCCAGCTGACTTGGGCTCGTGGGGCTGTTTTGTTGCTGTGTAGACTTCCAGGCTTGGGCTGGAGCCCAAGCTCTGGGACCCTCCCACCTCGCAGGGTCCTAGAGTCGAGGCTCTAGCCCAAACGCAGATGTCCACACAGCCCGAGCCACATGAGTAGGGTTGCCAACCCTCCAGGATTGTCCTGGTGTCTCCAGGAATTAAAGATTAATCTTTAATTAAAGATCAATGTCTTGTGATAAACCTCCAGGAATACGTCCAACCAAAATTGGCAACCATACCCATAAGCCCGAGTTGGCTGTCATGGGCCAGTGGTGGGTGTCTAGTTGGTGTGTAGCCATCTTAGGGGGATATAGTTTGTGGTGGGAAGGAGACTTTGGCATTCTGCTGGCTGCTGAATTTGATCTGCTTTTGTAATTTATGGTAGGGGCATCTGCAGCCTTGGATAGGTGCCAGCCCTTTGTATTATAGAGATGTAACTGAATAATGATGGTATTGTCCAAAGGCCCCAACAGGGATTGAGACCCCATTGTGGAAGGGCTGGTTAGTCACAGAGGAGTTTACAATATAAATTAAGACACAACAAGCTGAAGTAACAAAGAAATGGGGTGGGTGAGGGTGGCAGATGAGGGTAAAAGTAATAGGAATACCAGGTTGTGTGCTCACTTTGCAGGTCTGAGATTTCTTTTTTTATATCTATAAATGAACAGAAGATGTTGATGATGTCCATAATCTTCATTGGCTGCCTGTCCAGCCATTATCAACTGGCAAGTTGCTTTGCATCTCACAGTAGATTTAGGTTTGAGGATGGATTTGTGGACAGAGTTGCTGTTATATGAATTAGTTTGGGGATCTCTAACCCTTTTGAGGGTGTTGCTGGGTGTGTTGTATACAAGCCCGTTTAGATAGTTGGCAACAGGCCCTTCAAATACTAGTTGCTAGTCCTTAGGAGTGCCCAGGGAATGCACACTTGTCCAGTAATAAATGACAGAAAGGAAAGACTGTAAAAATCCAAGGTACAAAGTCTTTATCAATTAGTTACAGAAAGAAACTGCTGAGCACTTTCTAACTAAGGCCCAGATCCTGCAAAGATTTTGGAGTAGTCCCATTGAATCTCCATTAGAGTACTCCGCATCTTTCACCGATTGATGTTTCATTCCTTCCCCCACCTGCTGGTGTCTCACTTCTTCCCTCAAAATGCACCACATACTAATGCCCACCTGCCACTCCTTTCTCCTGTGACTGAGATTGGATGACAGGATGCCTCCCGTGCCCTCCTTTCCAGACAGAAGATGAGAAGGAGGAACCTGAAAACAATGTCAAAAGGGGGCAGGCCACCATGCCCCCTAGAAGATAACTCCATGTAAGGGAGAGGGAACTTAGCATCTGTAGGAAGGACCAAGGTCTTAAGTGTGGAGAGAAAGGGTTTTTGTTCCCTCATCATTGGTGTGATGTTGCACTCCATAATGTTTTATGGAAATATGCTTATGAGTGTAAATATAATGTAACTGGAATATGCTTTATGCAAAAGATCTCTTGTAAGGTATCATTACAAAGCTTATAATCTACTGAGTATGTTCATCCTATTTGGATGTATGTATCAATCTTGTATCTAAAACTGGAAATATGAAGTATAACTCCGAGGTCCTATTGTAATTATTCAAAGCGTGGGCCATTAATAGTGGTTTAGAATCTTGATGGCTCCCATTGACTAGGACAATTGACTGTAAATGTCTGTTTACCTGCAAGCCTCCACTGAATATGTGCGGGCCAGCCCTGGTTGAATGGAGGGGGTCTCACAGGACATGTGAACATGTCACCTGATACTGGAATCCATCTTAAACCTGTTTCAGAGTAGCAGCCGTGTTAGTCTGTATCCGCAAAAAGAACAGGAGTACTTGTGGAACCTTAGAGACTAACAAATTTATTTGAGCATAAGCATAAACCTGGTGCTTTTCCATTTAGAAGGAGGGATGGGAACCCAGAGAGACAAAAGATTCCTGCCTTGTGCCAAAGCTATAAAAGGGGGTGGAACAGAACAAAGGGGACTTCCAGTCATGAGAAACCCCCTGCTTTCCACCTAAGATGTCTGCTGGAACTAACAAGGACTGTACCAGGGGAAAGGATTGGGCCCAGACTAGGAAGGAGTCTAGTCGGTGAAAGAAGCTTATTGGAACTTCTGAGGGTGAGATTTACCTGTGATCAGTTTCTTAATGTATTGGGCTTAGACTTGCATGTTTTGTTTTATTCTGTTTGGTAACTTACTTTGTTCTGTCTGTTATTACTTGGAACCACTTAAATCCTACCTTTTATACTTAATAAAATCACTATCAGTGATATAGAGGGCGAACAATTTATGAGTTTACCCTGTATAAGCTTTATACAGAGTAAAACCAATTTATTTGGGGTTTGGATCCCATTGGGAACTGGGTGCTGGAGATAGGTGACCCGCTGAGCAGTTCTTGGTTAAAGTCTGCAGCTTTGGGGGCATGGACCAGACCTGGGTCTGTGTTGCAGCAGGCTAGCGTGTCTGGCTCAACAAGGCAGGGTTCTGGAGTCCCAGGCTGGCAGGGAAAACTGGCTCAGAGGTAATCTCAGCACATCAGGTGACAGTCCCAAGGGGTTCTCTGTGACCAAACCCGTCACAATTGGTACCAACACATGGAGCCAAGGATACTTATTGACTCTTCTCCTCTCAGAAATGCTGGAAAAATCCCCTTCCCCTCCCTTTTAGGGGTGGTGGGAATATGTGAGGGAAGGGATCTGGAAATCTTCTCTCATCTCGAGAGAGGGGAAACTGGGGAAGGTAAAAAAGAACATTCCCCTCGCCACAAGGGGCCAAGAAAAAGGGGGAACTTCAGAATGATCATTTTCCACCCCCTGTCTGAAGCTGGTCCCAGGCTGGGGCCTATATGTGGTCAGTGAGACATCTTCACCCTTCTTGTACTGGGCTTATACGGAAGGGAGGGCCACTGGGCACTAGAAGATCTCCTCTGCTCCCCACTGAATTCAGGGAATGGGGTTCTGTGGGGACAGGTCCAAAGAATGGATCCCCCAGGTACACAATATGCTGACATTCTATCTTTAGGTCTTAAATTTTGAGTGTTGGTGCTGGTTTTGGTTTTGGGTGATGTGTTTTAAGATTAGGTTGCAAATTTATTATGCACTTTATGCTTTAAACAAGGGTCTATTTTATTGTTTGCCACAAGATGTTGCTGAATTTGAAGGGCTGTGTAGGGGGAATTCTAGATGCCATCAAAAAGGTGGGTGATGTGTTCTCTTGTTTACATGAAGGTCAAAGTGGCCAGAGCCCGGTCCCTATGAAAGTCAAGCCTCTAAGTTTTATTTTCCTGCTGCCTTCGCCATCTATTGAGAGTGTGTGGTCATATTTGGCCAGATTAGTTCCCACAAACTCAGAGTCTGATTGGAGCCACTGCTGCTCCTGAAATATCAGATAGTAGGGTTAGTCTATAGGGACTTTTTACATCTGTTACTAGCCAAGAAGTTGTAAACTTTCCTCTCTAATTCAGATCATCCAGAAGTCAGTCATGCTCTTGTCACAAGAAACTTATAGATTCCAAGGCCAGCAGGGACCAACATGATCACTTAGTTAGACCTCCTATATAGCACAAGCCATAGAAATTTCCAAAATAATTCCTAGAGCAGCTCTTTTAGAAAAACATCCAACTTTGATTTAAAAATTGTCATTGATGGAGAATCCACCACAACCCTTGGTAAATTGTTCCAATGATTACTCTCACTGTTGAGACTTTATGCTCATTTCCAGTCTGAATTTGTCTAGATTCAGCTTCCAGCCATTGCCTTTCTCTGCTAGATTGAAGAGCCCATTATCAAATATTTGTTTGCCATGTGGGCACTTAGATGGCAATCAAGTCACTGCTTAACCTTCTCTTTGTTAAGCAAAATAGATTGTACTCCTTGAGTGTATCACTATAGCACATGTTTCCTAATCCTTTAATAACTCTCGTGGCTCTTCTCTGAACCCTCTCCAATTTATCAATATCTGCCTTGAGTAGTCGACACCAGAACTGGACACAGTATTCCATCAGCAGTCACACTAGGGCCAAACTCCGAGGTAAAATAACTATCTACGAATACTTGATATTCCTCTGTTTATGTATCCAAGGATAGCATTAGCTCTTTTGGCCACCGAGTTGCACTGGGAGCTCATGTTCAGCTGATTACCCACCATGATCCCCAAATCTTTCCAGAGTCACTGCTAATGTCAGAGATACTGACATTATGCTATTGCAATAGCCTAGTCTTAGGACTTGCTGTGAGTACCCCCAGCAGATTTAGACAGTGAAGGATAGTTTCTCATCTTCTATATGGGACAGCTTGTTATGGGTGCACAACCACCTGTGTTCAGCAGCGCTGGCTACTCATTGTCTTCTGGGTGCAATTGAAAGTGTTGACCAAGTCCTTAAAGCCTGAAATGGTCTGGGACCCAGTTACTTCAGGGACCACCTCTTGCCCTATGTCTCATCATAGAAATTGCTATCACTTCCTAAGGGTGACACTTCAGGGACTGGTGGCAGAGCTTGCTCTGTGGAGGAGCTGGGCCTCTTCTCCTGAGGCTTAACCTGGCTATTTTCAGGGCATGTTATAAAGTATGTTTATTTTGTTTGGCTTTGATTGTTTTCTGCCCTATATCATCCTCCAGACTGGCTGAAGTCACTGTTGCTGCAGAGGCTTCCCGAATGCAACAATAGCAGCAACTTGTTAGGCTACCTTTTTTGAGCACCTGTAGATCCCATTCTTAAATGGGACAAACGCTGAGGTCTTTATTCAGTTTTTACACAATCCTTAAGCAGGTCAAATGCCCATTGATTTCAGATGCTCAGATACCACAGGCCTGGACATGGTGGAAGACCATCTGTACAGAACAGCATGAGCACTGGGTAAGAATTCAGGGTGTGGCACTTCACAATTTGTGTAACTGCTGAGTGATAAGTGCTTAACTCAGCTTGAATATTAGGAAAATAATTGCCCCCCCCCCCCCCCCCCCCCCCCCCCCCCCCCCCCCCNCCCGGCATAAGAATAGTTGCACTCTGGAACTGTCAAGGCTGTCTTGAATCATCTGCACTGGAAATGTGCAAGGCGAGACTTGAACCAAATGTACCAGGGATGACAGGTACCAAAGCTAATTCTGCCAGGAAGCCGGGAGAGGGTCAAGATGATTTGCTGTTGGTCCTTTCCCAAACAAATAATTCTGTAGCTTTAACATAGCTTTGCCAATGAGTTAGCAAAGGCTCATTTCTGGCTTGACCATTGCTCCCTGCTGCACATAATTGGCACTTCTGGAAGTATGTCAGCCCCTGTCAGTCAGTCGGGATCCAGTATTTCTGGAAGTGGTGATTTAGTGCGGCAGGGAGTGGGCAGGATAACAATCCTTTGGTTGATAGGCGGTGTTTGTAAATACACCTCCAGCAACCCCGGCAGACTTTGTACCATTGTGACTAAACTCATAATGTCCACCTGTAGACTTTGCCAGGTGGTTGCTGGGATGGGAATTTTCATTATTATCTCAGTTTGAATTCCATGGCTTAGTTTGCTTGCCCTGTTTTTACATGTGGTCACATTCTGCTCCATCTGATCAATGTAAATCTGGAATAACACCATTCACTTCAGTGGAGTTACTCCTAAGACCACTGCAAGTGAGATCAGAACTTGTCCCATAGGAGGTAGAAAAGACTCTTGGATGCATCCGAAGAAGTGGGTATTCACCCACGAAAGCTCATGCTGCAAAACGTCTGTTAGTCTATAAGGTGCCACAGGATTCTTTGCTGCTTTTACAGATCCAGACTAACACGGCTACCCCTCTGACTCTTGAAATAGTTTATTCAATAGGTCAAAATAAACTAGTTCCTTTTCTCTTCTGCATGTTCATTAGCAGAACTTAGCTTCAGAAAAATTCAGGCTTCCTGTAAAGCTGTTCAGCTGGGGTACCGAAACTACAGGCTCAAGATGCTTTCTCTCACATGCCCCAAAACTCCTGTGCCATGCCAGCTATGGAGTTCAGTTCCAGAAAGGATGAAATAAGGACTGGTAAGAATAGGTATCATGCCCAGACCTTGGGTGAAAGGCTGGCCCCATTGAAGTCAGTGGAAGTTTTGCCACTAACTTCATTGGGAACAGAAATTAACCCCTGCTGTGTTTGTGGAGGGAATTAGGAGAATAGTGGATGAAAGTTTCCTATTAAACAGGATGAAGGGAGAATATATGATGTGCTCCTGACAGGACTGAGGATAAATGGGAGACATCCTTTTCCAGGAAGCTCTAAATATCATAGCTGTGGTATCTGAACTTGCCCCCATAATGGTAAAGTTTGTTCCCTCTAATATCAATCAGTGGGATAGCCAGCAGTTCCTGCTTATCACTCAGATTTTTATTTCTTTTCACCAGTCTGTCCCGTCTGGTCTCTAAAGCCTGGGGCCCCATGGTCCACTAGAAGTCCTCTGCAACTCATTTCCAAGGTCACTTCACTGTAACTTTTTTTCTTTTTTCCCCCCAGCTGCTTCCCATTTTCTTTTGTCAGGCTTTTCTAATGATATTTACTGCAACCAATGAATTAACTTGCTCCTGGAGTGGTTGCCAAATTTTTAATACAGTTGTGTTTAAATCTTAATCTGTCATTCACTATTTTATGAGATTTAAAAATTAAAGTCCAAGCTGTCCTGTCACAACCCAAAACCAGACTATGGTTCCCAGTTATGCAGAGCAGCTGTCATGTGCAGCACATCTGAATAAAGCACATTGGAAGAGCTCTCGATTTCTAGGGAGTGAACTATGAATACGCTGTTCGAGGGAAATATTCAGTCTAGTTTATGAGGAGACGCTTTATTTAGAAAGATAGTGTGGCTAGAAATGAAGGACTCCTGTTTTAGATAAAATTAACCCATAAACCAATGGGGGTCAATACATGCCCAGCACATTACACGAGTGATATTATACAAATCCATCGCACACTTTTCTGGTTTTACTCAGTGAAATCACTGAATGTGCCCTTAAGCGGAGAATAAGGCCCAAGTTTTCAAACTGGGATGCCTAAAGTTAGGTACCTAAACTGCTTAAATAAGGACTAAATAAAAGTGGCCTGTCTTTTGTGGTGCTCAGCTCCACTTAAAATCAGGTCACTGTTATATGGGTGCCTGAATATGAATCTAGATGTCTGACTTTAGGCACCCCAATTTGAAAAAGGAAATGGCCTAAAAGTAAACTGTGCTCTGGCGTTTGGTATTGTCTTACAGTGTGTGAACACGTCACGCAGACACTCTGCTCCATGAACCTAGATCAAGTTGCCAGTATCCAAAACGAGTCACAGCTTGACAGAGGAAGCTGTTTTTAGCAGGGAGTTATTGCTTAACAAAGAAATGGAATTGAACTGAAAATCATAAATACAAGGTGGAATATGATCTGCTGTCCCCTTTCCCTGTTTAATTCCTGCCTTGTTGTATTAGAATAAGGCGCTAACAGAAGACAAGGCATCGGCGTTTTCACCACCATGCCATGAAGAGTTTTTCTGAGCAGCTGTGATGACAGGGCAGACTCCTGCAGCCTTGTCTACACAAGCATGCACACTGTTGCTACCAGCTGCACGGATGTAAGCAATGGAGGGATGTTTTCAAAGAAGACGCCCTCTGCGGACACCGCTTTAGGGGAAGTGGCAAGATAGCTCTGCCTGGCCTTGCTGCTGTCCACAAAGAAGCAGGTAGCAGTAACATGCTACCCTAAGAACAGGAAAGGCTTTTCTCCATCATGCCCCCCCTAAAGCTCCATTAGTGGGGATTGAGTAAATGGAGACATGGGCTTGGGTTAGAAGGATTCTACCTTGGTACTTATATGGCCCTCGCTCCCAGTGTATCTAAGTGTGTCTCACAATCATTAATGGGTTTGATCCTCACAACCCTCCCGCATGTTCCTCTGACTTAACAGATGGAGAACTAAGGCCCAAATTAGACTGAGTGACTCACCCAAAGCCACACAGGGTGTCTGTGGCTGAACAGTGATTGAGCCCCAGTCTCTTGAGGCCCATGCCTGTGCTTTATCTACCAGGCCAACCTTTCTGCCATAACGGGGAGAGATTGAGAGGGGAAATTAGGGACCGAAACGCTCTGGAGGAAGAGAAGTAAAGGAGAGGGGGCGAGACTACTGATGGGAAAAGCAGATAAGGAACACAACTAAAGGGTGAAGTAGAATCCGGAAAGAGGAAAAAGTGTGGTGGGTGAGAAAGGGAAGAACAATGGTCTTAGAGTTAAAAATAAGTGGATTTTCACAAGCATGGAACAAGGCATATCAGGGAAAGGGGGAATTAAAAAAAGATGAAGGGGAAAATATTTAAAGGTATATGGTAGAAAGATTTATAGTAGTGCACCAGCACTGCGATATAGTTAAGACCTAGCATCACTTTCTGTTTAGAGCACTTAGAATAGTTGATGTTTAAAAGAGTTACTTTATAGTCCATTGTATACAGTAGAAAGATAAAACAGAGTGAATTTATCTAGATATTTATTTGGCCTCCTTTAATATAGTTTCTGAGCACCTCACAATCTTTAAAGTACTTATCCTCTCAACAACCTGTGAGGTAGGGAATTTCTATTATCCCTGCTTTATAAATGGGGAACCGAGGCTCAGAGGCTCAGTGACTTGCCCAAGATCACACAGGAAATCTGTGGAGGAGCAGGGACTTGAACCCAGGTCTCCCAAGTCCTAAGTTAATGCCCAGCCACTGGACCAAAAGAAAAGGCCAGAAGGGGCAAAACCAAAGACCTACTGCAATGCACTGGATCATCCAAGAGGCCATAGCCTGGCCTTCCAAATGATGACTACTGCTGATTGTGCAACATTGGCTTGTTTCACCATTACCTTGTCATCTTTCTCTTGCAGTCCCTTCTGTCCCCTATTGTATCTTGACATGAGATTGTGAGCCCTTTGAGGTAGGGACTAGCTGTCCTGTTTAATGCATGTACAGAAGTTTGCACAATGGGACCCTGATTGTGGGTCTCTAGAGCTGTCTGGGATCCAAATATTTAACACCCTTACTTAACACCTGTGTATGCAGTCAATAGAACTGATGTGTGTCAGATCTATCTGTGCACATGGACCATATTTTACCAGCCATTTTCACAACAAGTAGCATCTTGTCTATTGACATTAACGGAACTCCTTGTGTATTGGTGATAACTCTCAATGGTTAAAGGGGGCAGAATCTGGCTCAGAGGTGTTAATGCTCAAAAGGTGCCCAGAAAGATCTACACACAAACTGCAGATGTGTTTTAGAAATGGACCAAGCCAATTAACTAGTGATGGAAAGATGCCTAAACACTGCTATAAAGAGTTTTATGCGGTGGAAATATGAGCATGTGCTCCTGCTCCATCAGTTGCTGCTCCTGCACATCCCCCTCCACCAACTTTGCTGGTCTTCAGCTCTTCAGGTCTTTTAGCCTGGGTACATTCATGTATATTGTTTCTAAAAATTCCTGGGAGAGAATCTGGGGGGTAAAGTTTTGCTTCAAAGCGTATCTTCAAACATCTGTTTATACTTACTGTGCAAGTATTTAGCACAGAGCAGCACATACTTGTCTATAGCTCTGAGGCGAAAGTGAATTCTAAAAGGTATTAAACAGCATCTTAAATATGAACAGGATAGCCTGGAAAATCTTAGAGGTGAGGTTTGTCCTTTTTGGTTGTATATTTAAGGCCCAGTGCTGTTCCCACTGAAATCAAGAGCTGCCGATTCAGCCCTATGTCAGCACTGAGCCCAGAGATCATGGAGGGGTAGCTTGTGCCTCCTCTACCCCGGGGACCTTCTCATAGGTTAGAGCAGTTCCTGGGGCTGCCCTAATTTGCACCCAATATGCAATGGTCCCTACCACTCACGATTAGGTGAGGCTGAGGCATGCCTCCCACCTGTTAGTCACTTCTGATGCCCACATACCAAAAGCTCTTATGGGGAGAACATAGGACCAGCTATGCTGGTCCTGCTCCTGCTGGGGAGGCCTCCTACTCCAGTGGGATATTCCTGGGGGGAATCTGAGGGGTGATTTCCTCATACATTTGAAGTCCTATTAGCTGACCATGTATCCTAGGGGAGAGCCTAACCTGCAACACAGCCAGTAACAACTTCAAACATGTTAGGTCTAGTTTGCATTTAAAAGGTTTCCCAGGCTAGCTATGCTAGTATAGGTATGCTGGCAAGCCCTCCTAGTGTAGACATGGATTATACCAGTAAAAAAACATGGTTATGTGGGTATAGCTTAGATAGGTTCATTGACTGAAATGAGTTATATTGGCAAAAGCACTTTTATGTTGCTATACCTGTGTCTACACCTGGGCTTTTGCGGGTATAAAAATGTCACCAAATAACACCCCTCCCAACCGACGTTGCTATAGCTGCAAAAATTTCCAGTGTTGAACTGGCCTTAGCCAGAGACTTGACTTAAGTGTTGAGAGGGCTAACTCAATGGAGTGGACATGAATGAAAAACCACACTCTTTTCACCCATCAAGACATAGCCAAAGAGAGCAGCCATCTTAAGGCAAAGGGCCCAGATACAAAGAGGCATTCAAACTAGAAACCAGTCTGCAATTGTTTTTGATAACCTGAGTTATCATTCCACAAGCCACAAAATCAGTTTGTGAGATGTGGGAGTGTTTGTTTGAAGGTAAAGTCAGTCTGTGCTTGCTTCCTAACAGACAAGCCCAGACAACTACATGATATTCTAAAAGGAGGAGCTCACTTAAGTTTCTCAGAGTTACTGTTTGAAGAGATACGATCAACTCCATTGTTAGGAGCTCATTAGTTAGGATTTTAAGGCTGGTTTAGGTAATTTTGAACCACCAGAGAATATCCTGTGCCTTGTTCTTATCTTCAAAACTGAATTATTTAGCTATTACAAAATATTAATGTCATCTGTGCATCTATGAAATTGGATTCTGAAACTTTTTACTAAGTATAGTAATTCTAATATGTAAAATAAGACATACATTGACCTGCATTGTTACACTTATGGGCCAGTTCCTTTGGTGGTGAGAAGGAATCCAGCAGTGGTTACCTCAATGCAGCTGTGTCCCTTTACACCAGCTGAGGATATGACCCTGTAATCTGAAACCCCTGATGTTACAGAAACACAACATTTGGAGGCATGACATTTTAGATAAGCAGTCATTCTGGAGAACTTCTTTCACTATGTCACACTGTCTGGAATGTCTCATGACTGAGTGCCTACCTCAGGGCAAACGGTCAAAAACAAGGCAGACACCCCTAGCTGGTTGTATGTTCTATAATTAGATTTTACCAACGCAGTAACAAATATGGACTCCTGGATCATTGTATTAGTCACAGACAGTCCTCTTGGGCTCTCCAATCTATCTTGCCACGAAGACAAGCTGGAAGCAGTGATAAATGGTCACTTACACCAAAAATCACAAAAGATTCAGGTTGCTTCCAGTCCCAAGAGACTAGTCACTTACCCAGATCAATTGGTACCTAGATTTTACACTAAAGACAACACCTGTAGCCAATCCTGTAATAAACTATCAAAGGTTTATTAACTAGGAAAAAGAAATAAGAGAGTTATTTGCAGGTTAAAGCAAGCAAACATACACACAAATGAGTTATCTATGGTTCCTAAAGGTGACAGAGATGTAGTAATCTGTCCATTCAGTGTCCTTCAGGGTGAACCCAGGTTGACCCTGGGGATCTCTGCTTTAGTTTGTTGTTTGAACTCTCACAGGGCCAGAGACACTAAAGAAACGAATAATTTTATTTTGACCCCGTTTTATCTTTTACATTTGGCCTTTCAGTCCATGAGACAAACCCCCTTGCATGTAGCACTTCCAAGGTGTGATAGGGCCATTCACCAATCCTTTGTATTGTGATGTTCCTTAATGGCCCATTTAATCTTGATGGGACTCCTGCCTGGGTGGTGGTGAGGGAACGATTCCCGTGCCTGGGTTTACAAATTTAGACCAAACATTTTCGAAGTTATAAAGCAAATCTTACATATTTCCTTATAGCATGGATATAGGCATTACAAACGAGATTAATGCATGCAGCAATTTACAAGCATTTCATAGAGTCTAAACACTAAATAAATTCTTATAAGACTAATACCTATTTTGAACAAAATAACATACAGGTGAGCTGGTTTGCTTTCCAGCTATGAGTCTGTCAGTTCTTAGCCAATGCCTACAGCCTTGGCCAGCGTCACACACTAGTATTTCTCTTTCTTTCTCAATCCAGGCAGGCAGGCACTTAAATGGTCCGCAATACCTTAGTATCTGAACACCGCCTATTACTTAAAAGATGTGCATTCTCTCGTTCTTCCTTGCTGTCCCCCAGACGCAGGAGCAGGGTATGTTTAATGAATTAATTTATGTGAATGAGGATACTATTAGGGGAAAGCCAGAGTGAACAGGTGTGTTTTACACTTGGCTCTACATGCCAGTCTCTGTCTGTATCTGCCTGTTTCTTGTCTTCTACTTACATTGAAAGCTCTTTGGGGCAGGGACCATCCTTTTGTTCTGGGGTTGTACAGCACCTAGCCCAGTGGGGTCCTGGTGTGTGACTTGGGCTCCTGGGCACCACCATAATACAAATAACAATAATTAATTAATCATGCTGACTTTTTATTAGCACGATGTAACTAAATAGTGCTGCTATTCTGCTGTTAAGGGCTCAATAGGAAATAATGCAAATGTCATTCTTAATAGGCAGTCAGGTTTTGTCCTTTAAATAAAATGTCTGAACTGCCATGAAGAGAGGGGAAACCTTTAACCTCTATGTAACACAACACCCAACAACGTTGTATAAACACCACAAAACATCTGTAGGGAAGGAAAAGTTCTTGAGTCTCACCCTGGAGGTTGCCACTGAGATGCTTCTGAAGTTTAATTATGCTCCTGGCATTATTCCTTGCATATAACATTTTATTCTGTATGCTTTTGGCAGCCAGGAGAAGAGTATGTTTATCTTAGAATTAAACTGAGTTAGGAGCCAGAGTGTATTCTAGCTTTCATATCACCTGTAATGGGTTATTACAGCAGTGATCAGGGGTCCCAGATTACTAGTTTTTATTATATATATTACAGTAGAGCACCTAGGGGCCCCAATCAAGGATCAGGGCCCCACTTTGCTGGGCCCTATACGCACAGTAATAAGGCGGTCTCCGGCCCAGATTGCTCACACTGTAGACTTATGACAAGACGCAATGGGTGTATAAGATAGGCACACCGCTGGTAGAAGGGCAGGGTAGCAGACAAACAAGCACATTTTCAGAGTGGGCGGTGACCACGTGCACTGGTTTATCACTCAGTAGGAAAATGAAGAAGATTTAAAATATCACATGGGGTAAAGGGGTATCTCAGCTTGATTGAATTTAAATGTAGTGCTGATGAAAGGAGACAGGCTAACAGCCTAGGTGAATTAAGTCCTCTCTTCAGCTATAGAACAAGTACAGCAGTAGGTCAAGTTTCTCCAGGGTGACCTCCCAAACCTAATGTTCAAGGGGCCACCTGCAGGAGTGAGAAGGTAGTGCCATCTCTGCTCATTCAGTCTTTGGCCTCTCTGCTGAGACTGCCCTCAGGGGTGCCAAATGGATGGTGGGGTTCCTCTCCTCCAAGCTTTGGGCTGATGTAGCCAATGCACTTGTAGAATCCATCAGACTTTGGGTAAAAATTTCAAATGTGCCTAAGTGAGTTAGGCTCCTGAGTCTAATTTTCAAAAGAAACTCAGGGACTTTGGAGTCTTAATCTCATTGAAAGTCCTCAATGCCTAAGTCACTTATACACACTTGAAAATTTTACCCTTATTTATTTTATGTAGATACTTATAGGCTGAACACTTTAATATCTGAACATTAACAACATTAGCTGCATAATGCTCCTGGGAGGTAGGGAAGTAGTATTCTTATTTCAGAGATGGGGAAACTGTGTTTGGCCTTAAATCATGCAGAAGGTCTGTGGCAGAGCCAGGAATAGATCCTACACCTCCTGATTCCTGGTCCAGAAATTTAATCATGAGATTACCCTTCCTCTTAGTTGGTAAAACAATAGCAATCATTATCAGCATAGGATAGACTGAATCCAGTGAGCTAGAGATGATAACACAGGGGATTGAAAATGAACTATGGAGTCTTTCAAGTTCCCTGGGAAACCCCATCACTTTTACTTCTAGTTTGGATGGAACTAGCACACTAAAAATAGCAGGTTAGCCACAGCAGCACAGATAGTGGAACTGGATACCTGCCCCGTGTACAATCCTATCCGAGGCCCTAGGTACGTAGTTGGGCAGCTAACCCATCCTGCCGCCCAAGCTACTGTGGCTACGCTGCTGTTTTTAGTGTGTTAGCTCAATCAAAGCTAGTGTGCATGTCTACCCAAGCTGGAAATTACACCTCCTGCTCTGGTGAACATGCAGCCTTTGTTGGATTAACATTGGTAGGTTTTGAGGAGGAAACTGCTGAATTAAGAGATGTTCATTTGGCACCCATAGATGTGGGAATGATGGTCCAGCAGATTGGGCGCTGGCTGTGATTCAGCAGATCTGGATTCAATTCCTGATTCAGAAAGAGGCTTCCTTAGTGCTCTGGGGCAAGTCATTTAATCTAGTCTGGGCCTTGGTTCCCTATATGTAAAATGGGTTTAGTCCTTCTCTACCTCACAGGGATGTTGTAAGAATCAAACTCCATTAATGACTGCGAGGGGCTAAAATAATACTGTGATGAGGGCACTGTAAGTAAGTGGGTAGGAGGGGGCGGGGTTTCCATGCATGAAGGCAGTGAGAAGATGAGGATGGAAGAAACAAAAGCAAAGAGCTTAGGAAGAGAGGACAGCTGAGCTGCAGGCAGGATCAGAGGCACGTAAAGGTGAGGAAGTGAAGTTGAAGCTAAGACAATTAGACTAGAGAAGGGATTTGTTTGTGTCCACATAATATGGCAATGAGAACCTTTATATTACTACTGTAATGAATAGTAAATTATTACACAAAAAATTATGTGAAACCTTTGCACGTAAATACAATTATAAGAGAAGACAGATCAAAAAATGGACTCAAGCAGATGTTTGAATATACTTTGCTCTTTTGGAAATAATGTTAAAGCAAAAAGCCTTGATATATTAAATTCTCATGTACATGTCTTCATTCCTGTGGTTTAATAATCATAATTAGCTATGAAGGGAAGGCAAATAGTCTCCATCCCACATATCCTCAGATAATAAGAAAGAAGAAGATATTTCAAATGTTGTTAAAGACTTGTAGAGCTGTATATTGCTTAAAACATCCAGAAATCTGAGCCAAGAAATACCCCTTGAGGCTGTAATCAAAAATGTTTTGGCTCTGCTCTGTGAACAGAATTTTTATTTGATCAACTGCGCTATAGCAACAGAGCTGCAATTTAGATTCTGGATGCTTGGTTCTAAATGGGCACCTCTCAGCATTGCTAGATACTGCTGCATAGTGAGGCTCTGGGGTAGTGAAAATGTAACCTTTGGTAACAGTTTTAAGTTAGGCATGAGGACAGCTTTTGAAGGATTTGGATTCTTTGTGTCTCCATTTACTTTGAAGTTTGCATAATCTACTATTATGAAACAGAGTGAATTTGAAGGTTGAAAAAGTGTACATTTTTTCACAAAAATCATATTGTGTTGAAATTTGTAATGTTGACAAAAATGTCGTTGAAAATGACATTTGGAAAATGTCAACCAGCTCTATTGTAAATATTTATGTTGCTTATTCTTACTATAAACTCCTATCTCATGGACACCTCGGAGGAAGGGCATCTTAGCAGGGATTTCATAGATTCCACTGCCAGAAGGGACTATTGCAATCCTCTAGTCTGACCTCCTGTATAACACAAAACTCCCCCAAAGTAATTCCTAGAGCACATCTTTTAGATAAGCATCCAATACTGATTTAAAAATTGTCAGTGATGGAGAATCCACCACTACCTTGGGTAAGTTGTTCCAGTGATTAATAACTCTCACTGTTAAAAACTTACACCTAATTTCTCGTCCAGTTTAGCTTCAACTTCTAGCCTTGGACTGTTATTCCTTTCGCTGCTAGATTGAAAAGCCCATTATTAAATATTTGTTCCCTATGTAAGTTCTTACAGACTGCAATCAACTCATCCATTAACATTCACTTTGTTAAGCTAAATANCTGTTATTCCTTTCTCTGCTAGATTGAAAAGCCCATTATTAAATATTTGTTCCCTGTGTAAGTTCTTACAGACTGCAATCAACTCATCCATTAACATTCACTTTGTTAAGCTAAATAGATTGAGCTCCTTGCATCTATCACTCTAAAGCATGTTTTCTAATCCTTTAATCATTCTTGTGGATTTTCTCTGAACTTGCTCCAATTTATCAAGATCCTTCTTGAATTGTGGACACCACAGCTCAATGCAGTATGTCAGCAGAAGTTGTGCCAGTGCAAAATATAAAAGTAAAATAACCTCTCTTCTCCTATTTAGATCGCCCTGGTTATGCATCCAAGGATTGCATTAGCCCTTTTGGCCACTTAGGGTATGTCTACACTGCAATTAGACACCCATGTTGACTTGGGCTCAGGCTAAGGGGCTGTTTAATTGCGATGTAGGTGTTCGGGCTAGGGCTGGAACCTGAGATCTGAGACACTCCTCCCCTCACAGGGTCCTAGAGTTTAGGCTCCAGCCCTGGCCCAAACATCTACACCACAGTTAAACAGCCCTTTAGGCCAAGAACCGTGAGCCTAAGTCAGCTGTCATAGGCCAGTTGCAAGGGTCTTATTGCAGTGTAGACATTCCCAGTGTTTCTCTGGGAGCATGTGTTCAGCTGATTATCCACCAAGATTCCAAATCTTTTTTCAGAGTCACTGCTTTCCCAGATAGAGTCCCCCGTCCTGTAAGTATGGCCTACGTTCTTGTTTCTAGATGTATATATTTCTATTTAGCCATATTCAAACATACATTATTTGTTTGTGCCCATTTTACCAAGTGATCCAGATCACTTCATTTGAGTGACCTGTTCTCTTCATTACTTACAACTTCCCCAATTTTTGAGTCATTTGAGTGCTTTGTCAGTGATGATTTTGTTTTCTTCCAGGTCATTGATAAAAATGTTAAATAGGTAGGGCCAAGAACAGATCCCAGCAGGGCTCTACTAGAAACATACCTACTCAATGACAGTTCTCTGTTTACAAATGCATTTTGAGACCCATCAGTTAGCCAGCTTTGAGTCCATCTAATATGTGCCATGGTAGTGTTATGTCTTGCAAGTTTTTTAATCAAAATGTCATGTGATACCAAGTTAAATGCCTTACAGAAGTCTAAATATACTACATCAACATTATTACCTTTTATCAACCAAACTTGTAATCTCATTCAAAAAAGATATCATTAGTTTTGAATGAGAGGGTGGTAGCTATTAAAAGCTGATATGCCGAGTTGCCAGAGGCAGTCATTTGCAGAAAACTCAGGAACTATACTACATATTATTGAGCAGCGGCCACTATTAACTAACTAACATTTACATATATATGTAGCACTCTTGTGCCAGTGGCTTGGTGAATTGGGGTACATGGGAATTCCATACATGGAAACAAGTGTGGTGTGGGCACTGATATAGTTGGTGGGAGAGTAGGATGAAGGAGATAAGATACATGGATGTAAGAGAGGCTCTATACGGCTCTGTTCTTGAAGGTGAGGGCAGGAAGTTTCAAGTGAAAGCAGTATAAAAGGCTGAGCCAGTAGGAGGATATAAGTAGATGAGTGACCTGCCAAGGAAGATCATGAAAAACATAGGGCCAGATTCTGGTCCCTGCTCCATCCAGCAGGGCAAAGCATATGGAAAGCTCATCTGCCTGCGGATGCCCTTTGTGTATAGAAATCCTCACCTATAGTAGGGCTGACAGAGCAGTTCCTATTTCCATCCCCATCCCTGTACCATGAGGCCAAAGCAAAACAGGCATAGAATGCAGCTACACCTGGATGATCTGGAGCTGCTGGAAAAACCCCTTGGGACCAGGGACAGCTGTGGGTAAGCAGCCTAACACTCTAACTTACACCAGACACTGGACCAGTCCCAGACCAGCTCCAGGACTAGAGGATCATAAAAGTGGTTTAAAGCCACTTTTCCCTCCCGCCCAGGTCATGTATAAAATGCACGTTGGCTGGACCTGGGAAGCTAGTCCAATGCAAGTTTCAGTTTGACAGACCTGGGAAGCTAGTCCAATGCAAGTTTCAGTTTGACAGGAACTGAAGGGACCTGAGAGGAGTGTCAGAATCGTATCTGGCCCATTTCTGATCACTGTGACCGTTGCAAGACACCATCTAAAGCAGGCACCTAAATCTCCAGTAAAAGGGAAATCTGTGTTTTTTGTTTGTTTGTTTTTTAAATATTTGTCCTCTTACGAAAGGGCTCCATGGCACCCTTCTGTAGGTCCCATCCACGCTTTATAAAATGCCATCATGGGCAGGGGGGACCCAGTTACAATATGGCAGTCCACCAATATGGTCTTTCTGGGTAGCTGGGAATGAACAGTGTCTCCAAACCATACAGCCCTGCAAAGCGCAATCATGTAACGTGATTCAGAATTTAAACAGGGCTCAGCTCTGTGCACACTGCAAGACCAAACCAAGTGTTTAACCATGTTGGGGAAACTACTGGATTGAAACTTGGTGCCCAGTCATTTTTGTACAATGTACACTGGGGCAACAAGGGCCAAACTGAGTAAAGGCCAGAAGATGCTACTTTATTAACACAGGCTCCTTGCAGTGTCTACAAAGAATTGTCCCCATGTTTAGAAAAATGAGCCTAGTCACTACTTTTTAAAACCATTGTAAAAGCTGGCAAGAGATAAGGTACATACATGTAGGATGTCCTGGGGCAGTGACAGGCTCCACAACTCGTTGTGTAACTTGTCAGGGCGGTGAATTGCACTGACAAGTTACACAAGCTTTTACAGCCGCAGTGAATTTGATCCTTCTCTTCTAAAATAACAAGTAACAACAACATAATCACAAGGTCGGGTCACATGGCACAAATGACAACATACAGTAGCAAATGTTAGTGGGTTTTTTCAAATAAGATGGGCGTGATGACAACTGAGTGAGTTTAGGGTGGGGCCCTTTGCTGCTTGCCAGAAGGGAAGATAACATCTTCAGAAGCATTCCTCTCGTTTTCTCTGAAGCACACTGGGACTTCTCAAACTCTGCCAGAGCTGTTAGAGCTGCTGCATTTCAGGACCTTACAAAGCCTGAGGCGAGGTTACTCTGGAGCTATAACTCCTTTGGTTATAATCTTGTAAGACTTCACCAGCTGAGCTGACTGGGGAAGATTAAAGCAAGATCATTGCCTGACACAACTGTGGGCAGCAGGGCATGGCATAATTGATTGATGCTAGCCAGCTACCTGCTGGAGGGCGTTGGGCTGCCTTATGTGGCAGAAAGATTAAGGTCTCGGGAGTGGAAGATGGCAAGAGTCCATCTTGGGAGGGAATGTTGGAAGGAAGAGTCTGTTCAGCTAGGAGAAGAGCCACCAGGTGTTTTTGGCCTGGGCAGAATTTTTGGGACCAGGGTCCAATTTTACCGTAATGCATCTGAGAGTATAGACTTGGGGAGTTGGTGCTTGGATGAAAGGCCTCCCACCAATACCTAGGTGCTGCAAGAAGTGATATTGATGATTTGCTAGTTGACTTTCTTCCCTCTGTCAGTACTGAGCCAGTCCCCCTCCAAGGTGATATGGGCTACTGGGTGCTCAGTACTTCTTGGAAAAATAGGTAATGTATTTATAGAGCTGGTCAACATTTTTTTGGTCAAAGCTTTTTCAATGGAAAATGGCTTTTCAAAATCGTATTGCCTGACTTCTTTTGTGAATGAAGAATTTTGTTTCCATTTCAATTGAAATGTTTCATTTCAATTTTTGGTTCTCTCCTCACCCCACTTCTCTCCTTTTTCCCAGTGGAAAGTCAGAAAGTTGCAGGGGAACCAAAACCAACAAATGTGTTGTTGCTTTCAATATTTGTCATGGGAAATTCTTACTATTTTTCTACCAACCCTACTGTGACATACTAGGGTATAATCCAGACTAATGAGCAGCTGTATCCCTGCAACCTTGGATGCCCTTTACAATGCCTTGCTGAAGCAGCTCCCCACCTGGAGTATTCACAAACAGCCTTCCAACATGAAAGCAACACCCTGAGTGTCTGTGTGTAACTGCAACCTGCCACCCACACTTGGGTGACACTCTGGCGCTGACCAGCCTTGGTTATACTGCAGGGTGACCCCAAACATGCACACAACTTTAAGTGAGTACAAGTAATGAGCCATACAAGCCAGAAATGGTTACAAGAAAAATGAAGATAAAACGCTTAACGCTGCATAACTTAACCAACTATGTTACATTCCAAGCAAAGTTTTCTCACCACATGCTTTCAGCAGTCTTACTGGCCAAATCCTGTAGGTCAGGACCCTTCTCCCAGAGTCCAATGGAGGCCTCCTATGTTGCTTCAGGTGCAGTGATTGTGATGGGCAGGGAGAGAGAGGGGTGCCTTGGGGGGGTTTGTCCCTCCTTTTTATAGTTTCAGTCCCCCTCTTGAAAAACATTTCCAGCTGGGCACCAGGAGAGAAAAAGTCTATGGGGAAGGATGCTCTCTATTGCTTTTTTCTCACCTGTTTGAGCTTCCTTTGTTTCCCTTCCTGCTTGAAGACTCTGTTTACTGCTTAAATGCAAATTAAGCAGAACGCACATTCCTTTGTTTAGGTCAGACCTGTTTGCCAACCTCAGTTTGGGCAGGACTGTGGGTTTTGGAACATGTGTTAATAACATCATAGAGGGGAATCTTATACCTTCACATACAATGCTGCCACACAAATTTTACCAGGACAATAATGACCAACAAATTATGAGTTTTCAAATGATACCAAATAAGGCATACTTTGCACAAAGATTATTATAATAGTGTGTAGGGTGTTAATAAAGGGGTATATTCTGTCATTCCTACTTATTTAGTTGTCTAACTATAGATGTTCATTTTTGAAAAACTTAGCCTTCATAGGAGCAGATAATAGTGGTGGTTAATGGCCACCCCACCCCATTATTTAGTAGCCTTTATCATTGTGGTCTGAAATTAGCAAGATACACTCAGGCCATGTCTACACTAAAAGCATATTACTGGTACAGTTATAGCAATCACAGAAATGTATGACTGGAAAGGACCTAGACAGGCCATCTAGTTCAGGCCCCTGAACTGTGGCAGGATTAAGTATTATCTGGACCATCCCTGACAGGTGTTTGGAGGTTTTGAAGAACAGGTTAGATAATGATGGAGATTCTACAACCTCCCTAGGTAACTTGTTCCAGTGCTTAACTTCCCTGACAGTTAGGAAGTTTTTCCTAATGTCTAACCTAAATTTCCCTTGCTGCAATTTAAGCCTGTTACTACTTGTTCTGTCCTCAGTGGTTAAAAGAAAACTCCAACTAAAATAGTTATACTGGTAGAATAACTGTGTGGAGACCAGGCAGCATTATCTCTGGTGTCAGGGTGGTAGCTTTTGGGTCCTGCAAAGCTCATGTCCCCGAGCCCCCTGGCTTGGCAGAATCAGAATGGAAAGGAGAATCTAGGTTTTCCTTTTAAAAAGAAGTGTCTTTTTCCTTGTGGAGGGAGCAACTTTTACACCCATACAGACACTTTCTCCTGCAGCTGGCCTTCTTTGGGCATGGGATTCCATCCCAGAACATTGAGTCTCCTGGGACAGGGTCATGACAGACCTTGTCATGTTGTGTAGAGACGTGAATGCCCTTGGTTATGACATTATGTCATCTTGAATTTGGGGACTGTTGAACTGAAACCCACCATATATACAGATGTAGCTTGGCAAATGTAAAGAGGGCTGATCCTGACATGGTTCATATATTTTCCCCTCTTGATTGCCCAGACCATTGTTTACTCCTGATATTGGTGGTCACAGTGGATCCAGGGCAATGGGATTGGATATGAACTGAGAGAGCCCAGCTTTTAGAAGTAAGGGCTTTCTTGTCTTATCAAAAAGTCTCTTAGATCTGGTTTACAAAACTTGTACCTACTCTATCATATTTGATCTAGTTGACTGTGACATGAGTACTATTCAGAGAGTTTCTATTTTTCCTAGTCTTTCTGAACTCTCTCTATTCTAGGGTGCCCATCCCTGTGGTATCTAGGCACTACATCTTCTTTGCCTAGCGGGGTGTGTACACCTGCCAACACCATTCCTTTTCCTGTTCTTAGCTTCCCACTTCTCAGGGCTTTCTACAGCACCAGTCACCATGGGATCC
Organism: Platysternon megacephalum; assembly: GCA_003942145.1. Classification (NCBI taxonomy): domain Eukaryota; kingdom Metazoa; phylum Chordata; order Testudines; family Platysternidae; genus Platysternon; species Platysternon megacephalum. Next base: position 784,558 of record QXTE01000100.1, on the reverse strand, counting down.
ACATGCTTTGACCTCTCAGTTGGTCAAGATGGGACCCATGTTCATTTCCCCAGCTTGTCTTCACTCTCATGCCTTTGCTTTTCAGAGCCACACACTGTGTACACATTCACAGCTTCCAGTATCTCCCACCTGGGATGATTGGGGGCCGGGAGGAGCCTCATGGTGTGTGGCCAAGGAAAAACAATTCTTTACATTCCATTTCATATGAAAGACAGCAATCGCAAGAACCACACACAGTTGTGAATTTCACACACAACCTTCTGCCATCCATTGTACCACTGTCTATTATTGATTTTATTTTTATTTGAATGGAGAGTTTGCTTTAGAATTCTTGCCTGGGGCTTGGCAAAGCCTTTGAGCAGCACTATTATTTCTGGTTTCTTCACAGCTACCTACTTCTGTCAGAAAAACCTTGCATTTATTCTGCCATACATTACATAGGGCTTACTACTATGCAGCCCTGTGTTGACACTTATGCACAAGTGGGGCCCAAATGCACTTCTTGGTTTCAGGGAGCACAAGTCTAGCACCTTTGCTGGTGCATACGCTGAGAGTGGATGAGGAGCGTTAGGATTCATGACTCTATAGGGGGCTGTGGGGTCCTGTGTGACCAATACCTCCACGTCACCACTGGGAGCCAGGCAAAGCAGCACCTAACCAATCTCTGGATGGTTAGGCACCACAGGAAGTACCACCCAAAGAGGTCAGACCAATGGAACCCTGAGGCCATTTGATTGGTCAAAACCAACTATTTAAAGCAGGAATTAGGCCCAGGGAGCCATCTAAGTAACAACGTACACTCTGGCTTGCTACTGCTACAGGCCTTGTCTTTTGCCCTGTCTTGCTCCTGACTCCTGCCTTTGACCTTGGCCCAGAGGACACTACTGGCCCGGCTGTCTATGCCTTGGCCGTTACAAGGAGATGTCATGGCAGAGCTGGCCCCACACAGTAGAAGTGCATGATGTATTGTCATTGGATGAGCTGGTATAACCTTTGGGTGGGCTAGAGTTCACTTTATTTCCCATCTCCACTGCCTTAAAGAAACACCCAACTCCCATAGAAAGTAACTGGAGACCCAGAGTTCAGTGTCTAAGGATTTTCAGCAAGGATTGCACAGGGTCAACCTCCCCACATTCAAGTCCCAAAAGGAACTAAAGAAATGAATTTAACTAAATAACTTTATAAAATCTTATGATAAAGAAACAAATAATCTAATTTTTACAGCATGACATGGCTATTTTATAATCCAGACATTACCTTTACAATTATACATAAACATAAATAAAGAAAACAAATTAAAATCTGAACAGTTCAATCCCCACAGAAATACAGTGAGAAGAAACTGAAAGCTCCCAAAAGCGAAGGTTTTGTTCACCTAAGTGTCTGTTAGAGTCTTTGATCACCAAAACTATAGAGTCTGCTGAGTCTAAAACAACATCTTCCCTCCACTTGCTTGTAGGAATCTTCAGTTGGAATCCATGCAGACCCTTCCTCTGCTGAAATCACTGCTAGCCAGTCAGCCAACTGATTAACCAATCACTCAGTTAAGTGTATAGATTTAAAGAAAACCCTGTTGCAAGATGCTTCGGAGTTAGGGACAACAGCCTGCTTTCTGCTCCTGGGCTCAGCTTCTCCTAACTCACACAGGGCACATGGCCTTCTGCAAAGCAGCTGCCCTGACTGCTTGCCCTCATGGAGTCTGACCACAGCAACAGGGAACCTATTGAAGTGTAACCCTTCTGCCCGTCTGAGTTGGCAGCAACAAGGGCTGGGTTCAGTATCTAGGGGTTCCGTTTCAATAACAATGCAAAACCGGCTCGAGCCCCCACTCAGTGACCTGGGACAATTACATACCACCCCACTGGGCACCTCTAAGAGGCAATACTTCCCCTCTTGCAAGCACGAAGTCTGAGTGTAGCAAAATCCTTTTAATAAAGGAGGGAAACAATGTGGCATTATGTTGGGGAAACACCACAAACAGGATTCATAACACAAACCATGAGCAAAAGACCCACCCCCGAGTAAGTTTGGCAGTGTCCTTTTCCCCTCAGGGTCTTAAGTCCAGCAACCCAAAAATCACCCAAAAGTCCAACAACCCAAAAGTCTGTGTCCCTGGTTAGTGCAGCCCCAGAGTTCAAAAGTTTATCTGCAGAGGTTTACCTCCCAGCCTGGGTGGCAATGGAGGAGGGGGCACAGGGGTGCTAAGGGGCACCTTACGTGGTCCGAGACCGACTGCCCCACCTCTCCGTGGGGTTCTGCTGCAGCCTTCACCGCAAGCCGCTCTGCTCCACTCCACACAGCCATCCCATGAGCCACTCCAGGCGTTCCGTGAACTGCTCCCCTCGACCAGCCATTCCATGAGCCACTCCTGTTGTCCCACAAACTGCAGCCCCCCCCCACTACTTAACACAGCATTCCGTGATTTCAGCTTGTAGAAGGGGCGCCTCAGTGTGTTTCTGGGTGTGTGCCGTCACTCGCTCCTCCCTGAGTGAAAGCTACGGCAGATGCCATACTGCCAGCAGACGGTGCAGTACAGTGCACCGCCTGTCTCCTGGTACTATGAATCCACCTCGCATGTCCTCTCGTCTTTCTATCTACTCTTTTATCTAACCATTTCCCGCCTTTTTTCGGCTACCGTGAATCGAGCAGCACAGCTTCTGCCGCAAACTCTGCTCTCTCACTCTTGCATCGCTAGCTAATTTTTCCATGTTGTCGGTCCTGGGCTCCCATGGAAGCTACAGAAGGCAACAATTCCCCGCCATTTTTCGGCCATCATGAACTGAGCCGCACAGCTTCCGCTGCAAACTCTGCTCACGCTTCCACCGCAAACTCGGCTCTCCCGCTCTTGCAGCTCTAGCGAGCTTCCCGCCTCCGTGAAAGCTACAGAAGACAACCATTTACTGCCTTTTATCGGCCATCTTGAACCAAACAGCTCTCCTACATTTCGCACCCTTTTTCCAGGATTACCCGTGCAGGCGCCATAGCGTGGGAAGCATGGAGCCCGCTCAGATCTCCGCTGCAGTTTTGACCATTGTAAATATCTCGCGCGTTATCCAGCAGTATGTGCAGTACCTGCAAAACCGGGTGAGGAAGCGACGACAGTGCGATTACTATACTGATGAGGACATGGAGACTCCTAGAAGCACAGCATGTGGTGATTGGGAGATCATGGTGGCATTGGGCCAGGTTCATGCCATGGAATGCCGATTCTGGGCCCGGGAAACAAGCACAGACTGGTGGGACTGCATAGTGTTGCAGGTCTGGAATGATTCCCAGTGGCTGCAAAACTTTCATATGCGTAGGGCCACTTTCATGGAACTTTGTGACTTGCTGTCCCCTGCCCTGAAGAGCAAAGACACCAAAATGAGAGCAGCCCTCACAGTTGAGAAGCGAGTGGCCATAGCACTGTGGAAGCTTGCAACGCCTGACAGTCAGAACCGGTCAGTCAGGAATCAGTTTGGAGTGGGCAAATCTACTGTAGGGGTTGCTGTGCTGCAAGTAGCCAACACAATCATTGACCAGCTGCTATCAAGGGTAGTGACTTTGGGAAATGTGCAGACCATTGTGGATGGCTTTAATGCACTGGGGTTCCCTAACTGCGGCGGGGCGATAGACGGAACGCATATCCCTATCTTGGCCCTGGCACACCGGGGCGGCCAGTACATAAACCGCAAGGGGTACTTTTCCATGGTGCTGCAAGCACTGGCGGATCACAAGGGACGTTTCACCGACATCAACGTGGGATGGCTGGGAAAGGTGCATGACGTTCGCATCTTCAGGAACTCTGGTCTGTTTGAACAGCTGCAGGAAGGGACTTACTTCCCAGACCAGAAAATTACTTTTGGGGATGTTGAAATGCCTATAGTTATCCTCAGGGACCCAGCTTACCCCTTAATGACATGGCTCATGAAGCCGTACACAGGCATCCTGGACAGTAGTAAGGAGCAGTTCAACTATAGGCTGAGCAAGTGCAGAATCATGGTAGAATGTGCTTTTGGACGTTTGAAAGCGCACTGGCGCAGTTTACTGACTCGGTTAGATCTCAGCACAACCAATATTCCAATTGTAATTGCTGCTTGTTGTGTGTTCCACAATATCTGTGAGAGTGAGGGGGAGACGTTTATGGCGGGGTGGGAGGTTGAGGCAACTCTCCTGGGGGCCAATTTCGCACAGCCAGACAACAGGGCGATTAGAAGAGTGCAGCAGGGCACAGTGCGCATCAGAGAAGCTTTGAAAGCCAGTTTCATGACTGGCCAGGGTACGGTGTGACAGTGGTGTTTATTTCTCTTGAAGTTATCTGCCCCCTATATATATGAAAGGAAATAAAGTCAAAATTGTTTAAAAACTGTTCTTTATTATTTGTTGCACAACACATTGAGAGAAATCAGCAGGTAGAACAGGGGAGAGGGGGGTATTGGGTTAGGGGTGTGGAGGAGGAGGGAAGGACAAGTCCAGAAACCAAATCAAAAGTTTGCATATGCCAGCTTTCTGCTGCTTGGGCGATCCTCTGGGGTTGAGTGTGTGGGTCCCCGTAGCCTCCCCCGTCGTGTTCTTGGTCGTCTGGGTGAGGAGGCTATGGAATTTGGGGAGGAGGGAGGGCGGTTATACAGGGGCTGCAGTGGAGGTCTGTGGTCTTGCTGCCTTTCCCGCATTAGATCCACCATACAGCGGAGCATGTCGGTTTGCTCTCCCATGAGCTTGACCATAGCGTCCTGCCTGCTCTCATCGCGCCCGTCCCTCCTCTCTTCGTGTTCCTGTAATGCTTTATGGGACCCTGCAGTTGTTAGGGCCCAGCTGAATGCGTGGAGGCAATCAGTGCCGGAGGACTGCATGAGCTTGGTGAACATGTTGTCCCGAGTTCGTTTTTTCCGACTTCTAATCTGGACCAGCCTCTGGGACGGAGTAGATAGGTGCTGCGTTGATACATTTGCACCTGTGGGAGGAGAAAAAGGGAGGGTAGTATTTTAAAAGATACATTTCAGAGAACAAAGGGGACACTCCTTCTCAGTGAAACAGGCAATTCATAGTACACAGCACATGTTCTTTCTGTACAAGTTAGCATTTTGCCTCTTACACTGAAGTGCCTTCCACTTTGGTGTGAGTAAGCCATCACACACGGCCGGGCAACAGAATTCAGCTTGCAGGCAGTCTACGAGCACGCGGGGTTCTGCTTCTTCTACATTCATTTCCATGCTTTCAAACTGCTGGGCCCCCTTTCCCATAGCAAACAATGCCTGGTGGGTTTGCCATATAAAAGGAGGGCCTGCGGGCTCTCTGGGATGATCGCTTCACACAACCGCCCCCCCCCCGCCCCCGCCCCACCCACTGCGTGGCTCCGATGAGGCTCTGAGCAGGGATGAGCCCTTTAAACTAAACGCGAACAGCCCAGCGCGGCTGGGTTTCCCCCCCGCCCCCCACTGCGTGGCTCCGATCAGGCTCTCACTCACCAGAAGTACCTTCTCCAGGGTCATGGTCCGGGATCCCGCCTTGGGAGTAGGGGGAGGCTCTTGGCTCCAGCGTTAAGAATAGTTCCTGGCTAGGGGGTGAAACGGATTCCCCACTTGCCGCCTGTGCACTGTCCTCCTCTTCCTCCTCCTCATCCTCTTCGTCCTCCAATGACTCTTCCTCCTCGCTCCGTGCAACTCCCCCCTTGCAGGTGTCCACGGACAGTGGTGGGGTAGTGGTGGCGTCACCCCCCATAATTGCATGCAGCTCACAGTAGAAGCGGAATGTATGGGGCTGTGACCCAGAGCGCCCATTTGCCTCCCTGGCTTTTTGGTACGTTTGCCTGAGCTCCTTGATTTTTGTAGGACACTGCTCTGTGTCCCTGGAGTAGCCTCTTTCTGTCATGGCCCTGGAGACTTTAGCGTACGTATTTGCATTCCTTTTTTTGGAACGTAGTTCTGCCATAACAGATTCATCTCCCCAACATGCAATGAGATCCAGTACCTCCCGTTCGGACCATGCTGGAGCTTGTCTGCGAATCCGGGACTGCATGATCTCCTGTGATGGTGGCCTCTGCATGGTCGCCTGTGATGGTGGACTGTGCTGATGGTCACCTGTGCTGATGGTGACCAAACAGGAAATGAAATTCAAAAGTTCCCAGAGTTGAGAGTGTTGTCCAGAGCAGTCACAAGGGAGCATTCCAGGATAGCTCCCGGAGGCCAATAACACCAAATTGCATCCACAATACCTTTAACCCGGGATTGTGATCTCAATTTAAGCACTACTCCACTTGCCGAGGTGGAGTACAGAAATTGGATTAAAGAGCCCTTTAAATCGAAAAAAAACGGTTTGGTCGTGTGGACGGAATCTTTTTTTTTTCAAATTAACTCGGCTAATTCCGAAATAACAGACTAGTGTAGACCAGGCCATAAACACATATCTCCCTATTAGGCACATGGGTTACACGGGCACTTTAATGGGGGTCAACGTGTGACTTAATCAGAGAGAAACTCCACGGAGAGCAGGCCTGGGAGTCAGTGCTCTGTGAAAGAGTGGAAGACCAGCCAGGAAAGGACCAGTGAAGAGGCCTAGGCTGGGAATGTAGGGAAGAGGCCCTGGGCAGGAGAGAGAGGGCAGTTAGGTAATGGGGGGCAGACAGTCCAATTGTTTAGGATTTCTAGGGTCACAGACTCATAGCAGAGGGTGGGTGCGGGCTCCTGCTATGCTGCCAGCTTGTGAGACAGTGCAGCCACTCTACCCACGAAAGCTTATGCCCAAATACATTTGTTAGTCTCTACGGTGCCACAAGTACTCCTGTTCTTTCTGAAATGTTTGTAACTCTGAACAAAACGTGATGGTTTTTCTTTCAAAAGTTTACAGCTGAACATTGACTTAATACAGCTTTGAAACTTTACTATGCAGAAGGAAAAGGATGCTTTTAACCATCTTAATTTAAATGAAACAAGCACAGAAACAGTTTTCTTACCTTTTCATATATATATTTTTTAAACTTTCCCTTTGTGTTAAACGTAAACTACTAAAAAAAAAATTCTGTACTGTATTTGCTTTTTTGTCTGTTTGTGTCTCTGTTGTGGCCTAATTGCATACTTCCAGTTCCAAATGAAGTGTGTAAATGACCAGTCAGTTTGTAACTCTGGTGTTCGTAACTCCGAGGTTCTACTGTAAAGTGAATCCCATGTAACATCTACGTGAGGAGAAGCCCAGGGAAGACCACTGGTATTCAAAAGGAGGGAGAGAAAGATACAGAAGGGGGTCATCCTGTCAGAACTAATCCACTTCTGGCTTTGCATAGAAAATATCTTTGTCCACTTATTTCCCATTAAAATTGTTCTTGGTCTCTTCCCAACTGGGATGCATCCCTAGAGAGAGTTTTGAAAAGCTGGCAATGTCAACCTTTAAAAGAGTAGTTGAGATTTATTTATTCATAAACATTCAGATTCCTGTCGCTTTCTGAACCTTTTCCTAAGGGCATCCCCGTGCTCTATTTCAGAGAGTTACAGTAGCTTTCCTGCCTACCCTGTGGGACGTTTACTGTACGATCTCTCCATTTAAATCCGGTTTTCCTTTCGTGACTAACCAACACTGTTGAAAAGAGCACAGAAAAAAACAACCCAACCAAGCAAGATAGATTTCACACTTTAAAGCATTTATATTTGTCTGAACAAAAAAAAAAATGTAATCTGACACACACTTTTTTTCCTATATTATTTCCTCGTGGTTTTTTTTTTTAAACAAGATTTGTATGGGGTGTAAAATTACATGATGGAAGCTCAGATGCATGACTTCTAGGGCTTGATCCTGTGAGGTGCTGAGCCCTGTGCAGAGGGGATTGGCCCTCTACAGCCAATCACCCTTGGGTAATGATTGATTTTTTCTTAAGCGGTGCAGCTCAGAGGAATGGCTTGAGTCAGAAAAACGTAGGGCAGAATATGTGAAAACGTAACAGAAAATGTTAGGTTTCAGAGTAGCAGCCATGTTAGTCTGTATCCACAAAAAGAACAGGAGTACTTGTGGCACCTTAGAGACTAATGAATTTATTTGAGCATAAGCTTTCATGGGCTACAGCCTACTTCATCGGATGCATAGAATGGAACACACAGAAAGAAGATATTTATACATACAGAGAACATGAAAAGGTGGGTGTAGCCAATCAATTGAGATGAGCTATCATCGGCAGGAGAAAGAAAAAAACCTTTGAAGTGATACTTGAGATGACCCATAGAAGGTGTGAGGGTATTTTAACATATTTTAACATGAGGAAATAGATTCAATTAGTGTAATGACCCAACCATTCCCAGTCTCTGTTCAAACCTAAGTTAGTTGTATCTAATTTGCATTAGAAGTGAAGTGAAAAAACAGATTGACAGAGCCAGAAGACTACCCAGAAGTCACCTACTACAGGACAGGCCCAACAAAGAAAATAACAGAACGCCACTAGCCGTCACCTTCGGCCCCCAACTAAAACCTCTCCAGCGCATCATCAAAGAGCTACAACCTATCCTGAAAGATGATCCCTCACTCTCACAGATCTTGGGAGACAGACCTGTCCTCGCTTACAGACAGCCCCTCAACCTGAAGCAAATACTCACCAGCAACTGCACACCATACAACATAAACACTAACCCAGGAACCTATCCTTGCAACAAAGCCTGATGCTAACTCTGTCCACATATCTATTCAAGTGACACCATCATAGGACCTAATCACATCAGCCACACCATCAGGGGCTCATTCACCTGCACATCTACCAATGTGATATATGCCATCATGTGCCAGCAATGCCCTTCTGCCATATACATTGGCCAAACCAGACAGTCTCTAGGCAAAAGAATAAATGGACACAAATCTGACATCAGGAATCATAACATTCAAAAACCAGTGGGAGAACACTTCAATCTCTCTAACCACTCAGTGACAGACCTGAAGGTGGCAATTTTGCAACAAAAAAACTTCAAAAACAGACTCCAAAGAGAGACTGCTGAACTTGAATTAATATGCAAATTAGATTAGGTTTGAACAGAGACTGGGAATGGTTGGGTCATTACACTAATTGAATCTATTTCCTCATGTTAAAATATGTTAAAATACCCTCACACCTTCTATGGGTCATCTCAAGTATCACTTCAAAAGTTTTTTTCTCTCTCCTGCCGATGATAGCTCATCTCAATTGATTGGCCTCTTACAGTTGGTATGGCTACTCCCACCTTTTCATGTTCTCTGTATGTATAAATATCTTCTTTCTGTGTGTTCCATTCTATGCATCCGATGAAGTAGGCTGTAGCCCACGAAAGCTTATGCTCAAATAAATTCCTTAGTCTCTAAGGTGCCACAAGTACTCCTGTTCTTTTAACAGAAAATGTTAAATTTCAAAATTCACTACTGATTTGGGTGCTCATCTAGAGATATCTAAGATGTCTCTTTTTCTATCTTTTAGGTACTTATGTGGCCCACTCTCCTGGTAGTATCTAAGCACCCTACAATCTTACTGTGGTGATCCTCACGACACTCCTGTGAGGTAGGGAGAGTAGGAACTATTATCTCCATTTGACAGATGAGGAAACGAGGTCCAGATAGGATCAAGTGACTTGCCCGAAGGCACACAGGAAGTCTGTGGGAGAACAGGGAATCAAACCTAAATTTATTGAGTCCCAGGCATAATGTACTAAACTATGCACCCAAAGCCAGTGCAGTGCAACTTTCAACAAAGGTCAAGGTCCATAAAATAAGACCTCTTTTGCCAGTGGACCTGCAGGCTGAGTGAATAGATAGTCTCTCATGTGCAGTCACTGTCCAATCTGACAGAGAGCAGACACTCAGCCCCAGATGACGGTTCAGACTCCAGCAACCACCAGTGCTTTTATCGATCTAAACAACAAGTGGGAAAGCCATAGATCCTAAGGTCCTACGCTGATGGGTCCCTTTAAGGGTATATCTACGCTGGAGCTGAAGGCGTAATTTCCAGCTGTGGGGTGGATGCTATGTCTGAGGGCTTGTCTACACTGGCAAAAACAGCGATAGCGTACACACTTCAAGGTAACTTTTTTAGGGAAAAACGCCTAGATCTGGCGACAAAACTTCCACCCCCGCGAGAGACTTTTGTCTTTTCTCCTCCCTTTATTGTTGACAAACAGCCTGTGTAGACACCACAGTTTGTTTGTTTTTAATTTATTTTATTGGCCTCCAGAAAGTATCCCACAATTCCCATGCTGCCACTCTGGTCAGTGGTTTGAACTCCACTGTCCTGCAGCCAACCTGCCCCTCCCCCTTGCAAGCCCTGGGATTTTAAAATCTCATTTCCTGTTTGCTGGCTTCCCAGAGGAGCTTCCCAGGTGGCTTCCCAGGTGAGCATGGCTGGCTATCGCACCAAACGCGCTCCCGCTTGGACCACCACTGAGCTGTTGGATCTGATCAGTATATGGAGGGAGGAGTCTGTTCAGTCGCAGCTGCGAGTGACCCCTAGGAATTGGGAGACATATGGGCAAATTTCTCAGGGCTTGTGCGAAAAGGGCTATGATGGGGACACGATGCAGTGCAGAGCGAGGATAAAGGAGCTGAGGCAGGCGTACCATAAGGCGTGGGAGGCGAACCATTGCTCTGGTGGTGCACCTAAGACCTGCCGCTTCTATAAGGAGCTGAATACTATCCTTGGTGGTGACCCCACCTCCATCGCCGATTGCCCTGTGGATACTTCGCATGCAGCTGAAAGAGGGGGTAACCAGAGGCTGACATTGTGGATGAAGAAGTCGAGCTAGAAGAAGATATGGTGCTCCCAGTGGGGTTGCCCAGTGGGGCAGGCAGCCAAGAACTTTTCTCCACTCCAGAAGTGCTCAACGGGGAGCAGAAAGTAGATGAGATGCCAGGTAAGTTGCTGTGGCTTATGTAGGGAATCGAAAAGTGGGAGGCAGGTAGTGTTTTCTGTGAGCTGGACATTGCCCTGTGTAGCTAATCTGCATGGCCAAGCAGGGTGTCAATGGATATCGAGACCTGCAGGGAATCCTCCAGAGAGAGGCTCTGGAAAGTTTCCAAGAGGTACTTGTTAATCCTCTGCCACAGATTCCAAGGGATTGCGGACTTGTTAGTTCCCCCATTGTAGGAAACTACACCATGCCATTTAGCAATCACCGGAGCTGGGACCAAAGCGGCACATTGCTGAGCTGCATATAGACCAGGGTGAAAGCCGCAAGCATTCAGCAGCTGAGCCCTGGTTTCTCTGGTCACCCTCAGCAGGGAGATGTCAGCCAGCAGGTTGGCCGCCTGTGAAAAAGTGTGGAATAATTTTAGAATGAGATCCCTGCTAAGGTGCCCTGCAAGCCAGGACCTTTTTGTCCGTATGCACAACCGCCTTCCCCCACTCCCGAAACTCACCATGATTGGGATGCTCGCGGACCTGTGTGCCTGCCTAGAGTCTCAGAGAAAGTGATTTCTACTAGCAAAATGCCATTTTTACTAAAATGTTTCAATCATTTGCTGGAATGTAACAATCCCTCTTCTGTTCAGCACAGACCTTGAAGAACACACCACGCGCCCATGTGGACCGGCTGTGGCAGATAAGAAAAAAAACTAGGCGCAGCAAAGAAGACATGTTCTGCGAGGTTATACAGCGCGATGAGAGACAGACCAGGGAACGGAAAGAGTGCTGGGAAGCCGAAAGGCAGGACAAAAAAGAGAGTGCTGCTTTTGCTAGGCAAGCGACAGAGCAGATGATAAAAGTTATGGAGGATCAGACAGAGATGCTCAAGTCTCTGATACAGCTGCAGACAGAGCAGATCCGAGTTCGAGCGCCACTGCAGCAGATGCACAATTATTGCCAACCCCACCCCCCTCTATGCCCACACATTCCTTTTCACTTCACAGCTCTCCTGAGTTTCCCCATCACTCCACCCTCTCTCACAGCTTGCACAATGATAGCTGGAGCTACACAGTTGTGAGGTTTTACCCTTTTTAACAATAAATAAAGGCTAGGGTATTTAATGGTACAGCGTTTTTATTCTGTGTTCTACAAAAGCGTATACCAATCAATTCACTCTCGGGAACAGGTTCCTAAAGCATTGTGTTGCACGGATCTTGGGCCCAAAAATTGTACATGGATGCACCAGGGAAGCAACTCCAAAGCAGACATGTGTTAGTGCCCCTCATTGTCCAAGTGGTTCCTCAAAGCCTCTCTGATGTTAAGAGCAGCCTTCTAGGTAGGGTGACCAGACAGCAAGTGTGAAAAATCGGGACAGGGGGTGGGGAGTAATAGGCACCTATATAAGACAAAGCCCCAAATATCGGGACTGTCCCTATAAAATCGGGACATCTGGTCACCCTACTTCTAGGCTCCTCTGACAGCCCTAGCATCTGGCTGTTCAAACTGTGCAGCCAAGTGCTCTGCCTCAGTGCTCCACACCTGAGCAAACATTTCACCTTTAGATTCACACAGATTATGCAAAGTGCAGCACACGGCTATGACCACATGCGGCACCTGCTCAGCCTGTTGTTAAAAGGCTCCTTGCTGCTGTCCAGGTGCCCTGTGTAAGGTTTCATGAGCCAGGGCTGTAAAGGGTAAACTGGGTCTCCCAGGATTAGTATGGGCATTTCCACATCCCCCACTGTTAACTTGTGGTCTGGAAAGGAAGTGCCCGCCTGCAGCTTTCTGTACAGGCCACTGTTCCTGAAGATGCGTGTCATGCACCTTTCCAGACCAGCCTGCATTGGTGTCCGTGAAACGCCCCCAGTGATCCACAAGCGCCTGCAACACCATGGAGAAGTATCCCTTCCTATTGATGTATTCAGAGGCAAGGTGGTCTGGCGCTAAAATTGGAATGTGTGCGCCATCAATCGACCCGCCACAGTTAGGGAAACCCATCTCTGCAAAGCCATCCACTATTTCATGCACATTTCCCAGAGTCACAGTCCTCCGCAGCAGGATGTGATTTATTGCCCTGCACACTTGGAGTAATACAACCCCAACAGTGGACTTTTCTACTCCAAATTGATTTGCGACTGACCGGTAGCAGTCTGGATTCGCCAGCTTCCACACAGCTATTGCAACACGCTTCTCTACCGGAAGGGCAGCTCTCAATCTGGTGTTCTTGCGCTGCAGGTCAGGGGACAGCTCAGCACATAGCTCCATGAAGGTTGCTTTACGCATCCTGAAGTTCTGTACCCACTGGTCATCATCCCACACCTGCATGACAATGTGATCCCACCAATCAGTGCGTGTTTCCCTAGCCCAAAAGTGACAGTCTACCATATGTAGCTGCTCTGTGAATGCACAAAGCACTGATAAGTTGCTGCTGTCCATATCACACTCGGGCAGGGCCGGCGCTCCCATTAGGCGACCTAGGCGGTCGCCTAGGGCGCTGCTATTTTGGGGGGGGGATTTCGGGGGCGGGACCTGCCGGCGCCTAGGGCGCCGGCAAAGCTGGCGCCGCTACTGCACTCGGGTGCCTGCGATTCATCCTCTATCAGTAACTTTGCAAGTAAATCAGAGAGTAACTGTGCTGCCATGCGAGATGTCCTCATGACAGTTAACAGCGCATAAGAGAGAAGTGTGGGAGCCATCCTCTCTCACTGCAGATGCTGGCATGCACTACAAAGGAATGACAGCTGGGAAAACGGCACGAAAGGAAGCCAGAGACCTTTGGAGGGGTGGGACACAAAGCAGTGCATGAAGGTACATTTTGCACATCCCAGGATGCACCACAACACCTAGCGACGGATGTTGTCGCCAGGCACTGTGCGATACATACCCACAGTCCATTGCTCTCACTGTCGACAAAGGTGTCCCAAATGTGGACATGATCTGTCAAGAAAGGGAACAAATGTAGACATGCTTTGGCGACTTCACTTTTGTCGATTTTTCCTTGGCAACATTAGTATCATCGACAAGCCCTGAGTGAGTGAGCACGCTGAAAATAGCAGTTTCAGGGCAGCTGCACAGGTGGTGGGACAGATCAAACCCCATCTGAAACCCCAGGTACATACTTAAGGGGGGCTAGTTCTTCCTGCTGCCTGTGCAGCCCTGGGTAAGCTGCTATTTTTAGCACGCAGGCTCGGGCAAAGCTAGAGTATGTACGTCTACCTGAGCTGGAAAGGACACCTCCAGCTCCGGTGCAGACACACCCTAAGGCTCTGTCTTTTCTGGGTAACTGTTTAGAGCAAGATTGTCACGTCTGTTCCCACCGTCCCCCAATATTTATCTGGAATAGTTTGCTTCACTACACGCTCTTCCCAAACCTCTTCTCTCTCAAATTCCTCCCCAAGCCCCTCTTCTCCCCTGGGACCCACCAGTGGCCTCACCCTTAGAGAGGGAATGGTTCACGAAGTCTGAAACCTAACTGAAAGCCAAAGCCAGTTGTGCTTTGAACACTTTAATTGTTGCCTACGTGTGCCCTCTTAAAATGGAAACTCTTTGGGCCCGGCCCATGCATTGCATGCCAGTGAGCACACTGTTGGCATTCAGCAAATAATTAATAGGTTGGGAGTTTGAATACACGGTGTCAGCAGCTGGTCTTAGCGCATCGGTATCCAAGAAAGACACATTCTTCAATGCTAGTAAAACCTGGTCTCTCCTCCCTGCTGTTTCTGGGAAAGGAAAAACCCTGGTTCCCCTTCCCCCCACCCCTAGTCACTAGGAAGAACAGTGTGTTGGAGGAGAATGGGGGAGGGTGCGGTCAGATGGGGTCCTCTTGCTCCTTGAGCTTTGCCTCCAATCTTAAGAGGAAGTGATTTTTTTTGCGGGGTGGGGATCTTTGGCTTTATGGGCTCCTGGCTGAGCTCCAGAATGAAGTTTCAGCCTGGGAGATGTTTCCTTAGGGCTATGCAGCACCTTTCGAGTTTCTTGCCTGTCAGTTAGCTCTCGGGAGCCCTGATTCATTCCGTTGAGACAGTTTGGTTGCATAGTGAGTATGCCAGTTGGGCTGCATAGGGCTTTTGGCTCTGGGCATGGGACCAGGGAAGGGTTGACTATGTAATGCTAAAATGAGCAGCTGTTGAGAAGTAAGCACTCTCCTTGAGAGGAAATAACCTTCATCCTAATGAACTTCTGAAAGAAATTGGGCCTATGTCCTTCATGACTGGCACTCAGGGGCCCTTAGCATCCCTACAGACAGAGATTACCAACACCATGGGACAGATCCTTGGCCCCTGCATCTGGAAAGCCAGGGGATCAGGCCAGCTGCCGATTTCCTCTGATATAGAGGAATCTCTGTGTAGCATAAAGCCAGTTTAACTGCTTTATACCCCTTCCACAGACACCTCAGTGTAGGAACCATATCGGGTGTTCCCCCACATTCCTCAGTTGGTGTAACAATTCCTTAAAGGCTATTCAGAGAAACCCTGAGGCTGCTCTAAGTTGCATTGATGGATGGCTCCAGGATTAGGGAAGTGCATTAAGCAGAGTTCACAGAATCTGGGGCTCTGGCTCCAGCTCTAAAGAGGGAAACCTACCATCCCCCCTAAAGGAAGCCATAGCCCAGCCAATTTTACCTCTGTGGACTCAGCAGACCTCATAAACTACCTCCCTGTCTCAAGCCTCCAATTTTTGAACAAGTTACTTGAGAAGCTAGTGAAGAACCACATCCAAGCACACATATTAACAGTCCATATCTTAGCCTTCTCCCGGCTGGGGTTCAGGCCAGGTCATGGTATAGAGTTTAACACTGGTGGTGCATGTGAAGGACATCGATCCTAGTCCTCGTAGGCCTGTTGCAGCATTTGATACAACTTACCATGGCATACTACTGTCTCCCTGCAGAGATGCAGCAAGGGTTGATGGGAAAGCTCTGAAATGGCTCCACTGAATGTGCCTCTGGACAAATCCACCTGCCATAACCCTACACTGCCTGGGAGTGTTCAGACTCTGCTGGCTACCCAGCTCTAAGCCTGAAGTAATGACTGTGGGACAGCTCTGATACTGCTGCATCCTAGGAGAGGGGATCTCATGGAAGTTCCCAGGGCTGAGCCCAGATACTGGGGGGAAAGTTTAGCCCAGCTGCAGAATTCAGATTTGGCTATTCTATTGTCTCCTCTCACTCCCCCCATGCTGGGGGTGTCTTGGAGGCAGAACCACAGAGTGCACAGTGCTCCAGCCAATCCTCCATGGGTGGAGCAATCCCTATGGGTAGGGTGTGACGTTGTGCAGTCTATATGATTTTGTAAATCATGGACCATAAAATCTGGTCTCCCACTGTGAAATCTGGTCTTTTGTGTGCTTTTCCCCTATACTATACAGATTTCACAGGGGAGACCAGTGTTTCTCAAATTGGGTCCTGACCCAAAAGGGAGTTGCAGGGGGGTCACAAGGTTATTTTAGGGAAGTCACGGTATTGCCACCCTTACTTCTGTGCTGCCTTCAGAACCGGGCGGCCAGAGACCGGCAACTGTTGGCCGAGCATCCAGCTTTGAAGGCAGTGCCCTGCCAGCAGCAGCACAGAAGTAAGGGTGGCAACACCATACCCTGCACCCTTACTTCTGCGCTGCTGCCTGCAGAGCTGGGCGACCGGAGAGTCGTGGCTGCTGACTGAGGGCCCAGCTCTGAAGACAGCAGCACAGAAGTAAGAGTGGCGATACCAGACCATGCCATCCTTACTTCTGAGCTGCTGCTGGCAGTGGCTCTGCCTTCAAAGCTAGGCTCCTGGCCAGCAGCTGCTGCTGTCCAGCTTCTCAGCTCTGAAGGCAGCGGTGCCACCAGCAGCAGTGCAGAAGTAAGGGTAGCAGTAACACCCCCCCACACACACACAACTCCTTTTTGGGTCAGGACCCCTACAATTACAACACCGTGAAATTGCAGATTTAAATAGCTGAAATCATGAAATTTACAATTTTTAATATCCTATGACTGTGAAATTGACCAAAACAGACTGTGAATTTGGTAGGGCCCTACCTATGAGACCAGGGATCACTCCTGCTGGCACAATTTGGAGCAGTCCTTAAGCTGCTGTAAATTATGCCAGGAGCTGGTTCAGCCCCAGGGTTGCGGGATCGGAAAGTTATTGTAGATCACAAAATAGTTGCCACTAAGGATCCAATCCCCCAATTTTAGTAATACTATATTCTACTAATGTGGCAATAAACAAAATCATGATACATAAAAATTGCTTTAAACATGAGGCACAGTAAAACATTCAGATCCATATTTTCAAAAGTGTGTGCAAAAAAGGTATATGCCCGCTTATGCAGACCCAGTTTAGAAGCACAAATACCTCAATGATACATGTATTGTGGGGGTGAGCAAATGTGCACATACATACACTTTTGAAGATTTGGCCTTACAAAACAAGTAAAACTCTAACGTTAATTAAAATAGAAACATGTTTTGAGCATACACGTTTTGAGCAGAGAAACTCACCTTTACAGATGGCCTCAATGAGACTATTCCACCCTTCAGGAGCAAATGAGGAACAGCATGTGATGTGGATGTGCCAAGTGACAAGGAGAGAGGAAAAAGGAAACATATGAAGGGAGCATGAATATGATTTTACGAGAGGGGACATTTGCTCAGAGCAAGTTTTGCGAGTACAGAAAGGTAAAGTTTTTGAAAAAAATGTAAATAATTAACAAATTTGAAGGGAGACTTGCTGGGTCAGAGGACAGGTGCCTGGAGCTGTGAAACTGCAAAGCGCGCAGGACTTTGGTTATAATGATCTAGCCAGGGCATATGTGAAAGCATAGTTTGGTCACTGATACAATCAAAGGTGTACGCGATTTGGAAATGTTGGCCCAATGAATCCTATATGACTTTGCAATAAAACAGCAGGAAATGATAAACCAGGGTCAAAAAGGTCTTGAGAATTCCACACAGTTGAAATAAAGAGTGAGCAAGAGGAATTAGCACCAAGAAATGGGATTCAGATGTGAAAAACTGATTGGCTGAACCAAGCAACTACATTTCACTTTTATCCTTGTTTAACTTCAAAAACTTTTGATTCAATCAGCTAGAGAGAGCGTCCGAAGACTGTGAAACGCAATGGCCGATATTACAGCAGAGGATACTGGGGAAAGAAATGTCAGCCTGAAGCATCAGGATATAAATGATGAATTGAGATTATATTGTCCATAGTCACATTCTAGTTCTGTAACTCTCCTGCTATTAGCACAGAACTACCATAACAGCAACAGATCCAGTAGCAGAGCCACATGAAGCTCCTTCTTTTTCCATCCCTCTCCATCTTCCAGTGGGATAGATATGCCTGCTCTCTCCATATGTGGAGTGATCTGAATATCAGCATCCCTCTGCCCCCTCCTTCTCACCATGTTCTGGGGAACACTCACCCAGCTCCCCGTTCAAAGGGAAACAGGGAACATCCCCGCCACTGAATCTAAAATTAATGTCCTAGAAATATTTAATATTTTGTATATACTTCAACGTGACAAGGCAAGAGACAATAGCCCTTATAGGTGCTGATTCCGGGGGTGCTCAGCACCCACCAGCCACAGCTGTTTGGTGGCGCTGCCGATCAGCTGTTTGGTGGCTTGGGAAGGGGTTGGGGGACGGCGGAGAGCAGCGGGGGCCTTGGGGAGGGGGCAGAGTGGGGCTGGGAAGAGGCAGAGTGAAGGTGGGGCCTTGGGAAAAGGGGCGGAGTGGGGGCGGGCCTCTGGGCAGAGCAGGGGTGGAGTAAAAGTCCTTTTCCCTGGGGAAAAGTAAAAGTCAGCGCCTATGACAGCACTAACATGCAACAGACATAGAGTAAAACTACAGAAAAGGCTAAAGAACGTCTAGGAATCCAGATTTGAAATGATACTTGGAAGCAATGTACATGTTCATGTATTTCATAGACTAGCTGTCTTTCTTACAGATTGGCCTGAGCTGCACAATTCAGAGTCACACCTGGATTTTCTCAAAGGTTGTGGATCTTCAGATCTGCGACTTTGGTTCTGGCAAATCTCATATCTGCTACATATCAATAACACACATTCACACTCTCTCTTATTTCATATTATTATTATTCCTTAACAAGATTGCAAGGAAATATCACAGGTTGGCAGTGTTTGCCAGAAAACCCCACCTCATTATTGGATGATGATACTGCAAATGTTAAGGGCATGGCTACACTTGCAAATGTAGAGCGCTTTGAGTTAAACCAGCCTTCGTAGAGCGCAGTAGGGAAAGCGCTGCAGTCTGTCCACACTGACAGCTGCAAGCGCACTTGCGTGGCCACATTTGCAACACTTGCAGCGGCATTGGGAGTGGTGTATTATGGGCAGCTATCCCACAGAGCATCTCTTCCCATTCTGGCACTGTGGCTTGTGGGAAGGGGGCGGGGGGTGTCCCAACGTCCCGTGATGCATCGGTTCGCATCCCAGCAATCCCTGTGCTTCCGTCCACATTTGGCGCCATCTTTCAACGTTTTTTGTACTGCTCCCCTTTTGGTCTGCGGGAATGGAGCCCAAACTGCTGAGGAATATGCTGACGAGTCTCACCAGCACGTCACATTTGGCAGTCGAGTTACTCCTTAAGATCCAAACTGACAGTGAGGACTCTGACAATGATATGGACTCGAGTAACGCATACGACATGAGATTGCTTGTGGCATTCACGGACATGCTCACTGACGTGGAACACCACTTCTGGGCTCGGGAAACAAGCACTGAGTGGTGGGATCACATAATTCTGCAAGTCTGGGATGACGAGCAGTGGCTGCAGAACTTTCGGATGAGAAAAGCCACTTTCCTGGGACTGTGTGAGGAGCTCGCCCCCATCCTGCGGCGCAAGGACACGAGATTGAGAGCTACCCTGATGGTGGCTATCTGGAAGCTGGCAACTCCAGACAGCTACCCATCGGTCGCTAACCAGTTTGAAGTGGGAAAGTCGACCGTTGGAATCGTGTTGATGCAAGTTTGCAGGGCCATTAATCGCCTCCTGCTCAGAAGAACCATGACTCTGGGTAACGTGCATGACATTGTGGCTGGCTTTGCACAAATGGGTTTCCCTAACTGCAGAGGGGCGAGAGATGGGTTACCTAGGGAGGTGGTGGAATCTCCTTCCTTAGAGGTTTTTAAGGTCAGGCTTGACAAAGCCCTGGCTGGGATGATTTAGTTGGGGATTGGTCTTGCTTTGAGCAGAGGGTTGGACTAGATGACCTCCTGAGGTCCCTTCCAACCCTGATATTCTATGATTCTATGGGACCCATATTCCAATTCTGGCACCAGCCCACCTAGCCTCCGAGTACGTTAATCGGAAGGGGTATTTCTCTATGGTTCTCCAGGCGCTTGTGGATCACCGTGGACGTTTCATTGACATCAATGCAGGCTGGCCCGGAAAGGTGCATGATGCACGCATCTTTCGGAACACTGGCCTGTTCAGGAAGCTGCAAGCCGGGACTTATTTCCCAGATGAGAAGATCACAGATGGGGAAGTCGAAATGCCCATTGTGATCCATGGAGACCCCACTTACCCTTTAATACCATGGCTCATGAAACTCTACACAGGGAGCCTTGATAGCAGCAAGGAGTGGTTCAACAACAGGCTGAGCCAGTGCAGAATGACTGTGGAGTGTGTTTTTGGCCGTTTAAAGGGCTGCTGGTGCTCTCTGTATGGGAAGCTGGACCTGGCCGATGACAACATCCCCGCGGTTATATCCGCGTGCTGTACACTCCATAACATTTGTGAAGGGAAGGGTGAAAGATTCACTCAGGCATGGAACTCCGAGGCTCAACACCTGGAAGCTGAATTTGAACAGCCAGAGAGCAGAGCTATTAGAGGGGCCCAGCATGGGGCTGCAAGGATTAGGGGTGCCTGGAGGGAGCAATTTGAGGCTGAAAGCCACCAGTAATGTCTGGTGCCCTGCACACGAGTGAAGTGCAGTGGTTCCAATGTTAGTAGGAATCTGTGTTTGCTACGCTGACTTGCAGTGCCTGTTGCTTTCCTGGGCTAAGGTATCTTTTACTTTATGCAATAATAAATAATGTTTTCAAAGCCAAAAAATCCATTTATTGAAAAGAAATACAACTGCTTGGGAAACAGAAAGGGCAAGGGGATGGGATGGGGATTGGTACAATCACAGATTTGCGTATGTCCTGTTGTCATACTCAGCCTTCCTGTCTGGCATGCTGTGCAATGAGTGCTGCACTTCAGGATGGCTATAATGCATGGTGATGGGGGTTGAGTGCAGTGGGTAAGGGTCGTAGTTTTCAGGGCTGGGTGGCGAAGCTACAGGTGTTGGAGGCAGCTGGTGGCGATAAGAACCCGAATGTTGGGGAAAATGGGTTGGAGGTGACATGGGGGCACAAGGGAAAGAGTTTTGGGACAAGGGCTGCGGGGGCGGGGGCGCGGTAGTGCTCTGCCTGCATGGCTACAAGCGCCTGGATTGAGTCCACTTGGTGCTCCATGATGCTTATCTGTGCTTTGCTGCCGGAGCTCTGCGCTTTTGTGCCGGTGGATCCTCCTTTCACTCTCCCTCCACTCCTGCACTTTTAGATTCTCATTAAAGGACTGCTGCATTACTTCATGCAGCATGTCTTCTTTGCTTCTACATGGCCTCTTCCTAATTCTTTGGAGTCTTTTGGCCGGTGATAACACGGACGGCTGAAATCTCAAGGTTACATCTGTAAAGGCAAAATGCAACACTTAACAGAGGCAGCATTGTTCACACCAGACAGAGCAATGATTCCCCCGTGCTTAAGGGCAAACACAGTCTACACAATAGCATAATTTGCCCATCCCAAAATGAGCACACATAAGCCATGGGAGCCCCAAAATGGTGAGTAAGCACGGGGTCAAGGGGGACTGATTGTTTCACGGCCGTACTGTCCTCTGGGTTTCTGTGCCTTGGGGAGAGCCAACAACTCCAGGGGGCCCCTATACTGAACACTGTCCCCACATTTTCCACAGGAGTTCGTCCTGGAAGATATCTCGCTGCTGAGGGTGACCTGGGAAGCAAGGGAGGGTCTTCTATTGCAATGCGGCTTCCGCCCTGGCCCATATGCAGCTTGCATGTGTGCAGCAATGGTCTCCCCGCCCCTCACGGCACAGTGGCGCAGACATGTTAGCCTGACTGGGACAAGGACCACAGTGGCTCTCCCAAGAAACCTGTGCAAGCGGATTGCCCAGCTCCTGGATGAGACCTTTGAAGAGATCACTGAGGCTGATTACTGCGATGTGAGAGAGCACATCAATGCCCTATTCCGCATTTAGGTATGCATGCAGCCGTAACCCTCTTCACCCCAAGAGCCCGCACCAAATAACTTCCTTCCCAAAATAAAAGCCGCTTACCGGGAACCTCCTCTGGTGTTTGTCCTTCCTCAAGCACCGGCTGCCGCGACTGGCTACCTCCTGGATTGAGAACAGCTTCTGGCTGCATGCATCTAGGAATTCCGGGGTGTCTTCCTCCTCCTTAGCACCCTCGCTCTCCCTTTCCTCCTCCTCCTCCTCCTGCCTTGTTGAACTGGGCTCTGAAGTATCCATGGTGGTCCTCGGAGTGGAGGTGGGGTCGCCCTCAAGTATCGCATCCAGCTCTTTGTAGAAATGGCAGGTCGCGGGGGCACCACCTGAGCGGCGGTTTGCCTCGCAGGCTTTGCGGTAGGCATTCCGCAGCTCCTTCACTTTAACCCTGGACTGCAGTGCGTCCCGGTCATGGCCCCTTTCCATCATTTCCCTTGATATCTGCCCGAAGGTATCGTAATTCCTACAGCTGGAGCGCAGCTGGGACTGGACAGCTTCCTCCCCCCAAACACTGATGAGGTCCAGCACCTCACCATTGCTCCATACTGGGGATCGCCTGGCACGTGAAGGCATGGTCACCTGGAAAGATTCGCTGAGAGCACTCCATGCCTGACTGAGCAAACAGGAAGGGGATTTTCAAAATTCCCAGAGAATTTAAAGGGCGGGACTGACGGTTGGTCACCAGAGGGCAGGGCAGTAGAGTTCAAAGTGATGACCAGAGTGGCTAGAACAGGCATTGTGGGACACTTCTGGAGGCCAATCAGAGCGCATTAACAGACTAGGGTGTCCACACTGGTGCTGCGGCACTCCAGCGGGGGCGCATCAAACGTTATTCCCCTCACCGAGGTGGAGTACCAGGAGCGCTCTAGCCGCGGAGTCCGGGCGCTTTACGTGCCTTGCCAGTGTGGATGTGTTGTGAGTTAGAGTGCACAGGGCTGCTTTAATGCGCTCTAACTCGCAAGTATAGCCATGCCCTAAGACTGCTTTGCAGGCTTTCAGTTGCAGGTGGCTCCTTGTCCTATTAGACTGTAAGGCCAGGGACCCATGTCTGTATAAATACATCGCTTGGGGGGGGGGGGGGGGGGAAAANGGCCTGGTCTATACTAGGAAATTAAGTTGGTATAACTATGTCATTCAGGGGGTGTGAAAAATCCACACCCCCTGAGCAATGCAAGTATCAGGGGGTAGCCGTGTTAGTCTGTATCCACAAAAACAACAAGGAGTCCGGTGGCACCTTCAAGACTAACAGATTTATTTAGGCATAAGCTTTCGTGGGTAAAAACCCTCTTCTTTAGATGCATCTGAAGAAGTGAGGTTTTTTTACCCATGAAAGCTTATGCCTAAATAAATCTGTTAGTCTTGAAGGAGCCACCGGACTCCTTGTTGTTTTTGAGCAATGCAGTTAAACTTACCTAGCCTCTGGTATAGACAGTGCTAGGTCAATAGGAGAATTCCACCTCTCAGGGAGGTTGATTGCCTACGCTGACAGGAGGGGTTCTCCCGTGCGCGTAGGTAGCTTCTTCACTGAAGCCCTGCAGCGGAGCTGCTGTAGTGGTTTGTGTGTAGAAAAGCCCTTTGCACTTTCATCAGATTTTGGCTGATACAGCTTCCTGCCCATCTTTAATGCAACATCTCAGCACCAGGGAAATTCCAATGCCAGATTCATAAGACACATCTGTGGCAGATATTGCAACCCCATGCAGTATCTTTGGGGACCTCATTATTAAAATGATGAATTCCTTATGTGTGATTGTGTTCTGCTCCATGGAAGGGTCACAATGGCTTCTTCAGGAACTCAAAACAGTAGGGGATGATAAGGTGACTCATTGAGACTAAACAACTGCAGAGGTACTACCCCCTGCAGAGGTTTGCATATACCATAGAGCAAGCTGGGTTCTCCAGAGATTAGGGCTTTTGGTATAAAAGGATGAGCTGGAATGGACACAAGAGCCTTCTTTCTAATCCAGCAAAGGGATGGGACCTCCAGTCCTAGGGGGCCCCTGTCCTTGAGGAAGGGTTGGAAAGACTTTAGCCTGCTAGGGCCCCATAAGACTGATGGGCGACTCCTTTAGGCAGACTGGCTTGCTAGGGCTATCACAATGGATGGCAGGGGCCTGTGCAGCATTAACATCCCCAGTCAGAGCAAGGGAGGGACAAGCGTCCCCACCCCGAGACAGGTGACAGATGGAGACCTGAGACCTGACTGGGCATGCCTGGAGTGGACCACATGGGTGGGATGCAGCTGGAGTTACCCTGAAACTGTGCCAACATTTATCTATCATCTGTTCATATTACACCAATCACCATGGTATCTAGGTGCTTCATAAGGGACTCAATGGAGTTGCAGCCATTGTTGATGATCTCCTCGTCTCTGACTGTTCAAAGGAAGAACATGATGCAAATGTTCATACTGTCCTCCAGAAGTCACATGATAAAACAGGTATGTTTGAACCCAGAGAACTGCATCATCTGAAAGACACTTCACTTCCCTGCATCTGTTTCCCTATCAGTGTTGTCTATTTAGATTAGAAGTTCTTTGGGGCAGGGATTGTCTCTTACCATATATGTACACAATGGCTAGCAAAATGGGGCTCTGATCTCAGCTGGGACCTCTGGGTGCTACTATAATACAAATAATAAGTCCAGAGGGAAGATAGTTTGTACAATGCCTTGCTGTAGATGGGCTCATCTAAAGTCACTCTGGTGAAGAACATGGAACTACCCCATAAACTGTCGCTAAATACAATCCTTGGCATGTTTATCTCCCTGTCCAAGTTTGCGCCAAACTTGTTTAAAATCAATGGACCATTGAAGCAGTTGCTGAAGTAAGCCAACGAATTAATCTGGGATAATCACCATGGCACTACGCTCCAGAATACAAAGGAACTGCATGTATTACATAGAATCATAGAACTTACGATCAGAAGGGACCATTATGATCATCTAGTCTGACCTCCTGCATGATGCAGGCCACAAGAGTTGACCCACCCACTCCTGCCTTCTTTGACTCTAATAAATAGTTGACTCTAATAACCAATGCAGTTAAGAAGGGACTTTTGTGATGTACTGCTCCAGGAAGGCTGGTCATGATATTACACATCAGTCACCCACTCACACCCACCCAGGAACATTGTGCACAAATAAAAAGGAACTATGTGCACTTGTATTTGGCTGCAAGCATCTTCCTCTGTATATGTATGGCTGCTAAATTTGACCATAAACCGCCTGAAACAATTCTGAAGAAACCATTCTGCAGCATCATGCAGATTATGCAGTACATGATTATCCCATTGCAGAGACAAGACACTCCATTGCAAGGTTGTTTTATATGACACTGAACTTGTGTATTTAACTAAAACTGTATTCTAGAGATGGTTAGAGTGTGTGATGATTTAAAATGGACTCATTTTGAAATAGGCTAACATCACTGTACATCATCTGGAATGCGCAAATATTTCAGGCAAAGAGTTTCGCTGTATTAGAGATGAAGCATGACAAACTTTGGAAAAGGCCAAATATAAATCAAGAACTGAAGCTCCTGAAAACATGTAATTATTCTATGAAAAACAAGATAGAAGAAGGCTTTTGTTCATATCTGCAATAATAATCACAGCTGTAAATTCTAGGTTTTCTAGTATAAGGCCCTGAAAGTCAGCGTCTTTGGGATAAAAAGTAGTCAGGAATCATTCTTGAAAAACTTTGTTTCTGGTCTGTCAGTCCAGTGCAGACATAACTGCCACTGGAATTACTGGGAGATTTCCAACAGTTACAAGACTGGGCATTTATACAGAAGAAAAGTAGTACCAAAGGTGAGGTTTTTTCCCCAGTTAATCATGATGAAATATAGAAAGAGAAAAACAAGCAATATTTTTACAAGGTTTCACTGTGACCTATTAGACTTTTGTGCACAATCAGTGTTTGCTATAGTTTGGGTTTTATTTCCTTTATTCTGTTTCCTTTCATTTCTCTCTGGCTCTCTAGTCTGTTCTGGATTACTTTTCGTCAACTCACTGTACAAATATAAGATCTTTTCTCAACACGGTCCTGCTACACCATTTTCCTTCTTTTGTATTCTGTATGTTGCACATTACTTGGCTTTCTGCAGCCCCTCATTTCTCAATGTTAACAAAAACAGGAACTAAAAGCAAACCAGCACTACAATTCAAAATTCATGCCGTTGCTTTTTAAAAAAATCACGGTTAAAACATTCTGACTCTTGACAGCTTTCAGTTAGCACAGCTGTTCTGTCTTCGTGGTTTGCAGGTCACTCCATAGAAAATGACTGAGGAGGAGAACCACTTTGATTTTGTAGAATTTGAGTTCCACTCCTGCAAGATTTGTAACACTGACCTACACTTCTCTTGTTCTAAGCATTTCGAGTTGAAAAGCGAAACCCTCTGAACAAAGTGCACATTGCTGCACAATTAACCTCTTTTTCTCCTATCGTAGAAGGCTTGCAGTAGGATTTCTTGCTCTGAGCAGATTAGATAGCATGTCTTCAGGGAAAACCACAGAGCATGCTGCACGTTGCTCAAATGCTCTCGTTATTCTGAGGCCTGAAGAAACAAGGAAGGAAGCTTGAGGCTGGTGGTTTGGCAGGTGTGAAGCCTTTTTACAGAGACATCTGTTTTTAGTGGTAAGTCTGGGGCCGTGTCTGAGTGGAAGAACCCAAACCCGCTCCTTCCCTGTGGTACACAGAAAGAGGTCTGGGTTCCTGAAGAAGTGATGTGTCTGTGCTGTCAGCTCCCTCAAGCTGCACTTTGAGCCTCTGCACTGTCATATTTGTACAGGAGGGTTTCAAAGTGAGAGAATTCCTTCCTCTAAACCAACAACTGTTTAATGCAGCTGTTCAGCTGTTGCATCAGCGAGAGGTTTCTGCTGCTGTGTTAGCAGCCACAAAATGGATGAAGGATACAAAATGGGTGAAAGATGACACCCCACTCAGCTCTCTATAAAGCCCTTTTCCTGGATGGTACCTGCTGCACCACACGAAAATTAACTTTTCTAAACCTACGAGATTATCTCTAGTGGTTTGAGGACACTGTTGAGGAGCCAGGCACTTCATAGCATCAGTGGGCTGAGCTCATTGCATCCACTGCCGGCCCCTTGCAGCCTCCATTTCCCCCACCTCCCAAGCTCCCTGTGTGCCACCCTCCCATCCCCTTCTATTTCAGAGATTCTCTGCAACAGCCTCTCCTTCATGCCAGGGGCCCTGTGTGTCCCCCCATCCCTCCCCCCTCATGGCAGGGGCTGTGTGTGCCCCTATCCCCTTCCACCACATGCCAGGTCCCCCATTTTCTCCCTCAAGCCAGTGGCTCTGTGTACAGCTCCCTTCCCCCTCACATTGCCTATTCCTTCTACCCCCTGGCAGGAGTTCTGTGTACTACTATTTCCCCCTTCCCTCCCATTAGGGGCTGTGTGTGCCCCATTAGCCTTTGCCCCAATCTTGGGGTTCCCAGGCACTCTCAGGATGCTGCAGACTTTCTATCTGGCACCCCCAGCTGAGTTTCAGAATCCTCTGGTAAGCCGCCTAAACACACCCCTCTCCCAGAGGTACGATTTGCGAAGCATCTGGTTTCCAGCTTAACTCTCTCAGGGGCATGCAGCAGTTGTGAAGCTGAAAATACACACACTTAACAGATAACGCACAGATCACACAAAACAATGGAACACCCTAAGCGATATGTCCCTCACTAGATCACCCTTCCGTTGGGAGTCTTCGCAAGACCCTCTGTGTTCTTTTTTTT
Source organism: Platysternon megacephalum (assembly GCA_003942145.1). Taxonomy (NCBI): domain Eukaryota; kingdom Metazoa; phylum Chordata; order Testudines; family Platysternidae; genus Platysternon; species Platysternon megacephalum. The sequence goes on along the minus strand of QXTE01000100.1, from coordinate 756,700 downwards.
TTCCTGCCAGGCAGGCCAGGTCCTCTGCCCCATTGCCTACCCTGCCCCATCAGCCTCCCTCATCTTAATCTGCTGCAAAATGGCTCCCCCCACCCCACTGTAGTATTTCTTCCCTCCCCACAGCCCTGAGTCCCTTTCTAGACTGCTGGTAGGGTCACCTGCTTCTTTTTTTTCTCTCTTTTGGTTACTTTCCAGTACTCCCAACCCCCTCTCCTTTCAGACAGGATGTGTCTTCTCCCAGGCAAAGCAAATCCACTGTCCAGGGCCGGCGCTCCCATTAGGTGACCTAGGCGGTCGCCTAGGGCGCTGCTATTTTGGGGGCGCCTGCGCCCCCGCCGCCCGTAGAAATTTGGGGGCGGGACCTTCCGCCGCCGCTGTTGGGGGCGGGACCTGCCGCCGCCTAGGGCGCCGGCAAAGCTGGCGCCGCTACTGCCACTGTCCCAAGGTATTTTACTTTGACTAGGTGAGAGCTTTTTGGCCTGGCAGACACATGACACAACCCTGTTTATTCATGGTGGCTCACATCCATATAGGCATTCCATGCCACAGTAATTTCATGATACAAGATCATAAAATAATTCTCGATTTAGGAGTAGTACAGCCAGTGCCCTCAAGTCATCACATTAGGGTCCCCCAATCTCCCTCCATACCAGAGCATCCCCTTCTTCCCTGCCCCCCCTACCCCTCCAAGCCAGGGGATGTGTACACAGCTCCATTCTTCCCTTCCCCCAACATAATTATTTGTTTTCTATCTGGAAGATAAGTCATTCAGGGCCTGGACATGTTACACACTAGTGGGAGGATGGGCAGAGCTGAAATAGGAGGTATTGTTATGCATTAAGGCATTTAATGGGTGCCATCAACTGATGCTTTGATCTCCAGACAATTGCTGGGGTGTTTGAAGCTGTGGCTTTGCTGAACAGATGACAACTCCATTTATTTTTCTCAATATTCTATTTCCCCCCCAGATCAATAGACTTCCGCTCACTGATGCCTAGAACATTCCCTGAGATTTTGGAATTGATCGGATGTGGTGTTCAAAAGTTATCCTGTTACGTGCGTACAGACAGACAGAGAAACGCTGGCAAGTTGAGTGTAAGGCCCTGCAAGCTCAGCCAATTTGTGATCTGAATGAACTGCTTCCTTTAGATGGATGCTATGGCAGATTCTCAGCTAAAGTCCTGCATTGAGTCTGAAGGACTCCATTACTGTTATTATCCACGTGGTCATACAGCTGTGCATTGCACTTTGTATAAACATCACATAGTCCCTTGCCCTGAGGAAATACAGTGTGAAGGGCCTGATCCTGTTTTATTAAATCAAGGGGGTGAGAGGTGCCATTTATTTGAATGAAAGCAGGCTCAGGCCCTGAGTTAGACAGAGTGGATTTGATTCTCCACTTCCTTAGTCATTTACACCTGTGCAATATGGGTGTAAACGGCCAATGGATGGTAGCATTTTGCACTTGCTTTGAACAGGTGTAAAACATTACCCAATTTGCAAGGCAGTGGAGAATCAGTCCCAATATAGTGACTATCACCAGCAGAGTTGGTGGAGTGGTAGCTGCGACTAGGGAAGGGAAGGGCAAAGATTCCAGGGAGATGTATCAAGAGAATTGCTTTGCTATGTTGCTTGTGTGTCTTGTTCGGAGGTTTTTTAATGTGATATTTTGCCATTCCATTTCCATTTTGGGAGTTGAGCAAAGAGTAGATGGTATTGGGGCAGAACTCAGCTCCTGCCATTCCTGATGTTCCATCCTGAAGTTATCAAGGCTAGATTTCAATCCTCTGACACATGTCAGAATGGGCAAAACTCTGCGGGGAAATGGGGTTTGGTAGCATTATGCAACTCCCTACATAGAAGACAGGATTTCTGCCATGTCATGGATAATGTGGTCTCTGGAGCTATCTTGTCCCATGGCCCTAGCTAATTATGTGGAAGACCATTTAACTGGTAAATCTACTGGACCTTTGAGTCTGGCACCACCAGCATAAAATTCTGTCCTTGTTTTGGACAGAAAGGAAAATCACACTGTAACGTCACTTTTGTATCTTACCTCTCTCTTTTTTTTCATCTGAAAAATAAATCTGATGTGTACTTTGACTTCTGATTTTAAATATATCATCTTCCTTTACCAGGTGGCTAGTCTTTTTGGAGATGTTTTTAAGCGAGATCGCACTTGAACCTTCTAGTTTGGAATGCAGATCCTCGAGCCGTTTGATTTAGAAACAGAACGTGCCTTTTTAAACACTCCTTCTCTTCCTTTAAATGAGTCTCACCAGGAGTACGGCAAGGAAATTATTTTAGAGCATAATCAAAGAACCTAATCAGACATACTAGTGGCTAATAAAAGTGCATAAAAAGAATAAATTACTTTTTGGCAGAGATGAAAACAGAAGAAAGTGGCATAATTACTGGAAATATCCAAACCATACAGCAACAGGCATCTTGGGTCAATAGGTTACAGCAGCACCACTGCAAACTGAACCCATTGGGATAGCTTGATTGAATAGTTTAACTGATTTAGTGTTAGAGTAATTGGTAAATAGATACATCAATCCAGTGCAGCCCTAAATTGTACCATTACAGGGTGGTTATGGTCAGAAAACTCATTCTATGGAAAATGGCACCTTGTTACTTCACATATTATCCACTCCCCATGGGGTAAATTTTCAAAGCATTGCACAGGGTATTATCTGCATGACTCCCATTAAAGTAAATAGGAGTTGAGTGAGGGCAAAACCAAGTGCAGAACATTGAGGTGTTATATCTATAAGTCTTTTGAGTCTTATGCTATCGGCTTAGTTCACTGACAAAGAGATGGGTTTACTACTGTCAATATGGCAAGGTCAATGAAGCACAGGAAGAGGGAACTGAGCTTGTATTCAATTGTGCCTCCCACAGTAGCAACACAATCCTCAGCTCGTGTACAGAGCAGATGGTGTACACTAGAGCAGGAGGAATTTAGATGGATTTTTTTCAGCTGCCAAGTGGCGATTGTACTGCCGTCAGTTAAGAGAAATCCAGTTTTGACTTGCAAAGTTTGCAGTTCTATTTTGGAAGTCATTGATGGAGAATTAATATGGAATAAGACAAAGCTGGTTACAGAGCTGCCTTTTGCAGTATTGCCAACCCCAAATGTTCAAAAAATCATGAGTCAGGCTCACCAAAAATCATGAGATTGGCTTTAAAATCATGTGTTCATGTAAAACTAATAGATTTGGAGTTCTTTTTATTTGCCTTCTGCTTTTTGAGCCTTTAGGGTGCACTGGGGTCACATTTTGAAGCTTTCCTCCACAGCCACGAGGGCTGGAAACTTACTTTTTGTTTTCAAGAATGAAGGCTGAAATCATCACATATCCACTTGACTCCAGGAGCTGGAGCTTTAAAAAAAACAATAATTATCATGAGACTCATGACAAAATCATGAGAGTTGGCAACATTGCTTTCTAACCATAGCTACCTTTAAGGAAAAAGTTTACTTTCTCCATTACAAGCACTTCTGAGGTTTTCAGTAGCCTTTCTTGTCGTGCTAAGCAATTTCTTTCCTAAGATCTTGCTTGCTTCACAGGTATCTATCAAATCACTGTGCCCCAGACAAGTGTCCCATCTTGCACAAGCTTGTGCCAGTCTCTTGCACTGGGAAATGTGATCATATTTCAATTTTAAAAACAAGTGCCTTTTAAATGTTGAAAAATAACCTACTTTCCACTCCAGTATTGTAAGCTTTTGTTCTTCTGTTTATTGCTTGCTATAGATAACGTAAATTTAATAAGTGAACTGCAATTCTTGGTTGTATCAGTAGGTGGCACACAACTATGAATTGTAGTGGAAAGTTTAAAAGTGAAAGCTATAGTTAGGCTGAATTTGGTCTGAAGTTTCCGCGTTGCTGTAACATACGTTAACAACATGAAGACACAGGCCTACATTTTCATAGAGTCATAGATTCCAACGTCAGAAGGGACCACTGTGATCATCTAGTCTGACCTCCTGTGTAACACAGGCCATAGAATTTCCCTCAAATAGCTCCTGTTTGAATTAGAGCATATTTTTGGGAAAAACATCCAATCTTGATTTTAAAATGATCAGTGATGGAGAATCCACCACAAGCCGTGGTAAGTTGTTCCAGTGATTAATGATTGTCACAGGTAAAGATTTACACTTTATTTCCAGGCTGAATTTGCCTAGCTTCAATCCAGCCATTGGATTGTGTAGTACTTTTCTCTGCTAGATTGAAGAGCCCATTATTAAATATTTGTTCCCCATGTAGGCACTTAGAAACTGTGATCAAGTCACTCTTTAACCTTCTCTTTGTTCAGCTAAATAGATTGAACTCCTTGAGTTTATTGCTAGAAGGAATGTTTTCCAATCCCTTAATCATCCTCATGGCTCTTCTCTGAAGTTTGAAAGCTCTCTAATATATCAACATCCTTCTTGAGTGTGGGCACCAGAACTACATACACTGTTCCAGCAGCAGCAGTCACACCAGTGCCAAATACAGAGGTAATATAACTTCCTAACTCCTACTTGAGATTCCCCTATATGCATCTAAGGATCACATTCGCCATTTTGGCCACAGCATCGCACTGGAAGCTCATGTTCAGCTGATTATCCACCATGACCCCCAAGTCTTTTTTAGAGTCACTGCTTCCTTGGACAGAGTCCCCCATCCTACAAGTGTATCCTACATTCTTTGTTCCTAGATGTATGACTTTACATTGGCCATATGAAAACACATTGCTTGCGCCCAGCTTACCCAAATCACTCTGTATCAGTGACTTTCCCCTTTAATTATGTACCATTCTCCCAGCCTTGTTGGCAGATGTGCTTGTATTAATGATGATACTTTTCTCTACTTTGGAAAATTGGTGTAGTCGACTTGCAGTAAATGCCAAGAAGACAAAATGGTTGCATTTTGAAAAGGGTCAGTGGATAAAGTGTTGAAATGTAGCAGCAGTGGAGATTGTAGAACAAGTAGAATCTTATGTGTACCTAGGAAACATGATCAGTACTGATGGTTCCATTAAGGATGAGCTTAAAAGATGTGCTTAGCTACAAGTGCTGTGCAGAAATTGATGAAATTATGGACTGATAAAAACATTACGTCTGGTAACAAAGTGAAAATGTATCAAACCAGCGTACTAAAAGTATTGCTCTGGTCTGGGAGCAACTGCATTAAATGAAACCGAGAGCAGAAAGTTGGAGGCAGTAGAGATGAAAGTTCTTCAAAAGATGGCAGGTGTAAAATGGAATGATTTTAAGACAAATGAAGAAGTTAGAAGGAGAGTAGGTATGGGAATGGCTGCAATCGGAAAGATTCTGATAGTGGGGACACTGTAGAAGACAAGCAGATGATATGATGGCAAAGAAGATAATGCAAATACGCCCAAGGTCAGTCTGACCTGGAAGCTGACCACCAGCTAGATGGCGGGACATGAACATCTTATGTGGGGACATAACCAGGCTGGGCTTAATGGAGGAGCAAGCCATGGACAGGAATGAACGGTGACACTGTACTACTCCTCGTGTCTGCAAAGAAGCTCCGGGATTAAAAGAAGAACAATTTTTGAGTCATTTGCAGACTTTATTTCAGGCCACTCCCTGCATATATTCACAAGAGACAGGGATAGTGCCAGGAGCCACCCCTCCCTTGCACAGGGGCAGGCAAGAATCTCTTTGGGGCATATGCTGCTTGCACTCAGCTAGTGCCCCAGTGGGTGTTAGCTGCCTGAAAGAGGGGCAGGATCATGGTCCCCTTTCCATGTCCCCACTGTCCTGTGGAAGTGGCCTGTGTTGTGTCTTCTGCTGTGTACACAACATCCATAATACAAAGGAAAGACATGGGCAAGCTGGGGTGTAGATAACTGTGTATAATATGCAAGGCCTGGCTACATATGCCAGGGGTGGGCAAACTACGGCCCGTGGGCCACATCTGGCCTGCGGGACCATTTTGCCCAGCCCCCGAGCTCCTGGCCCGGGAGGCTCACCCCCGGCCCCTCCCCTGCTGTCCTCCCTCCCCCGCAGCCTCAGCTCGCTCGCTCCGCCGCTGGCGCAATGCTCTGGGAGGTGGGGCTGTGAGCTCCTGGGGCAGCACAGCTGCAGAGCCCGGCCTGACCCGGTCTCTGTGCTGTGCGGTGGTGGCAGCGGCAGTGTGGCCCAGCTCCAGCTGGGCGGTGCGGCTGTAGCACCGCCAGCCACCAGTACTCCAGGCAGCGCAGTAACGGGGCAGGGAGCAGGGGGGGTTGGATGGAGGGCAGGGGAGTTCAGGGTGGTGGTCAGGGGGCGGGGATAGGGGTTGGGGCGGTCGGGGGGGGGAATAGGGGGTTGAATGGGGGCAGGTGTCTGGGGGGCAGTCAGGAAGGAGGGGGGGTTGGATGGGGTGGCAGGGGGCAGGCAGGGGCAGGGGTTCTGGGGGCGGTCAGGGGACAGGGATAAGGGGTGGGTGGATGGGGCAGGGGTCCCGGGGGGGCCGTCAGGAATGAGAGGAGGGGTTGGATGGGGTGGCAGGGATCCGGTGGCGGTCAGGGGACAGGGAGCGGGTGTGTGTGGATGGGGCAGGGGTCTGGGGGGGGGGCATCAGGGAACAGGGAGGGGGTTGGATGGGGCAGGAGTCCCGGGGGGGGGGGGCATATAGGAGGTGGGGGCTGGGCCATGACCCCTTCCCCTAACCGACCCTCCATACAATTTCCGAAACCCGATGCGGCCCTCAGGCCAAAAAGTTTTCCTGCCCCTGACATATACACACTGCTGTTCTTGTGGCTTTGGAAATATAGTAGACATTGAGGGCTGCTATTTAAATTTAAAGGGACACTACCTGATGCCTGTTCACTAACAGCAGGCACAGAGCGTGCTGGACTCTCTCAAAGGGTGGGGGAGCTGTCACTAAGATGTCTTCTTCATTTGTCTCAGACTTCATTTGTCTTAAAATCATTTCTTGGGAGCCCCCAACCAAGAGCAATTTTGACTGAGTGAGCTCCAGATACACTTGGCTCTTGCTTCCCCCTCCAGCATATGTGTGAGCACTTAGGGCGGAAACTTGCCCTGGGTAATTATCCAGGAGCTCCCGTAGTCCCTTTGAAAATACAGATGGGGTGTTTGACAACCATCTGCTTGGGAATGATGCTACAGGGCAAACAGACCTGCTGCATTTAAGTGAGCTGTTTTTTTACATAGCACTTAGGGCAAAGATTTGTAATATCTTATCAAACAAGCAATATGCACTATGTCTTCTCTGTTACCATACTGGAAATTTGTTCATTGCAAAATATGTGTTAATTCTAGCACTTACCGTATCATGTTTATATGATGCTGTATCTTCAAAAGGAAGAGCTGTTTGTACTCTCATTGTATCAGTCATTGATGTCACAAGCTGGGCTATTGACTTTTTAGAGGAGAAAGGTTCTCCCAAGTCTAGATGACTTAAATCACTTACTCAACAATCCTTCTGTGATTTTTCTTGCGGTATAGGACTGTTAATTTATTTCATGAAGAATTCACTTGTCGCCGATGTCTGGTTAACCCAGCCACCATAAAATCAAGCTACATGTGATGGCAGGTACTGCCAGAGCTAACTCAACATAACGGTCTCAATAGCCTTCCCTGAAAAAAGGACAATTAGAGACAAATTGATAATTGGCGAGTTCAGGGTTAAGAGGTGGTCTCTGGCGCTGGGGCCTAAAATCACATCTTTAAGAGAGGCTGATCACTGTCTGGCTTTATTAAGTACATGCAGTAAATCACTCAACTCCTCTCCACACTCTCAACTTTCCTGATGGGCCCAATCAATTCAGTTACCTCAACTAACTCCCCTACCGTGTTCAACATCCATGCAGTCACTCCACTTTATTAAGCTGAGCACTCACTGAACTCAGAAAGAGATACAAGCTAATGTCCCCATTGTTACGATTCCAAACAGCCTGCCCTCTGAAAAATGCTAAACACAAATACAAATACTTCCCACTACTTAGCCACTGCCTCCCACTCAGATCAACCTCCCGGATTTGGGGGACTCATTCTGTCCTTATCTTGCTCGATTGCTAGAGGGCTTCTTGAAATTCAAGGGTTTAAAACATTCTTATTTTAATTGTATTTCCTTTTAATCCCAACAATGGTTTTTGTAATTGTCTCTCTCTATTTCAGTTATAGCAATGAGTAAAGAGCCCGTTAAAAAAGAAGTGTTGGCTATAGAGAAATACTGCCAACTACAGTACCGAGGAAACATTACAGCTTCCCTTTGCCCCAAAATACCAGTTCCTCGCTGTGGATAAATAGCTATTCCAGTCCTTCAGGGAGTAATTCTCTTTTTCTCAGTAGTGGGTTCAGAGTACACTGTACCAAAGAACAGTCTGTTTTCCAGAATACATGTCTAATCCGTACTCTCTCTAAAATGGGGGAGCTGGAAGGCTAGGAGCAGTGGGAAAGGGGGGACAAACAAAGAAGAATAGTAGGCTGAACGATTATTCTAACAATGGAATCATGTGGCAGAAAAAGCAATTTCCCATCTCCCCCCAGGTACCTGAGGTCTTGGCTACACTTGCAAGTTACAGCGCAATAAAGCCGCCCACAGCGCTGTAACTCACTCCCCGTCCACACTGGCAAGGCACGTACCGCGCTGTATCTCCGCGGATACAGCGCTGCTTGTCCTCCACCTCCCCGAGAGGAATAAAGAGTATTGCGCTGCCGCTGCTGCGCTGCGGCGCCAGTGTGGCCGCCCAATGCGCTCTGATTGGCCTCCAGAAGTATTCGGCAGTATCCCACAATGCCTGTTCTAGCCACTCTGGTCATCAGTTCAAACTCTACTACCCTGGCCTCAGGTGACCAACCGTCAGACCCACCCTTTATATTCCCCAGGAATTTTTAAAATCCCCTTCCTGTTTGCTCAGCCAGGCGTGGAGTGCTATCAGCGAATCTTTCCAGGTGACCATGCCTCCACGTGCCAAGCGAGCCCCAGCATGGAGCAATGGCGAGTTGCTGGACCTCATCAGTGTTTTGGGGGAGGAAACTGTCCAGTCCCAGCTGCGCTCCAGCCGTAGGAATTACGATACCTTCGGGCAGATATCAAGGGCCATGATGGAAAGGGGCCATGACCGGGACGCACTGCAGTGCAGGATTAAAGTGAAGGAGCTGCGGAATGCCTACTGCAAAGCCCGCGAGGCAAACGGCCGCTCGGGTGCTCCCCCTACGACCTGCCGATTCTACAAAGAGCTGGATGCGATACTTGGGGGTGACCCCACCTCCATGCCGAGCACCACCATGGACACTTCAGAGCTGGGGGAGGAGGAGATGGAGGAGGAGGAGGACGACGAGGAGGAAAGCGGGAGTGAGGGTGCTGGGCCGGTGGGAGACACCCTGGAATCCCTGGAGGCATGCAGCCAGGAGCTCTTCTCGAACCAGGAGGAAGGTAGCCAGTCGCAGCAGCCGGTACTTGGTGGAGGATAAACAGAAGAGCGGGTTCCCGGTAAGTGGCTTTTTTGGGGGGGAAGGAAATTTTTCGGGAGAGGAGGGTTAGGGCTGCATGCATGCCTAGATGCGGAATAGCGCATTGATGTGGTCTATCACATCGCGGTAATCGGCCTCGGTAATCTCTTTGAAAGTCTCATCCAGAATGTGGCCAATGCGCTTGCGCAGGTTTCTTGGGAGAGCCACCGTGGTCCTTTCCCAGTCAGGCTAATGTGTCCGCGCCACTGTGCCGCGAGGGGCGGGGGGACCATTGCTGCACACAGGAAAGCTGCATATGGGCCAGGGCGGAAGCCGCATTGCAGTAGAAGACCCTCCCTTGCTTCCCAGGTCACCCTCAGCAGTGAGATATCTTCCAGGACTAACTCCTGTGGAAAATGTTGGAACAGTGTTCAGTGTAGGTGCCCCCTGCAGCTGTTGGCTCTCCCCAAGGCACAGAAACCCAGAGGACAGTACAGCCCAGAAACAATCAGTCCCCCTTACTCACCATTTTGGGGCTCCCGTGGGTTATGTCTGCTCTCTTTGGGACGGGAAAATTATGCTATTGTGTAGACTGTGTGTGCCCTCCTTAATTGCGGGGGAATCATTACTGTGTCTGGTATAAACAATGCTGCCTCTGTTAAGTGTTGCATTTTGCCTTTACAGATGCAACCTTGAGATCTCAGCCGTCCGTGTTATCACCGGCTCAGAGACTGCAAAAACTCCGGAAGAGACCGCGGAAAAGCAAAGAAGACATGCTGCACGAAGTGATGCATCAATCTCTTACAGAGAATCAAAAAGTGCAGGAGTGGAGAGAGAGCGAAAGCAGGACCCGCAAGGAAAACGCAGCGCACCGGAAGCAAAGCACGGATCGGCTGATAAGCATCATGGAGCGCCAAGCGGACTCTATCCAAGCACTCGTAGCCATGCAGGCGGAGCACTACCGCCCCCGCCGCCCCCCCCGCAGCCCTTGTCCCAAAACGCTTTCTCTTGTGCCCCCATGTCACCTCCAACCCACTTTCCTCAACATCCAGGTTCTTACCGCCACCAGCTGCCTCCAACACCTGTATCTTCACCAACCAGCCCTGAGAACTACGACCCTTACCAAATCTGTGATTGTACCGTTCCCCACCCCACTCCCTTGCCCTTTCTGATTCCCAAACAGTGTGTTTCTTTCAATAAATGAATTTTCTTTTCAATAAATGGATATCTTGGTTTTGAAAACATTCTTTATTATTGCATAATAAAGTAAAGTAATAAAGTAAAAGATACCTTAGCCCAGGAAACAGGCACTGCAAATCAGCGTAGCAAACACAGATTCCTACTAACATTGTAACCATGGGGCACGAGACATTACTGCTGGTTTTCAGCCTCAAATTGCTCCCTCAAGGCATCCCTAATCCTTGCAGCCCCGTGCTGGGCCCCTCTAATAGCCCTGCTCTCTGGCTGTGCAAATTCAGCCTACAAGTGTTGAACATCGGAGGTCCATGCCTGACTGAATCTTTCACCCTTCCCTTCACAAATATTATGGAGGGTACAGCACGTGGATATAACTGCGGGGATGCTGTTTTTGGCCAAGTCCAGCTTCCCATACAGAGATCGCCAGCGGCCCTTTAAACGGCCAAAAGCACACTCCACAGTCATTCGGCACCAGCTCAGCCTGTAGTTGAACCGTTCCTTGCTACTGTCAAGGCACCCTGTCTAGGGTTTCATTAGCCACGGCATTAACGGGTAAGCGGGGTCTCCAAGGATCACAATGGGCATTTCGACTTCCCCTACTGTGATCTTCTGCTCTGGGAAAAAAGTCCCGGCTTGCAGCTTCCTGAACAGGCCAGTGTTCCGAAAGATGCGTGCATCATGAACCTTTCCGGGCCAGCCTGTGTTAATGTCAATGAAACACCCACGGTGATCCACAACTGCCTGGCGAACCATAGAGAAATACCCCTTCCGATTAACGTACTCGGAGGCTAGGTGGGGTGGTGCCAGAATAGGAATATGCGTCCCATCTATCGCCCCTCCACAGTTAGGGAAACCCATTTGTGCAAAGCCATCCACAATGTCCTGCACGTTACCGGGAGTCACGGTTCTTCTGAGCAGGATGCGATTAATGGCCGTGCAAACTTGCATCAACACGATTCCAACGGTCGACTTTCCCACTCCAAACTGGTTCACGACCGATCGGTAGCTGTCTGGAGTTGCCAGCTTCCAGATTGCAATAGCCACCCGCTTCTCCACCGGCAGGGCAGCTCTCAATCTCGTGTCCTTGCGCCGCAGGGTGGGAGTGAGCTCCTCACACAGTCCCATGAAAGTGGCTTTTCTCATCCAAAAGTTCTGCAGCCACTGCTTGTCATCCCAGACTTGCAGGATGATGTGATCCCACCACTCAGTGCTTGCTTCCCGAGCCCAAAAGCGGCATTCCACGGTGCTGAGCATGTCCGTGAATGCTACAAGCAATTTCGTGTCGTACGCGTTACGCGACTGACTATCATCGTCGGATTCCTCACTGTCACTTTGGATCTTAAGGAATAGCTCGACTGCCAAACGTGACGTGCTGGCGAGACTCGTCAGCATACTCCTCAGCAGTTTGGGCTCCATTTCCCGCAGACCGAAACGGAACACAGATCGCACTGCACAGAAACCGTTGAAAGATGGCACCAAATGGTGCCAAATATGGACGGAAACACAGGGATTGCTGGGATGTGAAGCGATGCATCACGGGGCATTGGGACACGACCCAGAATGCCCCGCCCCCCTCCCCGCCCCCCTCCCACAACCCACGGCGCCCGAATGGGAAGAGGTGCTCTGTGGGATAGCTGTCCATAATGCACCGCTCCCAATGCCGCTGCAAGTGCCGCAAATGTGGGCACAACAGTGCGCTGTCAGCTGTCAGTGTGGACAGACTGCAGTGCTTTCCCTACTCAGCTGTACGAAGGCAGGTTTAACTCACAGCGCTGTACATCTGCCAGTGTAGCCAAGCCCTCAGTCTCCTCATACAAGGTTTCTCTTAGTCTAGAAAACGCCTCATTTTGATGTATTTGTCATCTGATCCCTTATCTAGCCCTAAAGACTGGTTCTGTTTTCACTCACTTGGGACAGAGGTAAGCAGAAAGGCAGTCTAGTGAGTCGGGCAATGGCCTGGAAGTCAGGAAACCTGGGTTCCCTTCTGTGCTCTGCCACTGACTTACTGTGACTTTAGGTCACCTCAGCTCTCTGGGCTGCTGTTTCCCTTTCCAACCTGACTTTTTTCTCACTCTGTGTTTGTACGGAATCCAGCACAACGCAACCCTGATCTTGGCTGGGGTCTCTAGGCACAATGGGTCCAGACAATAAAATAATCCAAGTAATAAATTAAGAGTAACTCCATTTATGAAAATCAGTGGAGTTACACCGGTGTAAAACAGGCATAAGGGAGATCAGCATCAGGCCCTTAGTCCTCCAGCTTCAATTCAGTTTTGATCTGTATCTTTTTTGTTCCCCACACGGCTTGATTCTCCTCTCCCTTACACTGGTGTATGACTCAGGAGTATCTCCATTACAGTCAATGGCATGAGAGGAGAATCAGGCTTATAGGTTTTGTTGTACTGTCTGATCCTCTCACTTTATTTTTCAGATCTTCAGTGATCTGAAATTCAAAAAAGAGTCTTACAAAAAGTGGAAACTAGGTCAAATGACAAAGGATGAATATAAACAAATAACACAAGTATGTAGGGACAAAATTAGAAAGGCCAAGGCACAAAACGAGATCAAACTAGCTAGAGACATAAAGGGTAACAAGAAAACGTTCTACAAATAAAGTAGAAGCAAGAGGAAGACCAAGGACAGGGTAGGCCCGTTACTCATTGAGAGGGGGAAGACAATAACATAAAATGTGGAAATAGCAGAAGTGCTAAATGACATTTTTGTTTCAATTTTCACTAAAAAGGTTGTTGGTGATTGGACGTCTAACATAGTGAATGCCAGTGAAAATGAGGTAGGATTAGAGGCTAAAATAGGGAAAGAACAAGTTAAAAATTAGGACTTGTCTACCCTGGCAATTAACAGCGCTGCAACTTTCTCACTCATGGGTGTGAAAAAACACAACCCATAGCACAGCAAGTTGCAGTATTGTAAAGCACCGGTGTAAACAGTGCCCCAGTGCTGGGAGCTATGCCCCTCGTTTGAGGTGCCAGTGTAGACTAGCCAGACAAGTTAGATGTCTTCAAGTCACCAGGACCTGATGAAATACATCCTAGAACACTCAAGGAGCTGACTGAGGAGATATCTGAGCCATTAGCGATTTGAAAAATCATGGAAGATGGGAGAGGTTCCAGAGACCTGGAAAAGGGCAAATATAGTGCTGACCTATAAAAAGGGAAATAAAGACAACCAGGGGAATTACAGACCAGTCAGCTTAACTTGAGTACCAGGAATGATAATGCAGCAAATAATTAAGCAACCAATTTGTGACCATCTAGACAATAATAAGGTGATAAGTAACAGTCAGCATGGATTTGCCAAGAACAAATCATGTCAAACCAACCTAATAGCTTTCTTTGACAGTTCAAAAAAATTTTATGGGGGGAGGGATAGCTCAGTGGTTTGAGCATTGGCCTGTTAAACCCAGGGTTGTGAGTTCAATCCTTCAGGGGGCCAATTAGGGATCTGGGGCAAGATCAGTACTTGGTCCTGCTAGTGAAGGCAGGGTGCTGGACTCAATGACCTTTTGGGGTCCCTTCCAGCTCTATGAGATAGGTATATCTCCATATATGAAATCAGACCTAGATGGAGCTACTATAAGGTGGGTGCATAACTGGTTAGAAAACCATTCCCAGAGACTAGTTATCAGTGGTTTACAGTCAAGCTGGAAGGGCATATTGAGTGGGGTCCCACAGAGATCAGTTATGGATCCTATTCTGTTCAATATCTTCATCAATGATTTAGATAATGGCATAGAGAGTACACTTATAAAGTTTGCTGATGATACCAAGCTGGGAGGGGTTGCAAGTGCTTTGGAGGATAGGATTAAAATTCAAAATAATCTGGACAAACTGGAGAAATGGTCTGAAGTAAATAGCCTGAAATTCAGTAATTGCATTCCAAATGCAAAGTATTCCACTTAAGAAGGAACAATCAGTTACACATACAAAATGGGAAATGACTGCCTAGAAAGGACTATTGCAGAAAGGGATCTGGGGGTCATAGTGGACCACAAGCTAAATATGAGTCAACAGTGTAACACTGTTGCAAAAAAAAGCAAACATCATTCTGGGCTGTATTAGCAGGTGTGTTGTAAGCAAGACACAAGAAGTAATTCTTCTGCACTACTCCGCAATGATTAGGCCTCAACTGGAATATTGTGTTCACGTTTCAGGAAAGATGTGGACAAATTGGAGAGAGTCCGGAGAAGAGCAACAAAAATGATTAAAGGCCTAGAAAACATTACCTTTGAGGGAAGATTGAAAAAATTGGGAGAAGAGAAGACTGAGAGGGGACCTAACAGTTTTCAAATACATAAAAGGCTGTAACAAGGAGAAGGGAGAAAAATTGTTTTTCTTAACCTCTGAGGATAGGACAAGAAGCAATGGTCTTAAATTGCAGCAAGGACAGATTAGACTGGACATTGGGATAAACTTCCTGTCAGGGTGGTTAAGCACTGGAATAAATTGCCTAGGGAGGTTGTGGAATCTCTGACATTGAAGATTTTTAAGAGCAGGTTGGACAAAAACCTGTCAGGGATGGTCTAGATAATACTTAGTTCTGCCATGAGTGCAGGGGACTGGACTAGATGACCTTTTGAGGTCCCTTCCAGTCCTGCGATTCTATGGTTCCATGGTTTATCAGCTAAAGTCTTGCTGAATCCATAATGGAGGAACATTGTGTCCTGAGAACTGAAAATCAAGACGAATGGGTTCCATTCCCATCTTTGCCACTACAAGCTGTGAGTTACTTACCTCTCTGTTTTCAGTTTCCTCAGCTATAAAGTGGGGATAATACTACTTATCTATCTCACCACAGAGTTAGAGGCCTAATTCATTGATGTTTGTAAAGCACTTTGATATGCTCCAATCAAATTAATATAGAAGTGCAAAGCATTATTGCGATCCCTCCACTATATAGTTTACACACACACACACACACACAATCCTTTCTAACAAACACTTTGCATGTGTGGTCTCCTGCCAGAGAATGATCATTTTTGCCAAGTGTTTGATTATTTGGACCAGCTATTTATGAACTATGCAACTTCCAAAAAATGACAAATACCCCTTTTTGGAAGAGTCTGATAAATTTTTTTACTATTGCATTACTCAAAATTCCAAATTGGGTTGATCTGAGAACTCCAAATATATTGCATTGCATTGGGGTTCAAGGAAATGTTCTGAGATCTTACTTACATTCAAAGATCTAGCACAATGGGGCCCCAATCCTTAGTCAGGTTTCTATGGTCTATTGTATTAGAAACAGTAACAATAACAATAGTATTGAACTACCCTGGGTGGAAAACTTCTTCTTTTGTATGGCAAGAGAGGTGATTAACATATTCAAATACCCAAGTCCAGATTGGTGAGCCAGTGAGTAGCTTTGGTGCTGTCTCAAACAAGGACTCCTAATAAATTTCACGTTGCTAATCATATTGGGAGGTCAACAAATCAATTTTCAGTAGCCTTCTGGTGACATTTGTTGTTACTCAATTACTCGTGACAGCAGCACTGAGTGAAGGTTGTCATCTTCCCCTGATGGATAACTGGAAAAAAAATCTGAACAGCTGAAAAATACAGAGATTCTGTAATGGCTTTTGTTGTTGTTGTTGTCGTTGTCAAGTGGATAATGGAAACAGTCACTACAGACTCTCTGCAAACATTGTAACTTGTATTCATTCAATAGGCTGATCAAGAGGAGCAGTTTCCTAGCTTACAGCTCCCAATGCCCCCCCGCCCCCTTTTTCGAGGGTCATACTGTGCTCACAGGCTTCTGCTTGGCTGTCTTGGCTTTTGCCTCTGCTCTGCCTCTCTCTCTGTTCTTGTCTGTTCTCAGTTTTTGTGTGTGTTCTGCCTTCATAGAGGGATGTGAGCCCACACACATAACTCAACAAAAGCCCTTCATCCACTCAGCCCAAACTCCTGAGTAGGTTTACAACTCGCTTTTGTTTTAGGTGGGAGGGGGAGGCTTCTGATTAACTCATCCTGAGAGGTATGTTAAGTGAAGGGTGTCTTCCTATCCAAGGTTTGTGATCAATGCAGTCACCAGTGCCTCAGTATAACACTATCTTCTCATTGTCAATAAGACGTTATTCAAAAAAGGGTTCTGGTAGATGTTGTAAGGATCCAGTGCAGATTTAGAGAGGGAAAGAGACTTTGCTATATTTAAGTACTGTGCGTGTGTACACAGGGACAGCCTCAGGGCAGCTTGCATCAACCCTTGATTTGTTGGCATTTGGCCCTTTCTATCATGCCATGCTAAAGTTCACAGCAGAGAACCCTGTTTGTCAAGCCAAAACACAAGGCGAGAGCGGGAGAACCTCCAGTCTACCAACAGGACACGGGGAGTTCCTTTAAACACTACATTGGGAAACCTTAAAATATAAAAGGTGAAATTAATGTATTTAACATACAGTATGCAGTGTTGTAGCCTTGTCAATCCAGAATGTTAGCGACAAGGTGGGTGAGGTAATATATTTTATTGGACCAACTTCTGTTGGTGAGAGAAAGAAGCTTTCGAGCCACACAGAGCTCTTCAGGTGTGGGAAACTTAGAGTGTCACAGCTAAATGCAAGGTGGGACAGATTGAAATATGTTAACTATTTATGCTAAACAATCTGTTCCATCTTGTATTGCTCTGTGTAAACTCAAAAGCTTGTCTCTCTCACCAGCAGAAGTTGATCCAATAAAAGATATTACCTCACCCACCTCATCTCTTTAACACACAGTAAGCTTTGTTAAGGAGGCTCTGTCAGCTTAAAAATCAGGACAGCTGCTAGACTAGGACTGTTAGGGTCAACAGAGGTCACACAGTGTCTACACTTGCACTACTACATCGACCTTAGATTGACCCTGGCTCAATACTGTTTGGGGAGGTGGTTTTACTGCATCACTGTAATGAAGTGCCTACATTGCCTGGCGACAAATTTTAGTGTAGACACATTCACAGATAGGTCAATGCAAGGCAACCTACCTCGACCTAACTTGGTAGCACAGACCAGGCCTTAGTCTGGTAGTGAAAGCTTGCAGGATTGGGCTTTAAATTAGCAGGGGATCACACACATTACTGTGAGTTATAAGGAGATATTGTGGGAATGTTTTAACTAGGACTTGTCAACCCACAATTGTTTCGCTTTATCTATACGAATATAGTAAAAGTGGTACAACTCCTACCGATGGGTAGCGGGTGGAGCCCCCCTTCGTGGAGGCTAGCCCACTGCTCCACCTATTCCGCCCCCCCGGTCAGAAAGCCATGAGCCCCCCCACCCAGAGGAGCCACGAGCGGCCCCCCCCCGCCCCCCGCCTGGCCAGAGTGACCCCACCTCGGCCAGAGGAGCCTTGGGCTGGCTGGAGGCCTGAGCGCCCCCCTCCACATCCTCAAACAGACCCCTCCCAGGACCCCAAACCACCACGGGGAAAAGTGTCTTGGACTCTCTCCGGAAGAAGCTTTTGCTATGCCCCATGCAGGTTCTGGGGCGGCTGAGGAGGCGGTATTTGCTACTCAACTTCCTGGGTTCATCAATAATCTCTCTGGAGTCCAGGGAGATTACTGATGAACCCAGGAAGCTGAATAGCACATACTGCCTCCTCAGCTGCCCCAGAACCTGCATGGGGCATGATAAAACAAAAACTTCCGCCTTCACAACATCCTCTGGCAAGGAGTTCCACAGATTGACTATGCGTTGTGTGAAAAAATACTTCCTTTTAATAATAAACCTGCTGCCTATTAATTTCATTTGGTGACCCCTAGTTCTTGTGTTATGAGAAGGAGTAAATAACACTTCCTTATTTACTTTCTCCACACCAGTCATGATTTTATAGACCTCTATCATATCCCCTCTTAGTTGTCCCTTTTCCAAGCTGAAAACTCCCAGTCTTATTAATCTCTCCTCATACGGCAGCTGTTCCATACCCCTTATCATTTTTGTTGCCCTTTTCTAAAACTTTTCCACTTCCAATATATCTTTTTTGAGATGGAGCAACCACATCTGCACGCAGTATTCAAGATGTGGGCATACCATTTATATAGAGGCACTATGATGTTTTCTGTCTTATTATCTATCCCTTTCTTAATGATTCCCAATATTCTGTTAGCTTTTTTGACTGCCGCTGCACATTAAGTTGATGTTTTCAGAGAACTATCCACAATGACTCCAAGATCTCTTTCTTCAGTGGTAACAGCTAGTTAGGCCCCATCATTTTATATGTATAGTTGAGATTATGTTTTCCATGTGTATTACTTTGCCTTTAGCAACATTGAATTTCATCTGCCATTTTGTAGCCCAGTCAACCAGTTTTGAGAGATCCTTTTGTAGTTCTTCGCAGTGTGCCTGGGACTTAACTATCTTGAGTAGTTTTGTATCATCTGCAAATTTTGCCACCTCACCATTTACCCCTTTTCCCAGATCATTTATGAGTATGTTGAATAGGACTGGGCCCAGTAGAGACCCCTGTGGGACACCATTATTTACCTCTCTCCATTCTGAAAACTGACCATTTATTCCTACCCTTTGTTTCCTATCTTTTAACCAGTTACCAAGCCATGAGAGAACCTTCCCTCTTATCCCATGACAGCTTACTTTGCTTAAGAGCCTTTGGTGAGGGACCTTGTCAAAGGCTTTCTGAAAATCTAAATACACTATATCCACTGGATCCCCCTTTTCTACATGTTTGTTGACCCCCTCAAAGAATTCTAGTAGATTGGTGAGGCATGATTTCCCTTTACAAAAACCATGTTGACTCTTCCCCAACTAATTATGTTAATCTATGTGTCTGACAATTTTGTTCTTTATAGTTTCAACCAATTCACCTGGTACTGAAGTCAGGCTTAGCGGCCTGTAATTGCCGGGGTCACCTTTGGAGATCTTTTTAAAAATTGGCATCACATTAGCTATCCTCCAGTCATTTGGTACAGAAGCTGATTTAAATGATAGGTTACAGACTACAGTTAATAGTCCTGCAATTTCACATTTGAGTTCTTTCAGAACTCTTGGGTGAATACCATCTGGTCCTGGTGACTTATTACTGTTTAGTTTACCAGTTTGTTCCAAAACCTCCTCTACTGACACCTCAATCTGGGACAGTTCCTCAGCTTTGTCACCTAAAAAGAATGGCTCAGGTTTGGGAATCTCCATCACATCCTCAACCATGAAGACTGATGCAAAGAATTCATTTTGTTTCTCCGCAATGGCATTATCGTCCTTAAGTGTTCCTTTAGCATCTCGATCGTCCAGTGGACCCACTGGTTGTTTAGCAAGCTTCCTGCTTCTGATGTACTTAAAAAAAATTTGCTATTACTTTTTGAGTCTTTGGCTAGCTGTTCTTCAAATTTTTTTTTGGCCTTCCTAATTATATTTTTACACTTCATTTGCCAGAATATATGCTCCTTTCTATTTTCCTCACTAGGATTTAACTTCCACTTTTTAAAGGGTGCCTTTTTGCCTCTCACTGCTTCTCTTACTTTGTTGTTTAGGCACGCTGGCTCTTTTTTGATTCTCTATATTTGTACATGTCCATGAGCATGGTCGTGCCACAACCCCCGTGTTGTAAACATCTAATCCCCAGAAGCACACGTCTGAAGTGAGTAGAGGGTGAGTAAGCTAGTATGCCTGAGGGGTGTAGGTAAGTACATTCTCAGACTGTAGCATGGCCCCATAGCCATACCAGTGTGCAGTGTGGATGTGGGTAAGGAGTGTGTACCAGGTCTCAAGTTTTAGTAGTCCTCCAACCCATTGCCAGAATGCACTGAACCCTTTTCTGCCTGACCCTTTCCAATCTACAAAGGTCCCTATCCCCCATTTTCACTGAAGATAGCGAGCTGCACTGACCATATTAAAACAGCTTTATGCTGCACTCTTCTGATCAATACAGGTGAACATGGATCCTGCTCCGAGAGCAGCTGCCTGGTCTGTTGACCACACCGGGTGCTGATCAGTGTGTGGTTGGAGTACATCGTCCTCCATGGCTTTGCCTGGAGCAGCGGGAACATTCCTCTCTTCAGACGCTAGAGCAGGCCGGCATTGAGCGAACTCCAGCCCCGTGTGGGAATGCATCATGTACCTGAGGCTCCTGTACTGGAGGGCAAAAGACTTCAAGAGTTGCTCAAAGAGGGCTCCTTATACGTGCCCTTTCTATGATGAGCGGGACTGGTGTTGTCAGATCCTGAAGTGGCTCATGACCCTCTCCACAACCCCCCAGCCTCTTTGTCTAAAGGGATGCTGATGAGGGGGCACAGAGGATGAAGACCTGGAGGATGAGGAACATGTGATTCTGCATCTCTACCAAAGGAACCAGTTGAGGAAGCCCCCTGAGCAGGACTCTGAGCCGTGGCAGGAGCTGGAACTTGAGGCTGGTAAGTTACAGTGGACACCCACACTTCCTGCCAATATCTCCTCTTGCTCTGGTTGCCTCATTCTAGATTTTAAGCCCAGCCCCACGCAAGACACAGCTAAAAATAAATGATTTTATTGATTGCTGACGAGCCACTGTTATGCATTTGGCAGAAGCTATAAAACAGATTATTAATGAACAATCATTGTGCTCCCGTATCTGTGCGTTTTTCGGCCAGCACTCAGGCAATGGTGCTCCTAGGGCCACACAGACTGGGGGAAGGAAGAGGGCGGGTTTAGAAAGGTTCTGGTCTAAACACCAACACCTGAAATCCCTCCCAGGGGGAACCCCCTGAGCATCCAGGAGGGGAATGATGAGCCTGCGGGAGTCCCTGAAGCCCACCAAGGGCCTGTCCCCCAAATTCCATGCAAGAGACATCCCAGTTTGTCCCCAAGAACAATTATCCCTCATTGTCCCCCCCTCCTTGCCAAGGGGAGGGTAAGGAAATGGGTGCAGAGACATTAATATTTGGCCATTCAGGGATTCAGTCCCATTAGGTTTTGTTGGTTTCCCTCTCTTTTTAAAAATATTGTACTTACCTGCCTAATATAGTATTTTTAATCAATGTTAGCATTTCCTTGACATGTGTGTGGACTCTCCTTCCTAAGTATGATGAGCCTAAGATGGTTTCAGGTTCAGGATTATGCCCCAGGATTCACAGTACAGGAGCTGGAATGGTGTAACTGTGTGGTGCCTTCATACTACAAACACTTTTCTCTCTGCCCCACACCCACAATGCCCCCCTCTTTCTCCCAGGGTTAAGAAATAGCTGAAGTCCCAAAGATACACGGGAGGGATAGGGAAAGTGCAGCTAGTGTTATGTGCTTACAGAGAGCACTGTTAACTAGTTCTAAATGCAGCAGAATTCCCTCCACAGAAAATGGGGAGATAAACATCTTTATGGCTTGGTTCACATGCAGAACAAGGAAACACAATCCAATTAACAATACAGGCATCTGCCTCTACCCAGTGATTAAATGACCCCTCCTTCCCACACAAATCTTTGACCAGTTTCAACCTTAGTAGCAATTAGTGCAGCATACCAGCCACTAAGTGCAATTAGCACTGCAGACAAAGAACTGTAAAAAAAAAAGAGAGGAAGGATGGAACCCTTCCCCCCCACAAGCAAATGCTGATAAGGTCGTTAAGAGACATTGAGCCCTCCCAATAAGGGAGGCTTGTAAACAAGTGTGAGCAGTTAAGTCAAAAGTATTACACAATGGCCACAGTACAAACTCAGCCACCCTTCTCCACAGCACAAACCCAACCCAAAGCTGTTAACCCAATGGAGGTACCTGGTTATAATTGTCAGGAGTGTGTGAATTGTCACAGGAACAAAACCCTCACAAAGCTGGGTAGTCCCACAAGTGCCAATGTTCTCTTATGTTCTTTTCCAGCAACTGCTCAGGGTGTGAAGGTGTGCCTCAGACAGGCAGGTGTCATTCTCTGTCTCCCTGCTGTGCCAAGATGTGTGCGCATACGGCATCCCTGGGCCTGCTGAGAACCGGGACCAGTGTGCACATGGGTGGGATCCAGAGGCCTGTACAGATTTTTGTAAACCAGACTTGTCCTGATCCCACTCAGGACAGAAGCACTCCCTGTCACCTTCACAACGTTATGGAGTGCATAATATAGGATTATAAGAATAGTATTTGCCACATTGGCATCCAGACGGGTACGTAGGCACCACCACCACCAAATGCACACTCCACAACCATTCTGCAGCCACTGCATTTGCAATTGAATTCCTGTTTTCCCGGGTCATTGATGTTGGGGTATAGTTTCATGAGCCAAGTTATGAGTGGGTATGGGAGGTCCCCCAAAATAACAGTTGGCACAAACACACCATAGAGAATCATATAGTTTCTGGGGAATAAAGTCCCCTTCTTCCCCCTTCAAAGCTCAATCCCAATCTCCACAGCACCATGGCATCATGGCCCTTTCCAGTGTCTCTCACTTTGGCATTCATGAATTGGCTTCTGTGGGCCACTAAGCCTCACAGAATGTGTAAAATAGTAACCTTTTTGGTTTACATATTCACTACCCCCCTCGTGGTGGGCAAAGTACTGGATATGGATGCTATCTATGGCTCATGTGTGGTTTGGAAACCCCGTCCTCTGAAATCCAGCTATTATTTCTGGAACTTTTCTTATGTCAGGCACCTGTGGGAAGATCACAATGTCAGTTGTCTTGCAAACGTGTGTAATGCCAACAGACCCCAGTTGTCAGTATCAAACCGGGGACCTCGGGAACTTAGTGCATGAGCCTCTACCGCCTGAGCTAAAAGCCAACTGGCTGTTAAGTAGGCTTATTTTATCTCTCTCTTAAGTGGTCTCGGTGCCACTAGGTGGGACAGAACATCACACCCAGAAGGTGTGTGGGTTACACGTGCACAACCACAACCCCAGCAGTGGACTTTCTGACCCCAACAGTGGAATTTCCAACCCCAAAGTGGTTTGCAATGGGTCTATAGCTGTCTGGTGTTGCCACTTTCCACAGGGAAATAGCTATCTGCTGCTGCACCAGCATGGCTTCACTGAATTGAGTGTTCTGGCGCTGGAGGTTTGGTGTAACCGCATCACACAACTCCATGAAGATCTGTTTCCTCATTCAGGGAAGTTTTAAAGCCACTGCTGGTCATCCGAGGTTTCCAAAATGATGTGATCCCTGGGTCTCCTGGACCAGAAGTGATGGCCCACCCATGGGCATATCGTGGCAATACTGGCATTCATCATATCAGTAGCATGGGAGCTTAATGAATAGTCATTGACCTTTAAGGTCAACCGTCTTCGACATGTCAGAAAGTACTGCTCAAATTCCATCCAGGATATCACCGATCACCTACTCCACTAAGCATTTGTCCCGTGATAAGGAGCAGGAGCAGAACTACATCATCCCATTGTTCCATGTCTTCCTCCCAGTTTGGCAGGGGGAGATGTAAGCAGGAACTGCCATTGGCAAATGTGTGAAGGCAGGAGACAGTACCAACAACACACAGCAAAGTGGTTCCTAGAACATCTCCCTGTGATGCACAGAACCTTGGGATACCTGAAATGGTCATGGTAGTGTGGACGCAGATATACCATGTACACAGCATTATACCTGTGTTCAGCACAGCATATGTGCATACTTGTCGCGAGTATAAGGAACATGTGTGAGCAGGGCCGGCTCCAGATTTTTCGCCGTCCCAAGCGGCGAAGCAAAAAAAAAAAAGATAAAGCCGCAATCGGCGGCACTTAGGTGGCAGCTCCACCGCGCTGCTTCATTCTTCGGTGGCAATTCGGCGGCGGGTCCTTCGCTCTGAGAGGGACTGAGGGACCCGCCGCTGAAGACCCGGACGTGCCACCCCTTTCCATTGGCCGCCCCAAGCACCTGCTTCCTTAGCTGATCCTGGAGCTGGCCCCGCGTGTGAGCATTTACATGGTCAGGTAACCAAGTACATGCACCGGAGTAGACATAGCCTTATACTGGTGTAGCTATTCCTGTTTGGAAAGGGAAATAAGATGTACCCACATAAAGCATTTTTATGTTGATATAGCTGTATTAGGGTTGCCAGCTGTCTGGGTTTTGACCAGACTTTCCTGTCAAAAGGGGACCTGTGCAGTGTCTGGGCAGTACTGCTGACTGGACACCAAAAGTCAGGCTGCCGCAGTAACTGCAATCAGCCTCTGCCGCCAGGAGGGTGGGAAGAGCAGCTGCAGCTGGAGGAGAAGGGAACCTGATAGTGTGCTGCGTTTGAGGAGCCAGGCCGGCTGCCGGGCTCGCCGCCTATGATGGCCCATCCTGCCTTCTCAGCCTCCTAGGAGCCCAGCTCTCTCCAACCCCTCGCTCCAGGGACCTCCCCCTCCACCCCATCATGCCCTGATTGGGCAGGCAGGCAGGCTCTGGCTCTGCAGGCAAGTCCCGGAGGAGGGGGAAGCAAACGACTGGGGGAGGGGTGGGGGGAGGGGGTGGGGGCGGAGAGCAAGCAAGCAACAGGGGGCCTGTAGTGTCCGGTTTTGAAAATTGGAAAGTTGGCAACCCTAAGCTGTATCCACACTAGTGGTTGTACCAGTACAACTATATCGGTAAAAAAAAATCACACCCCTAGCCAAAACAGCAGACCAGGCCTTAGAGTGGGTGCAGTAGAGACGTTTGTAACAGCCACAGTGAATAAAGAAATGTTAGTTACTTTGCCATCTGTCTTTATTTTGCTGTTCCGCTCTATTGGATGCTGCGGTGCTGCCAAGAGCGGGGCTAATAGGTACCCCTGCCGCGTGCCCTAGTTAGAGCAAAGGACAGAGAGAAGCAAGATTGAGGGGTGGAACACAGAGACCTAACAAAGGATAGAACAGGCTGAGCAAAACCTTTCGGAAGCTGGGCCACCAGAGCAAACATGACTTCATGGAGATGCCCTCTAGCCCAGACATTTCATGCTATTTTAAACCTTTCTTGGCCTTCTTGGAGAAATTCTCTTTCAAAAATATTTTGGCTCGTATTTTTAGGTCTAGGCAGTTTGATTTGGATTCTCAGTAGTCCATCTACTGCTGCAGATTGATTTCAGGGTTTATTTTTTTCCTTTTTAAACATGCCACACGCACACACACACAAATCTGTGCACTTTGTTGTTTTTCATTAAAAAGCCTTTTTTTAATCTTAGCAAATGCTCAGTCTTTTCCACTTCAATAGCCTGAAATTCTCCCCTGGGAGTCATAAGCTCTTTAAATATTTTTAGGTTGCCAGATTTCTTATGTTCTCTCTCCAGGAAGCCAATTTGGTTTCTAGGCTCTTGAGAGTAGTGTAACTTCATCTTTTTGCGCACTCACTGCATCACAATAAAATGCTGCCTAATTGCTGCCTTTGTGGAGTCCCAAAGGTGTAAGTGTTTGTCTCGAGGCTATCATTGTGGACAATAAACTCTTCTCAGGCTGGAGTTAAGCCTTCTTATTATTTAAATCTGAGTCATGTAAAATTAGTTTACTAGCAAGAAACCCATAAGGATCTTGTATGAAAAATAACTACCACATCTTGTTTTCCAGCACCATGCAAGGATGATCAGACATAAAGATTTTCAAATGGCTGATAATACAAAATGTAATAGAAATGCTGAATTTTAAGTCATTTGAAAGGAAACACAAATGATTCTGTGGAACTAGGAGCTACTGCCAGACCTTAACAAACCCCTGGTCATCCTTGCTATGTCCTCCTGCTCCTTTCAAGTTGGTTGGAGGAGCAGTTGCTCTTTTCCTAGCTGACCCTTCAATCTGCTATACCTACAAAATAGAAAAAGCAATCTGTCAGATCATAAATACACACTGGGACAGATATAGCTGTGCTGATTCCCAGAGTAGACCAGACCTAAGAAGCAAGAAAGATTCAGGGCTGGTCTACATGGGAACTTACATCAGCATAACTACTTCTCTCCGGGATGTGAAAATCCATCCCCAGAGAGATGTAGCTATGCCGACCTAACCCCTGGTGTAGACACTGCTAGGCTGAAGGAAGAATTCTTCTGTCAACCTAGCTACCGCCTCATGGGGAGGTGGATTACCTACGCCGATGGGAGAACCCCTCCTGTTGGCCCAGGTCGTGTCTACACTGAAGGGCTACAGCAGTGCAGCTGTGCCGCTGTAGTGTTTTAAGTGTAGACAAGCCCTCAGTGTAGACCAGGGGTCTCAAACACGCGGCCCGCAGGGCTATCGCATGCGGCCCGCGAGCTCCTCCCGGCCCCCCCGCCCCCCCCTGTTTACCTGGCCGACCAGCACCGGGGGCAGGGCAGGCTCCCTGCTTGCCCTGCCGCGGCGCCGCACCAGGAAGCAGCTGGAACCCGGGGGACGAGGGGCGCAGGGGGGTGTGTGGCTGTTGCTTCAGGCACCGCCCCCAGCAGCTCCCATTGGCCACAGTTCCCCATTCCCGGCCAATGGGAACTGCTGGGGGCGGTGCCTGAAGCAACAGCCACACACACCCCTGCGCCCCTCCTCCCCCGGGTTCCAGCTGCTTCCTGGTGCGACGCGCGGCGGCAGGCAAGGCAGGCAGGCAAGCAGGGAGCCTGCCCTGCCCCCGGTGCGGGTCGGGCCGGAGCCCGCCCCCCTCACTCCTCCTGCACCCCGACCCCCTGCGCTGAGCCCCCGCCACACCCCACATCCCGACACCCTGCCCTGAGCCCCCGCCACACCCCACATCCCGACACCCTGCCCTGAGCCCCCTGCTGCACCCTGCACCCCAACCCCTTACCCTGAGCCCCCTGCTGTACCCCGACCCCCTGCGCTGAGTCCCCTGCCGCACCCCGACCCCCTGCTCTGAGCCCCCACCGCACCCCACACCCCTCCTGTGCCCCCTGGGGGCAGGGAGGGGGCAGAGTTGGGGTGGGGATTTCGGGGAAGGGGTTGGAATGGGGGCAGGGAAGGGGTGGGAAGAGGCGGGGCAGGGGCGGGGCCTCATGGAAGGGGTGGAGTGGGGGCGGGGCCGAGGGCAGCGGGGGGGGGGGTGTCAGTAAATGCGGCCCTCGGCCCAATGTACTAGTCCTCATGTGGCCCTCGAGGTCATTTGAGTTTGAGACCCCTGGTGTAGACATACTTTCTAACATCTTTCCATCCCCTCTATCTCTTCTCACCTGAGACCTCTCATTTGCCCCTCCTTTTCATATCCTTGGCATCACCCAAGGCATCACTTAACATTTTGCTGTCCCAGTTTAACTATTTGTAAACGTGATGTACTACTTCCCGGAGTCTTGTGAGAATGAATTAATTGGCGATTGTAACGATCTTTGGAATGAAAATCCAAAGTATAAATGTAAAGTAACAATTGTTGTATGATCACCGCTTCTGGGACACTGCTCATGTATGCCACTGCCTGAACTCTGTCTTTGCTGAAATCCCGCTCCTTGCCTCCAGCTACTCTACAGAATGCACTGTCCCCAGAACAGCGCTGACCTGGCTGTTCTGCACAAGGAAGCACCAGCATATTACTCTTGGTCTCAAACAACTCCACAGGCTTCACGTTCATTTCAGCGTCCAGTTCAACATTGCCCCTCTTGTTTCTAAAACTCTCCATCGTCTTGCTTCAGGCTGTTTCATTCTGTCTCTGTCTATTCCCCTCCCCACCCTCTTTATCCATTTAGCACTGGCTTTCCCCACTGCTTGTGTCAGAGCCTTGTCTTCCACCCCATCTGGAACAGTCCTGCCGCCTCTTTGATTCCACAACCGAGGGCATAATTTTACTGCAGAACCTTCATTACTAATGCTGATAACCAAGCCAGAAAGGACACGGTTTGACTTGCAGGTCTCAAGTTGCATTTGCTGTGGGGGGGAGGGCACAGTTAAGAAAAAAACATGGATTAACTCCTCACCCCATTGAAGTCAATGGGAGCTTTGCTGTTGACTTAAATGGGGGCCAAGATTTCGCTTGATATTTTTATCTGCAATCGGAGAACATTTATTTTGGAAGTCACAATAAGTATTGAATCCCACTGTGCCATTTTTAGAATAAGTTTTCAGAGTATAGCCACACTAGCTCTCAGTGCCTCCGTCATCCATCTGTAAAATTGATATAATAATGCTGAGAGGGGAGTGAGACTTAGCAGATGAATGTTTGCAAATTGCTTTGAGATGCTCTGATGAAAGGTGTTACAGTCATGCAAAGGATCATTATACTACGTTCTCCCTGTAATGGGGTCTACAAACCCCATACTGAGCTTAGGCAGGAGTGGGAGGGGAGCATTTCCTGTCTGCAGGCGAGCAGCTTGACCACACCTACACACAACTGCCAGAGCTGCCAATCAGGGAGGCAGGCACTCCCAGGTGTTCCCAGTAGGGGATACTAAGCCTGCTATAAAGGAGAGAGTGCAAACAAGGAAGGGAGGCAAAAAGGTCTGGGACAGAAATGAGGTAACACCCCTGCTCCAGGCTGCCTCCCTGACTGCAGCCAAGAGTCTGAGGACCACTTCTGGACTCAGTCAAAGTTCTGAATCAAAGAAGCATCCTGAGCAGGGGCAAACTAAGGGGGTCCTGATGAGGGCAGCAGTGACCCTCCAAAGGAGCACACCCGGCGTCGGTGACGCTCTCTTTCTCTGTAAATCAATTTGTGATATTTCAGATGAAGGATGCTATGCAAAATTATTTGTATTTTATCTATATATGAGATATACTGCTATATATATTTACTCTTTATCTGAGACCTATCTATGGAAAAATGTTTTATGTTAATAATTTAAGCACAATCCTGTAAAGATTGTCTTTGGGTGGATGCGTTTATAAGGTTATCTTACATAGTACTGTAGTATAATGCAGAATGTATAAACAATATGGCTGGACTTTTATATTTACTGCTTGGAGAACAATACTAGCTGATTTATTCAAGCATCGCTTCCAAGAAATGAGTATGTTTAGAATCTCAATGAAACTTTCAAATAGGAAAGATACTTTCCACCATAAATATTAGCCAATGACTGTGTCTAAAAAGATACTCCTGGGGATATTTAGAAAACCAGTTTATATTACAGCTCTATGTCACACTGTATGTACATGTAGTCTGTACATTCCTTTTATTAAAAACACTTAGGGACAAATTGTCCCCTGAGGGTTATTCCTGTATACAAGACTACAAGCTCCACTATAGACTCTATCTATAATTACACATGCCTCATATGTGCAAGTGACATCCATGGGATAAATTGCTACGCTATGTTATGTAATGTCCTATGTTAGTAATTTGCATTGAATTATACTTTGATGACTTACGTGATGAAGAATATAATCAATATTGCATATGTCATGGCTGACAAAGCTACCCACAACAAATATAATCCATTTCACTTTTTATATGCTCAACACCTCCACGGAGTGTCATTGGACTTTAGGATGTCCCTGTGGGATGGATTTTACATTTAGTGCTCTAACTTAGCAGAAAGAGTGTAGAATTGCTGATACAACTACTGACTACAATGTGACAGGGCCCATGTGGGATGCTTTATTACAGCTAGTATGTGAAATATCTTGTGCTCGTGACTAGCGGAATTAGCTGCATTTGTTTTCAAAGGCTGGATAAAAATAATACAGTGGCACACTCCAGAATCTCACCCCAGTAATTTCTCCAAAAACATAACTCGTAACTATTAAAAATAGTAAAAAGGTTGATTGTATTCTTGGTTTGTGGTCACCCATGGTAATTTGTGCTAATACACAAAGGCAGATTAATTACATGATGTATATATGATACTATGTTATATGATGAGACACATTACTGCTAGATATTGGACAAGCTCTCCTAATAGTGGCCATTATTGGAACCAAATACTGCTGAATTTGAGTGGCTTCTAGCAAGCCTTAACAGAGACTTAGGCTATTCTACGCTACAAAGTTAGGTCAACATAAGTGGACTTGTGTCAACCTAGTTGTGCATGTGTCTACACTACAATTTGTCTCCCACCAATGTAAGCAGCCCATTACAGATACTGCATTAGTTGTATTGACCCTCCCAGTCCTCCAGCAGCTGTCCCACAATGTCCCTGACATTTGGACAGTGGTCACAATTTTGAACTCCACTGCCCAGGGGTCACAGAGACCAGAAGCCTACCTGTCCCCCCTCCTTTAAAAATTCCGGCATGTTTTTGAAATGCCTTTTCCTGATTGCTCACTTTGGTCAGTACACCTATCAGTTCTCCTTTGTTGTGTGCATCTGACCAAGCCGGTTCCATGCGCATAGACTACTGGACGTGTTCCTGGCTGGAGCAGGCACAAAGTCTTGGATCTCCTTGGCCTGTGGGGAGAAGAGACTGTGCAAGCACAGCTATGGAAAGCTGCAGAAATATCGACATCTATGTGTGGAATGCACAAGGGATGCTGCAATGGGAATCGTCATAGTGCTGCATGAAAGTCAAGGAACTATGCCAGGCATACCACAAGGCATGGGAGGGCAGCAAGAAATCTAGTGTTGTCCCCGCAGATCTTTTACTTTTAGAACAACTGCATGCAATACTTTGGCAGTGACCCTACTAGCACGCTGCTGACAACTGTGGACACTTCAAAGGCACCTGAGCTGCCACAAACAGGGAAGAGGAGGAAGAGGGGAAAGAGAAGCGATGGGGGACTCAAACCATGCCATGAGCCAGGAACTGTTTGAAACTCTGCCTGAGTCAAGCCAGTCCTGACAGGCAAGTGCAGATGAGCCTGATGATGAAGGGCAAGGGAGCTTGGGTAAGTGTGTACATGCATTATTTCTTATCTTTTTTGGCTTTTTGTTTCCTGAAATCTCCTTTCTCTCCCTCCTGTCCCTCCTTCCCTAGCCCCCGCTCTTCTTCCCCATTTAACAATGGCGCCCATCCCATCCACAAGTTTAGAGAATACAAAGGTATTGAGTTTTGATTGATTTACTGGTGTAATGTTGCAAACTAAAATGTTAGGGACTAAATACACAAAGAGTAGTATGGCAATTTGATTACACAGTCCACACCAGATCAGTGTCCTGTGCTCAAGGGGAGGTAGAACAAACACAGAGTTAGAGTCAGCATCGGCTTTTCATTTCTTTGGTTTGTTGGTGTAGATGGGGGTGGGAGGCATGCGGAGTAGGTTGTTGATCTGAATAGGGATGTCTCTTTTATCCTCTTGAGAGATCTTGATGAAACTTTCATGGAGATGCTCTCCAATCCTC
Source organism: Platysternon megacephalum (assembly GCA_003942145.1). Classification (NCBI taxonomy): domain Eukaryota; kingdom Metazoa; phylum Chordata; order Testudines; family Platysternidae; genus Platysternon; species Platysternon megacephalum. Next base: position 725,072 of record QXTE01000100.1, on the reverse strand, counting down.
TCCCAAAGATTTCTAGGGATGGCAACCTTGTGTCTTCCACTGCAATAGGAGAGTATCAGAGGGGTAGCCGTGTTAGTTTGGATCTGTAAAAAGCGACAGAGTCCTGCGTCTGACGAAGTGGGTATTCACCCATGAAAGCTTATGCTCCAATACGTCTGTTAGTCTATAAGGTGCCATAGGACTCTTTGTCGCTGCAATAGGAGACTTTCTCACGCCACCAGGAGCATGCAGAGGAATTTAAATTTGACCCCTTTTGGGGGGGCACAGAAGCTTGCTGCCTCCCCTCCTCACGGCCAGGAGGGGCTTGCTGCCCCTCTTCTTTCTCTTCCCCTCCCCGGCCCTGGGAGGAGCTCACTGCCCCTCCTTCCCACCCCTGCCCCAGGAGGAGCTCGCTACCCCCTCTCCCTCCCCTCCCCCGGCCCTGGGAGAAGCTCGCTTCCCCCTCTCCTCTCCCCTGGCCCCGGGAGGAGCTCACTGCGCCCCCTTCCCACACAGTCCTGGGAGGAGCTCGATCTTCCCTCTTTCCACCCACCCCAGCCCTGGAGAGAAACTCGATCTTCCCTGCCTCCGCAGCCCCAGGGCTGAAGAATTCTGTGCCCCTGACAATTATTGGGGGTGCCCCTGCTTGTCCCCCTTTGTACATGCCTCTGCAAACCACTCTGCAAAATGAGTTCGGCTGGCACCATTGCAGTAAACAGGCTAGCAAGATATGGGCCTGAGCATCTTCAGGAAGCCAGTAGCAGGTCAGTCCTCTGTGTTTTTGTCATCCTCAGGAGTCTGGTGGCAGCTTTTCTCCCTTTGCCTCACATATATTACGCAGCACACCATAGGCAGCTCTAACCATGGGATGTTTCTCTCACTGAGATCCAATATAGGCTATGTCTACACTGGCAATTGAACGATAAAACTTTTGTCTTTCAGAGGTGTTAACCCCCCCTCCCCTGAAAGACAAAAGTTTTGCCGCGACAAGCGCCAGTGTGAACAGCACTTTGTCAGCAGAAGCACTCTCCTGCCGACAACGCAAACGCTGATCATTGGGGGTGGAAGATTTTTGTCAGCAGGAGAGATGACAAACAGCAGCTACACTGCACGACTTTTAGTGACATGGCTGTAGTGACACAGCCCTGTCGCTAAAAGCTGTGTAGTGTAGACATAGCCATAGTGAGTAAACAGCACTGATGTCCCTTCAGTCTACCAAAAGCACATTCAACAGTCAATCTGCATCGGCTGAGCTGGTAGTTGCATCTTTTCTTGGCGCTGTCAGGGTGGCCAGTGTACGGCTTCATGAGTCAGGGGAGCAAGGGGCAGGCTGAGTCCCCCACAATCACTGTTGGCATTTCAACATCGCCAATGGTAACCAGCTGGTGAGGGAAGCCCTGTGTGCTTAGAGATGTGAGCATCATGCACCTTCCCTGACCTGCCCACACTGATATCAGTGAAGCATCCCTGGTGATCCACTAGCACTTGCATAACCAAGTGTAAGCGGGGGAACGGTCCCACTATTGTGGGGAACTTTCCTGGCGTATACACTACCCCGGTGAAGTGGGCTAGCAAAAGGATCTGAGTCCTCGCTCCCACTTCCTTTACCCAGAGGCCTGCCTGACCTCGAGGACTCCCCTTCCACTCTCCTGTGTGGCAGAGTCCTCATAACCCCAACAAGGCTGGGCCCAGGATTCCTTTGTTGTGGTCACTTAGGGCAGGGGCTAGGGCGTCCCCATTCCGGGGTGCTCTCTCTGCACTGGATGCTTCCCTGACCCACTGATCATTACACACAGTTCAAAGCAAATACAATTTATTAAACAGCAATCAATTTTTAAAAAAATAAGGAAAAAATGGGAAAGGTTAAAGGAAAATACGTCACCCTGCTCTGTGGCACAGGGGCATTGCAACCAGCATCTCTGGAATGTAAGGGAAGTTCAGTCTGTTCCTCACAAGTCCCAGGCCTCCTTCTTAGGCCCTGGCTGTGCTGCAGGGATGCTGTGGGTCGGCGGTGGCCACACGCTCTCAGGCTCTAGGTGGCAGGACCCTTCTTCCCAGCGTCACCTCCACCCCATCGGGGTTACGATCCCCCTTCAAGTCTGGCCTGCAAAGTGTCTTGGCTGGGGCATCTCCCTGCGCTGGGCCCGCTGCCCAGGGTCCCCCTTGCTCTCCCTAGCTGCTCACCGCACTTGGCTCCGGACTGCCCCTGCTCCAGCTCCACTCTGCCTCAGCACTGCTGCTGCTCTGCTTCCAGCTCCCTGGCCTGCTTTTCTGGCCCCTCTGGCTCTGGTTGCTGCAGCTCTCCTCTCAGCACAGGTCTGCTCTGTGGGCTGCTTCTGTGACTCTGCTCCCAGCACTGACCTGCNAGTTGCTTTTCTGGCCCCTCTGGCTCTGGTTGCTGCAGCTCTCCTCTCAGCACAGGTCCGCTCTGTGGGCTGCTTCTGTGACTCTGCTCCCAGCACTGACCTGCTTCCTGGGCTGCTTTTCTGGCCCCTCTGGATCTGGCACAGCTCTGCTCCCCAGCTGAACTTGGGCCCCTGCTTTCTCCTTAGCTTTGCCCCACTCTGTCTGACCCAGGCAATTCCAGCTCAAAATGGAGGACAGGACCCTCCCGACTCCCTGATTAGCCTGCCCACCCTGTCAATCAGGCTGACCAGGAGCATTGGCCTCTCCCCATTGTTCCTGGGGATTGTCAGTCTCAGGGTCCTGATTTCCCATCGACCCTTCCCCTTTATTTTGGTACTGGGAGCTAGTCAACCAAAACACCCCCACTGAGTGTTAGTAAGGGCACAACAGTCCCCTTACACATGGAAAAGCATCCCTTGCTGTTGATGTACTCAGTGACAAGGTAGGCTGATGCCAGAATAGGGATATGCATGCTATCTATCACCTCATCACGGTTCAGGAACACAATGCTGCAAATCCATCCAATATTTCCTGTACAGATTCTTGTATAGCAGGAGATGCCTAATGGCATTACACACTTTGGTGACAATGGCCTCCACTATGGATTTTCCACTTCCGAACTGATTGCCCACTCACTGATAGCAGTCTGGTGTTGCAAGCTTCCAGAGTATGATCCTCACTTCCTTCCTCACTGACAATGCAGCTCTCATTTTGGTGTTCCTGCACCAGAAGGCTGAGTTGAGCTTGGCATACAGATCAAGGAGCAGAGCAGTGGCCGATGTAGTTGGCCCCAGAGACTGCTTGAGCAGTGGTCCCTAGGGCGACTGAAGCAGCCGCAAGTTGGTGGCTCCTGGCAGCGGTCCTGGGGTGGCTGGAGCAGCGGCTGGCTCCCCCCAGGGACTCCTCCCCCCCCCGCAGCTGGTGGGGCTCCCTCCCCACAACTTGTGCTACGAGCCCCCTGGGCTCCTCATCCCCAAGATTCAATCAGGGGTATTTATGGTATAAGTCATGGACAGATCACGGCTGTGATTATTTGTTTCTTGCCCGTGAGCTGTCCATGACTTTTGCTAAAAATACCCCTGATTAAATCGTAGCCTTAATCATGAATAGCTCAACAGATGTCTGCAGAATAATATGGTGTAAAACTAATGTAAGTGAAACCAGAATCAGACTCAGAGGGGCAGTAGGCGGGGGAGAGGCTAATGTTAATTTCATCAAGTGATCCATCCATTTAAAATAAGTTTTAGCCAAATAGCTTCTCTTGTTCATTCCTGCAATGAGGTACTTTGTTTTCTGTGTCACTAATCCTGTGTTGACACAACTATGTATTCTAATTTATTAAATAAATATACAAAAATTAACAATGCACCGTCTTCCAAATACAATACAAATTTTAATGTGAAAAATAAAGATTCCCAGGTTTACACTTCTAATAATAAGAACCAGATTGACTTATTCACATGGAAACCACTGCATATGCTCCACAGTAAACATATCAGACTTTCCAATAAAAATATCAATGTACAATAAAGAATTTTAAAAATTCAGCCTACTTATAAACAGTAATATAACGTTAATCCTTTCTCATCCAGCAATTATATTCACCTAAATATTCAACTTTGGAAATAGAAACTTTATAAATAGAAACTGGGGGGAGGGATAGCTCAGTGGTTTGAGCATTGGCCTACTAAACCCAGGGTTGTGAGTTCAATCCTTGAGGGGACCACTTACAGATCTGGGGCAAAAATCAGTACTTGATCCTGCTAGTGAAGGCAGGAGGCTGGACTTGATGACCTTTTGGGGTCCCTTCCAGTTCTAGGAGATAGGTATATCTCCATATATTATAACAGATACTTTTACAGGCTTTCTGGCTTCATTAGGGTATTCTATGAGTCAGGCACATGTCCTGACAAGTGGCGTGATGTCCATAGTTCTGCTATATCACTTTTTCCAGATTTGCAGGATACTTTATACATTGATGGTTTGGGAAGTTCAAAGTGACTCCAGGCACTTTTTATTTGACTTTATCATTTTCCTTAAAGCTTCCACTAGGAACTTTGGCTAAACTTTCACTCAAGTATTTCCAGTTATTTATTCTGTTCCCATTAGGCCAAGAACTTTCCACACATTCAAAGAATGGGTTTAGGTAATTATTTAAGGATGATGGGAGAGGACAATCTGTTGCTCTCCTGATACAGCTGTGTCGCTTCTCCACTGCCTACCTTCTGCAGTACCTACCTGCAGACACTTGCCATTTTGAGTAGACCTTCAAAACAGTTTTTCATTGCATCCCTCCAAATGTAACCATCTTCTGTCTGCTTTGATCACAGCATACCTGAGAGGACCGCTTGAGGATATTGATACTTTGGGACACCCACCCCAAATTTAACAGACTCACCAAGGCAACGGGAATTGGCGTGGCATGGGTTTAGTCCCCTCCCTTCCTTCCCTTTTCCTGGGGCAGGGCCGGCTCCAGGCCGCAGACAAGAAAGCACGTGCCTGGGGCGGCACATTGTAAGGGGCGGCATTCCGGCCAATCTTGGGGCAGCACATTCCTGCCGTGGTTCTTTTTTTTTTTTGCTTTAGCAGCCCAGCCCTGCAGGGGCTCGGACCCCAGCCCGGGGGGGCAGGAACTAGCGATCCCCACCACTCACCGTGCCGCTGCGCTCCCCGGGACGCACCACTCCCCGCCGCCTGCACCGGCCTCTGCCTCCTGCGAGCCGCCTTTAAAGGAGTGGCTGAGCCAGCACCTCCTGCAGCCCCCGGGGGCTCCGCCTGCCCGGATGGGAGAGGCACCCTAAGGCCGGAGGGGGGAGCCCCTCTCGCCCGGCTGCGAGCGGGCTGCAGCGCCTGGCTGCCCACGGGAGGGAGCGGACGGGCGCCGCCCTTCACCCCCCTGCGAGCCACCTTGACCGCCCTTCATGTGCTCCCTGCGGCTGCCGTTTTTTTGTTGTTTTTTTTGCTTCAGCAGTCCGGCCGCCCTTTTTTTTTTTTTTGCTTGGGGTGGCAAAAAAGCTAGAGCCAGCCCTGTCCTGGGGACAAATCAGGAAGCCCCTTTTATGCCAGGTTTTTGCCCTTCCCTTTGGGACTTGAGTTCTAAAAAGGGTCTTGCTGGCAGGTATGAGTCCAGTCCACTGCCTCAGCTGCCACCACAACAGAAGTTGGAGACTACAGGAGAGAGCGGGGGGCGGAGAAGAGCGCGCCAGGGCCCCTTTCGACCGTGGGCCTGGCGCCATGGTGCCACTATAAATCCAGTATTGCCGGGCAGCTGCCCCCAACCCCGGTATCCCAGACAGCCATGTGGCGCAGCCGTAGCACCCCCAGTCCTGGAGTGCCGGGCAGCATGGTCCGAGAGCTGGGCAGGTAGCGCGGTCCTAGCACCAGCCACCTGCCGAGGGGGAAGCGGCAAGCAGGAAGGGGCCTCAGGTGAAGCGTGAGCAGGGCCACATGGGGCTGTTTGGGGATGCTTAGACTCCCCCAGCCTATGATACGCGCTGCCCATGGCTGAAGCATCAGATGTCATGGAGGTAACAGAAGTCACATAATCTTAGCCTTACTTATTGGAGACTGGATGTGTGAAGGCATTGCTAATGAGCCATAGAGCCGGGGTTCTCAAACTAGGGGTCGGGACCCCTCAGGGGGTTGTGAGGTCATTACATGGGGGGTCGCGAGCTGTCAACCTCCACCCCAAACCTGGCTTGCCTCCAGCATTTATAATGGTGTTAAATATATTAATCAGTGTGTTTAACTTATTAGGGGGTCGCACTCAGAGGCTTGCAATGTGAAAGGGGTCTCCAGTAAAAAAGTTTGACCACTGCCATAGAGCCTTTCCCCTGTGCATCACCAATTTGATTTCAGCCCAGCTCGGCAAGATTAAAAATCATTCCCATCTGTTGGAAGTTTGGTGGGTGAGTGTCAGCTTCCACCTCACAGACTCACAAACAGCGTATGGGTATGTGGGAGGACAGGTGCAATATGGGGGGGCAGACACCATGTGGGTACGTGGGAGGATGGGGGACAAGTGGGCTGTGGGGGGACAGGCAGCGTGTGGGTACGTGGGAGGAGACGGGACAGGCGGGCTGTGGGGGGACGGACTGGACAGGCAGCCTGTGGGTACATGGGAGGACAGAGGTCAGGCAGAGTGTGAGTGTTGGGAGGGACAGGCAGTGTGTGGATATGTGGGAGGACAGGGCACAGGCAGGCTGTGAGGGGGCAGGCAATGTGTGGGTGTTTGGGACAGGCAGTGTGTGAGTATGTGGGAGGATTGGGGACAGGCAGTGTGTGGGTGTTGGTGGGACAGGCAGTATGTGGATATGTGGGAGGACAGGGCACAGGCGGGCAGTGTATGGGGTGGGACAGGCAGCATGTGGATACGTGGGAGGACTGGGGACAGGCAGTGTGTGGGTGTTGGTGGGACAGGCAGTATGTAGATATGTGGGAGGACGGGGCACAGGCGGGCTGTGTATGGGGTGGGACAGGCAGCATGTGGATACGTGGGAGGACTGGGAACAGGCAATGTTATGTGTGGGTGTTTGGGACAGGCAGTGTGTGGCTACGTGGGAGGACTGGGGACAGGCAGTGTGTGGATGTTGATGGGACAAGCAGCCTGTGGATACGTGGGAGGATGGAGCACAGGTGGGCTGGGAGCGGGGGGACGGGACGGACAGACAGGGTGTGTCTGTGAGTCATCAGACAGGACAGAAATCACAATTTCAGCTTTTTAAACAATCTCATGAAGGGTGGTGTCTATGGAGTAGGGTAACCACCACCCCTGGGAGTTGCAGGTGGGGATCTGTGGGGGGTGGAAAACGCTGCCCCCCCGGGTGTGGCGGGCGGCCCCCCCGCCCGCGTGTGGTGAGGAAGGGGAAGGGGTCTGGGGTTCCACCCACCCCTCAGGGGAGGCCAGCCCGCCCCCAGCCTCTCTCTGGGCGGGGGGAGGGGCGGAGCAGCGGGATACCCAGGCACCATGGCCGGGCGTCGCCCCTCGCCGCCATGGCAACGAGCCGCCGCCGCCGCAGCGCGCACGCCACGGGCTAACGGAGCCTGCGGGCTGCGCCCCCCCCGCGGGCACGCACCCAGGGTCAGAGGCGGAGGTGACTCCACCAGGTAAGGGCAGGGGCTGACTAGGCGGCGCCCATCGCGGCTGCTGGGGCGGGGACGCGAAACAAACTCCAACAGGGGCCGCGGCGCGAGTGGCGTTCGCGACTGAACGTTCCTCTGTCCTGCCGGCCGCGGAGGGAGGGAGGTGCGGAGCCTCTGCCGCGAAGCAGGATGGGCAATGTAGTTCTGGGGTTCACGCGTTCTGTGATGGCCAGCAGAGGCGCGGGCGGGAGCGGACTACAAATCCCAGCGCGCTGCGTGTAGCCGGGGGGGGGCACAGCCTGGCTTTGCCCCGGCATCTGAGCCTTTGCGGGGGTCGGGGTGATTTGTTGGGGGCCCGGAGGTGGGTGCGGCACCGGGGCCTGCGGCAGCGCAGGCTGGGCCCCAGCGTGGGGTCGCTGCAGCAGACCGGGCCCGTATAACGGTGCTGAGGCTGCTCCCCCGCCCCACCGTCTGTCGGGGGATTGTGGGGCCGCCGCATCTGGGGCGAGGCTCTGCGAGCGGACAAGCCAGCGCCCAGAGCCAGGCAGGGGGCTGGGGAACCGCTCCCCTCCCCGAGGCTGAGGGAAAGGGGGGAGTTGTGCGTGGGGGAGCTGGCATATGGGGGGGGGGGAGCTGAGTGCTGTATAACAAGGATGGAGAAGTGGGTGTGTAAGGGGGTGGGGGGCTGCGTGCTGTATAACGAGGATGGAGAAGTGGGTGTGTAAGGGGGTGTGGGGCTGAGTGCTGTAGAACGAGGATGGAGGAGTGGGTGTGTAAGGGGGGGTGGGGCTGAGGGCTGTATAACGAGGATGGAGAAGTGGGTGGGTAAGGGGGGGGGGGGCTGCGTGCTGTATAACGAGGATGGAGAAGTGGGTGGGTAAGGGGGGGGGGGGCTGCGTGCTGTATAACAAGGATGGAGAAGTGGGTGTGTAAGGGGGTGTGGGGCTGAGTGCTGTATAACGAGGATGGAGAAGTGGGTGTGTAAGGGGGTGGGGGCTGAGTGCTGTGTGAGGGGACATGGGAGAATGAAGGAGCTGTGTAAGGAGAGAGTGAGGGCCCTGGAGTGTCATCCAACAAATGATTTATTGTATGTTGTGCAATTCTAATGCACCTCTCAAACACTGACCCTGTTGCATTAGCCGCTCTACACATGCACACATCCAGTTTTACTTTTTCATAGTTCCTTTTGTCTTTGTAATGCTCAGCTCTTCCATCTTGATTGTACAGCCTCCTCTCCCAAGGTTGCAGATTTAGTGTGTTCTGTAGCTTGTCCCTTTAGAAAAGACAGAAAACAAAGTTCCTGCTCCAAAGAGATTTAACATACCAAGTCTATGTTCAATATAGTAACTGGAGATGGAACAAAATGTTAGGCCATGCTTTGTCCTGTAGGGACTAGTGCAGGATTTTTCCTTACAGCAGTGGCTTGTGTCCTCTATTTTTAAAGTGATGGACATTTGTTTCTAGGGGGGAGGAAAAAACATTTCCAATTCTAGACACACCCTATTTTGTGCATTTTACTCTAGTTGTAGCAGATGCACCGAGATTTTACTTGAGCACCTGCGAGTGGTTTCTAATGTGTCCAAAGAGGAAGGATTGATTGGTGAATAGGCATATGATTTAGGACTCTAGGGATTTCTTTCCCAACCATTCCTAAGATATTTACAAATTGTAAACATTTATAATGTAATTACATTTGAAAAGTTGTTCTCTCTTGCTGTAAATGCAGTCAATACATTTAGTATGCTGCTCAGTTGGGAAAAGTTAAATATTTTCAACTTATTTATTTTATAGTACCCAAATGTGTGATACATTCTTCAGAGAAGAGGAAAAATGCTGTTCCTACCCAGAAGAGTTGGTGCTGGTCTACACTAGAAACTTAGATTGACCCAGCTATGTTGCTCATTGGTGTGAAAAATTCACACCCCAGAGCAATGTAGTTAAGCTGACCTAAGTCCCATGTAGACAGCACTAGGTTGACGGAAGAATTCTTCTGTTGACCTAGCGATCGCCTCTTGGGGAGGTGGATTACCTACGTTGATGGGAGAACCCCTCCCATCGGGATAGGTAGTGTCTACACTGAAATGCTGTAGCATTTCAAGTGTAGGCAAGCCCTTGACAACCCACTCTTAGGCCATGTCTATATGTACAGCACTGCAGCAGCACAGCTGATGAGAGTGTTCCTGTTGGCATAAAAAAACCACCTCTGTGAGCAGCATAAGCTTTGTCAGCGGGAAAAGCTCTCCCACTGACAGCACTGTGCACGAGTGCTTATGTCAGTGTAACTTATGTTGCTCAGGGGTGTGGAATATTCACACCCCAGGGTGATATAAGTTTTGCTGACATAGGCTGTAGTGTAGACCATGGGTGGCAGGTGGACACCCCCTTTAGGGAGGCTAGCCCCTTGGCCCCGCCCCTTCTGCATGAGGCCCCGCCCCATGCAGCGGAGCCCTGAGTCCCCCCGACTGCCCCTCCTGCGTCTGGAGAAGCCCAGGGCCCCTCTCCCCCCCAGTCCTCCACCACCGGAGGAACACCAGTGCCCTACCCGGGCCCCAGCAGCCCAAGCCACCCCCAGCTGTGCTGGCCTGAGCCAACCCCATGCCGTCTGGAGAATGAAAAAGGCGGCACGCCTCGCCCAGCGGAAGAATGGGCAACTTTTTATATAAGCCATGCAGGTTCCAGGGCGGCTGAGGAGGTGGTATCTGCTACTCAGCTTCCTGGGTTCATCAGTAATCTCTCTAGAGTCCAGGGAGATTACTGATGAACCCAGGAAGCTGAATAGCAGATACTGCCTCCTTAGTCGCCCCGGAACCTGCATGGCACATAATAAGTAAAAACCTGCAAACAGCGTCCTGCGGCAGCGGCTGTGCCAGGGAAGGCCTATTATACCCGCTGCCTATGGTGTAGACAGCCTTACGTAACACTATCAGTAAGGATTACAGCAGTAGGGAGGGGGATAGTGTAAGGGAGAATGGGGGTTACAGCAATAGCATAATGCAGCTATTTGCTATAAGATGTACACATCTTGGTGTTTTTCTTTTTTAATGGGAAAATAAAACAGGTCACATTAAAACCAATGAAAATAACTGACTCATTTATTGTAGACATTGCAGGAAAAGTTAGATTTTTTTTTAAGCGCAACTTAAATGAGGTGAGGGTAGTGCCTTGGTAGACAAGAACAGGGAAGGTGTTGCAGGTATAATGGGCAGCATGAGTAAAGGCAGATGTTCCACTGAAAGCAAATGAAATGTTAGGATTCATGCTACTTGATGTTTATATACAGTCACAGGACAGACTCATTCTACCTGGAACTTTTGGCATCAGTAAAGCTACTTATTTATAATCAGCTGCTAGAAAATATATATGCTAGGCATATTCAAGTCAAGACTAGGAACCAAATGCTGCTTGCTTTACTCATACCCATAGTCCCGTTGAAGTCAATTGAAATACTTAAATGAGTATGGCAAGAAAGATTTTGACCCTGGATGTACAATTTACATTTTAGTGTCTGAGCACTAACTTATTTTACTTTTCATGCTGTGAGATAAACATTTCAATTTAGATCCATCCATTAACAATTGTTTATCATTTCAAAAATATACATCTTCCAGTAATAAGAAACCGAATTTATTCAGAAGATACAAATAAGATACAAATTCACTGAACTTTCTGAGATAAAAAGACTGAAATTACACTGGGATTCAAATTTAAGAAATATTCTACGTATCTGTTTAATCTTTTCTCATCCCCTCAAATGTATATTTTCAATCAATGACGTTGCATTGCTTCTTATTATTTAAAGTAATATTTGTTTATAGTAGTGCAAACAATGCATGCCATTTCCAAACATTCAAGAAGGAATGTCAGGTACTCCAAGGAATGCACAATCTAAAGCTGGGAAGACAAGTGGACAGTAGTTAGGGCAAGGTGGATCAATAACAGGCCTTGTATATGCAGGTCAATTTGATTATACAAATATGAGGTCTTCTTCAACATAACTAATTGTCCCTCAAAAGAATCACCTTTTTAAAAATGGAAATATCCGAAGACTTGAAGCCTGCCACACCAATAATAGAGAACTTGTCTCTGGTGTCCACTTGTCTAAACCAGGGATTCTCAAACTTAATTGCACTGCGACCCCCTTCTGACAACAAAAATTATTACATGACCCTGGGTGGTGAGGGGGACTGAAGCCTGAGCCTGCCCTAGTCCCGCCGCCCCCAGTGGTGGGGCCCAAGTCCCAGCCCCACTGCCCTGGATGGGGGCGGGGGTCAAAGCCAAAGCCCAAGGGCTTCAGCCTGAGGCAGGGAGCCTCCAACCTGAGCCCTGCTGTCCAGGGCTGAAGCCCTTGGACTTCGGCCCCGGGCCCAGCAAGTCTAAGCCAATCCTGGTGACTCCATTAAAACGGGATTGTGACCCACTTTGGGGTCCTGACCCACAGTTTGAGAACCACTGGTCTAAACCATTATTATCTGAGTAGATAAATATCTTTAGCTTGTTCATAATAATAAGACGACAATTAGTTTGATTCTTAGAGAAGTATAGTTTAAATGGGGAAAAGTGCTGAGGCCTAAATTAAAGTAGTAGTATATATTCTGATCTTTATGGCCCTGCTTTACAAACACATATGTGAGTAACTTAACATTAACTTAGGGGGAACCACTCATGCCTTAAGTTACTAATGGGCTTAAGCATTTGCTTGATTTAGCTTAAAGTCAGTGAAAATCCTTTATTGAAGGTTGTACTGGAAACAACTTGGAGATTTGAAGGAGGGACTAAAACTGGCAGTCCCGTCAAGAAATAACATAGCAATCTGTAATTCCTCTTTGTCAAGTACTTCAGAAAACCCTAGTACATAGGCATTAATGTGTTAGGTTAATTCTTCAGAATTTTAATTTTTCTATTCAGAAATAGCACACTGTCTCTAATTTTAACATTGATCAACTGCTTAGTGCTTTCTTCTTTAGTTTTGACTACCATTAACTTCTGAAATTTTTTTAAGATTCTGTTTTTGTTTGCAATTCAGCCAATTCAAATTTATCCTCAAAAGAATTGAAACAAATCTCTTTTGAGAGGCAAATGTCGATGCTACAGGCCTAGTATCTGGTGTCCCCTCTCCAAATATACTTGTAACATTTCAAAACGGATTTCACTTCAATACAGTCTGAAGACTGAAATGCAAGGAAAAAACAACTTGTTGCTTAATTTTTTGAGCTTCCCTTGTATACTTTTAGGCCTGGAGCGAGGAAGGCATCCCTGTTGAGGACCACAATTACGCACATGCTCAGATCCTGAAGTCAATTGAAATGTAACCACATGCTTAAAATTAAGCCTGTATTTAAGTGCCCTCTTGAAGTAGGGTCATGGAGTCTGCAAGGTAATAAGCATCATCAACTCCCATGGAAGTCTATGGAAAGACTTGCATGGAAGTTTGGGAACTTAGTGAAAACAAAGCTAACGGAGGGAAGTGTGGTGTGTGGGGGGGTGGGGTGGGGATTTTTGTTTTTCCCTACTGAAACTGACAAATGCTCTTTTCATTCATCCTTCAGTTTATCTGATGGGCTTTAGTTAAGACTAAGGGTATGTCTAAATTATAGCGGCACAGCTAGCACATTAGTGTAGATGCTTCCTATGTTGACTGAAGGGGTTTTTCCATTGATGTAATTAATCCACCTCTTTGAGAGGCGGTAGCTAGGCTGATGGAAGAATTCTTCTGTCAACCTAGCTGGGTCTACGGTGTGGGTTCGGTCAAACTAACGCTGTCACACAGGGTGTGAAATTGTTCACAGCCCTGAGCTGTGTAACCAGGATGATCTAATTTTTAGGTGTAGACCAGATCTCAGGGCAGCACAATTGCATCTACAGTGCTATAGCATAGACACTTCCTACAATGATGGAAAGGATTTGTCTGTCACCATAATAAATCTACCCCATCAAGAGGCGGTAGTTAGGTTGATGGAAGAATTCTTCGGTCGACCTAGTGGTGTCTACACCTGGGCTAAGGTTGGCTTAACTATGTCTCTCAGGGATATGAATTTTTCATACCCCTGAATGATGTAGCTAGATTGACCTTGGGGATGGTCTACACCACAAAGTTAGGTTGGCTTATCTACATTGCTGTGAAAAATTTCACTCCCTGTGCAGTTGTGATTAATCTGACCTAAGCCCTGGCGTAGACACCACTAGGTCAACAGAAGAATTTTTATGTTAACCTAGCTACCACCTCTTGGAGAGGTGTGTTTACTACAGCAACGGAAAAACCCCTTCTGTCACTGTATTAAGTGTCTAAGGCTTTGTCTACACTGACACTTTTGTCGCTAAAACTTTTGTCGCTTAGGGGTGTGAAAAAACACAAAAAGCACTGGTGTGGACAGCGCTTCATTGGGGGGAGCTGCACTCTCTGCGATGAAGTTATTGCCCCTCGTTGGAGGTAGTTTTATTTTGTCACTGGGAGAGCTCTCTACTGGCGATAAAAAGCGGACACAGTGCACCTTACAACGGCGCGGCTGCAACAGCACAGCCACACCGTTGTAAGGTGCGCAGTGTAGACACAGCCTAAGCTAGAGCACTACAGTGGTGCTGCTGCAGTGCTGTAGAGTTTCTAGTGTAGAGACCCTAAAATTTTAGGTGTAGACTAGGCCATAGCATCTACAGTACAATAACACACATGGCCTCTGATCTGAGTCATAGTTCCTGAGCAGGCGACAATGTTCGTTACAGACATCAATGCCAATTGTCCTAGGATGTAGAACCTGAAATGAAATAAATCTATTTGTTACACACAGACAAGATTAATTTAAAATATTATGAATAATTAAATATTGGATGAATAACCAGTTCTGAAAGATTTCAGTGTTAAAAAACCCCTGTGCTATTGGTATTGTGAAGAAATATAATATGAAATTAAAAGGCTATGAAATATGAACATTCCTGCAGACTTGTAACAGGTGTCAGACTGGCTGAAAATGAAACTGGATTGGTTGCTTTTCTCTGATGTTTTAATTATTGTTACAATTCATGCTACTCATTCAGGTTCTGTTAACAGATCTATGATGTTTATATTTTAAAGAGTTTACAATTTTGAAGGGAAAGTGAGAGATAAGATGGTTATATAGAAAGCCTTGAAATAATAGATAAAGGGAGGGAGAGACATATTCCACATTGATCAAAGATATATAACTAAATTGATGGCCTTAAATTCAAGAAGGGCAAGTTTAGATTAGTTGTAAGGAAAACCTTCCAAATGATATGAGCATTTTAACAATGAAACAGCAACCAAGAGCAGTTGCTGAGGCACTATTAATGGAAAAATGCAGAAATTGGAAAACAGACTTGGAGAAATAGGCTGTGCTTAGACTCAAAGGGTATGTCTACACAGCTCATGGTAGCGAGCCTCCCAGCCCAGGTCGACAGACTGAGACCTGGTCTACACTAAAAAGTTAAATTGGCCCAGCTGTGTCGCTCAGGAGTGTGAAAAATCCACACCCCTGAGATACGTAGTTAAGTCAACCTAACTCCTGGTGTAGACAGTGCTAGGACAATGGAAGAATTTTTATTGACATAGCTACCACCTAAGTTCCCTCTAAGCTATGTGGCTGGGGATTCCTCTCTCCCAGCCCGGGACTCGACCCATCCCAGCCCCGGACCTGCCACGGCCGGGGGAGAAGGGTCCCTCCCCTGGCCCCAATCCAGCCTGGCCTGGACCTGCTGTGGCCAGGGGAGACGTGCTCCTCCCCCAGCCCCGGACCTGCCGCAGCCGTGGGAGAGGCGCCTATCCTGTGGCCATAGGCACCGACTTCTGCTGGCGCTGGTGGGTGCTCAACCCCCCTCTCACCCCCATTCCTGCCCCGACTCCATCCCTGCCCCTGCCCTGCCACCATTCCACCCCCTTCCCAAAAGTCCCTGCCCCAAATCCGCCCCCTCCCTGCCCCTATTCCAACCCCTTCCCCAAATCGCCGCCCCAGCCTCGCCTCTTCCCCACCTCCTCTCCTGAGCGCGCTGCGTTCCTGCTCCTCCCCCCTCCCTCCCGGAGCTTGTTACACCACGAAACAACTGTTTTGCATCTGCAAGCGCTGGGCGATAGGTGGAGAAGCGGGGACGTGGCGCGCTCAGGGGAGGAGGCGGAGGTGAGGAGGGGCGGGAGTCGGTGCCTATGCCCGCAGCCCCAGCCCTGGAGCTGCCGTGGCGGGGAGAGGCGCCCCTCCCCTCAGCCCAGCTGCTGCTATGTGGAGAGAGAGCTGTAGGGAGTTCTCTCTCCTCGTCGAAGCCCTGGGGCAGCTTGCACCCCAAATCCCCAGCCCCACCTCAGAGCCCTCACCCCCTGCACCCTAACTCTCTACCCCAGCCCTGAGCCCCCTCCCACACTCCGAACCCCTCGGCCCCACCCCTGTCACATGAATTGTGTTGTGTGCGCTGATATGGAGGTGATGTCCCTGGATAACAATTGCAAAGTTAGTAGTTCCTTTAGGAACATAGGAATTGTTGAGTAGACCACTGGCTTTCTCTCTATTTTACATACAAACAATGTCATAATAGCATTATTAATGTTACAAAGTCAAGCATACAAAAGCTAGGAAATGGCAGAATGAAGGTTGCCTGTGCAGCCATCATTTGTTTCCCTTGTCCATATGCATTATGATAAAGACTTTAATTAGATGGTCACATACTATTTTTTCCATGGACCTCCTGCCTCATTCAGTGCAGAGGATGGATGGGGCTCACTTAATGAGTAGCTATTCAATATTTTGTTTTCTCCTCATTGCTCACTGTATGACCCCATGCCTTATTTACTGCACGCTATTCAAAACCCTGTCAGAGTGCTTCACAAAATTAGTTAATCTTCACAATACCCCTGTCAGATAAGGGGGAGATATTACCCTCGGTTTATATATAGGGAACTGAGGCACCGAGAGATTAAGGTTAAAAGTTTCCACTGATTTTTGGGTGTCTAATTTGAGATACCTAAAACCTGATTTTTCAGAAAACGTAACATTATACAGTAGAACCTCAGAGTTACGAACACCAGAGTTGCAAACTGACCAGTCAACCACACACCTCATTTGGAACTGGAAGTACACAATCAGGCAGCAGCAGAGACACACACATTAAAAAGCAAATACAGTACACTTCTGTGTTAAAAATAAACTACTAAAAATTAAAGGACAGTTTTTAAAAAAAGATTTGAAAGGTAAGGAAATGGTTTTTGTGCTTGTTTCATTTAAATTAAGATGGTTACAAGCAACATTTTTCTTCGGCATAGTAAAGTTTCAAAGCTGTGTTAAGTCAATGTTCAGTTGTAAACTTTTGAAAGAACCACCATAACGTTTTGTTCAGTTACGAACATTTCAGAGTTACAAACAACCTCCATTCCCGAGGTATTCGTAACTCTGAGGTTCTCCTATATAGCACTTTATATGTTCAAAACGCAGCTCTAATTGACTTCAGTTGCAAGTGCTCAGCACTTCTGCAAATGAGACACCAAGGTATTAAGATGGGCACCCAGAAAATGTTAGTTTGAACATTTTGGCTTAAGTTTCGTGTCTATGGCAGAGGCAGGGATAGAATCCAATTATTCAGCTGTCTTAACTATAGAACCATCTTTTCTGTTTCTGCAAAAGCCTGCTTCATTCATTACAGCCCTTCCAACTTCTGCAACAAGTCTTACAAATAACAGCTTCCTTTCCTACACATCCCTGATTCTGTGCACTGAATGAGATAGGGATCTTGTGGATAAAATAGGATGTGATCATGTAATTAAAGACTGTATCATGCATGTGCACAAAGGAGCTGGCATTTCCTAACATTTGAATGCTTGACTTTACAACCTTACTGTTGTTTTATCTTAGGACTTTTATGTGTAATTTCCTAGTTTTTTTAAAAAGCAAACTGAAAAACAGATAATTCATCATGTGGCATCATATTGACACCCCCATGGTTCATCAGCAGAGTTGGAACCTTTAGCTCCACTGCCCAATTCTGTCACTAGTGAAGTAACTGATAGCAGTAGTAGGTTGTCATCGTTTGTGTGTACCACAAGAGGGGGTGAGACACACATTTTGCTAGTGGATTTCACAGGTATTTGCTGTCAGCAGAGGAATGGTGAGACTCAGGAATTAATGGGTTTTTTTCCAGGCTGTGGAGGGGAGTGTTCTCTGTTGGGCACAGACTTCTGCCCATTCTATCCCTACTCCCCTCAGACTTGATCCCTTCTGCTCCATCCCCTCCAATCTGTCCTAGTCCCTTCTCTTCCCCACCCTGGCTCCTTCTCCCAGTCCCATTCTCCTGCCTACCCTATTTCAGTCTCTAGTCTACAGGTTTCTCCCCAGTCCCAGTCTCCTTGCCCAGCTACTCCTAGTTTGCTGCTCCAGGTCTGATTAGGATGATCAGACAGCAAGTGTGAAAAATCGGGACGGGGTGGGGAATAATAGGAGCCTATATAAGAAAAAGACCCAAAAGTCAGGACTGTCCCTATATAATCGAGACATCTGGTCACCCTAGGTCTGATCTGCCTCCTTGCTTTTTCACTTGTTCTCAGTTCTAGCTGCCCTCTCTTGCTTCCTCATCCAATCTCAGTCTATCCCCCTTCCTTGTTCCAGGCTCCAGCTTCTCTTTCTCTTCTCCCACAGCTCCCAGTCTCCTTGCCCAGCCATTCGTTGCCCCCCAACTCCCAGGAACAGTTTGTCCTTTTCCTGCCCCTTATTCTGGATTTAGTCCCCTCTGCGTTCTAGTGAGGCAGCAGTCTCCTTATGCTGTGTGACTCGGCAGGGAGATCACTGACTTAAAGCGGCGCAGTTGTAAGGTCTCCCATGTAGCCGCTCTGCTGATGGGAGAGTGCTCTACCGTAGGCATAATTAAATCACCCCAGCGAGCAGCTGTAGCTATGTTGGCAGAAGAGCATAGTGCTGTCCACACCGGCACATCTGTTGGTGTAACTTATGTTGGTCAGGGGTGTGGTTTTTTCACACTCCTGACAAACAAGTTTTACAGACAAAAATGCTAGTGTAAACATAGCCTACGCCTCTTTATTTTTGCCTTATTTTTTAAAGACCCTGGCTATGCTGCATTATTTTATTTTTCCCTTTTATTTTTTAGAAGGTGGATTTTTTTTCTGAATTGTTTTCTTTATTTCTCTGTGATCCAGTTTAGTTGATTTTAGTTGATTTTGCTTTTTCCATAATTGTGAGGACCACTTATTTATTTTATATATTGTGCTTAGTTTTATTTCTGTATTCTACATCAGGGGTTCTCAACCTTTTTCTTTCTGAGGCTCCCCGAACATGCTATTAAAAACTCCATGGCCCATCTGTGTCACAACAACTGTTTTTCTGCATATAAAAGCCAGGGTCAGCATTAAGGGGTAGGAAGCAGGGCAGTTGCCCTTGGCCGCATGCCACGGGGGCCCCAGGAAGCTAATTTGCTTGGGTTTGGGCTTCAGCCTTGCCACAGCGGGGCTCTGGCTTCAGCTTTTTGCCCTGGATCCCAGCGAGTTTAACACTGGCCCTGCTTGGCAGACCCCCAAGAGCTGCAGACTCCAGGTTGGGAATTGCTGTTCTACAAGCAACTGCAGAGATCATGATACATTGCATCCATCAAGGATGGTAGAACATTTGATGGAGTATACTTCACTGCTGTTAAAGAAATCGCATAAATACTTTCTCCTGTATCTGTTTATTTTTCCACACATATAATAGTCCTGTTTAAAACAGCCAACAACAGTGTTTCCAGGTGAATTTAAAACAGGGGTTCTCAAACTGGGGGTCGGCACCCCTCAGGGGGTCACGAGGTTATTACATTGGGGGTTGCAAGCTGTCAGCCTCCACCCCAAACCCTGCTTTGCCTGCAGCATTTATAATGGTGTTAAATATATTAAAAAGTGTTTTTAATTTATTGGGGGGGGGGTCACACTCAGAGGCTTGCTATGTGAAAGGGGTCACCAGCACAAAAGTTTGAGAACCACTGATTTAAAACAACTTGCACGTCATTTGTGACACCAGTTTCTCTTCTAATCATCATGTGGCTCTTTCCTACACTAGAGTAAAACAGCTTCCCATCACGTCAAGACATCTTAGAAATGTCTTAGTTCACGGATCATTGACAAGAGGAACCATTTACAGACATTAGTGTCAATATAGCTGCCACACATGGGCCCTAAGTTTGCTTGTTAAAAATCCTGCACTAGTTAGGCTAAACAGGTCACAAGGGATATCAATCTTCATTCTTTGGCACATAAGCTGAACTGATCCCTAACTGGGGTCAGGAAAGATTTTTTCTCCTCTGTGGCATACAGTTCACCACTCATCAAGTACATCTAGTATAAAAGGCTTTAGCCTTCTCTGGAGGATCATTAAATTGGCTACTACCAGGGGACAGGTGTAGGCAAAGCAGGTAGCACTGTCTTTTAAGATTGCCCAATACTTCCCATTATGAGATCCGGTTTTTAGCTGCTTATAACTTGCCAAACTTTAATCATTTGGGATGAAATTCTATATGCTGGATGTTCGGCTCAGACTGTTTTTTAAATTTCAACCAAAATAATTCAGCCATATCAGAGAACAACGTTAGGGAAAAATGTATTTTACCCATGTTAAAAAATTCTGTTGACCTTTTCTTTGAACAGTTCTAGTACCCCCAAGCTTTGCAGCAGAGACTTGAAATTGGGTAGGGAGTTGGCCTCTTAGAGCTTCCAGTGCAGAATTGGAGTCAGAACTGGCTTCAAGCCCTTAGAAGTTCCAGTCTTCAGGCATATCCAGTTCCGGTTCCAAGAGAGGGTCTGAGAAACCCAAAGGTAGCTTTGGACGCCACACCAAATCCACTTTCCTTGGTGTCAAGAGATGGAGAAAAGAGGAATACATGGCACCATTGCTCCATGCAGTCCTGTTCCTGAGGATCAGGCAGGCGGTTGGCACTGAAGATTAAGGTGGAATTATCTGTTGCTAAGGTAGGAGGTTCTTGTTATCAGAAGCCCATCTCCTTGGTTCTAAGGATTAGGTCCATCTTATCTAGTTCTGATGGAAAGTTTGTCTATTCTCCCCAGTTTCAGTCCCGGAGAGGCTACAGTTTTCATTTCAGGCTCCATTATCTGTTTTGCTGAGCAGAAATCCCACAATGCTCCACTTGCTAGGAAGATGTTAAGGATTCCCTTGGAATTGAGGATTTGGAGCTGAAGTTTCCTTATTGTTACTTTGGTGCCAATGGAATAGAACAAGAGGTTCATTCTAGGGTCATTTAGTTCCTTTTGCCTCAAACTAGACCTTTCTTGGTTTCACTGTTGGTACAGAGTACTTCAGTACATCCCTCTCAGTTGAGGTTTCGAACCCCACCTTCTGCACAAGGGCCATTTTGCATGTTTATCTGCCATGAGCCAACTGGCCTTCCTGGATATCACAGTCTTCGAGGATAGGAATGGCGGTCACTTTTTAATCTCCCCCTTGGTATACCAACCTGCCAAACCCCTGTACTACCTCCTTCACTGAGATATGATTCAGATTCCACAGCTGAGGAAGAGTGTGTAGGCCATACTCCATACAACTCATGTTTCTCCAGAGGATGTTATGATAGACATCATCAGTATTATGGAAGATGTAAAATCTTCCAAGACCTGCTCATCAGGAGCATGGATGCATTGGTCTTTGAGCTATTTACTGTTCAAGAAAAGTCTCACAAATTGTTGGATATTCTGGAAATGAGTCAGTCAGACAGAGGGGTTGTATTAATAATGGCCTCATGGATCCTACCAAAAATTTCTGGATGACACCAGCATCCATCTCACCAAGTTCTCAGAAACTTTTCAGAGGGCTCCAATCTTTGGGTCCACCCCAGTGATGTAGATCTGTTTTGACAATCTTTTTGAAGACATCCAGCGGCAGGGGAGTAACCTTGTTTTATGATTCAAGTAAAAGCAACATTCCTGGGACAAAGTGTGTCCAAGCTTTCAACACCACTGCCCATGTCATGTCCTATGATTTCAGAGAAGACTTGTGTTTCTATTGCTGTCAATTTGGCACGTTTCATGAGCATTGAAATTCATATTTGAAAAAAAAGCCGACAAACATTTGCCTCGTCAGACCTTGTTAGGTACACTACACAAATTAAAAGAAATTGGATAGTATACAGAAGTACATTTGTCTTTATAGTGCATGGAGTGTAACTGAGCTCTTTAGACATAGTGTAGCTGGGAACTACTGGGTTCGAGATATCTTCAGGGCAACTGCTACTAAGAAGAAAATATTTTTAAAAGAGGAAGGATAGTCTTGTGGTTAAGGCGCATTCAAATGGAAGTTGAGAGCTGAGGTCAATTCTTGACTCTGTCTCTGTTCCCAAACTTCTGCTTACATGGCCTTTCCCTTTCTCCTGTCCTTTCCCTGTCTTGTATATTTAAAATGTAACCTGGTTAAGATGAGGTCTTTCAAAAGTTCCTAACCCAGTGGGCTCTTAATGTTGATTGGATCTCCTAATCACTCATGTAATACAAATAATATAATAAATGTAAAGCCTCATGTGATATGTGATTCATGGGTGGCTGGTTGCTAATATATGTTGTGGTGTTATATAAATTAAAGCCTGATTCTGTACACGAATACTTAGTTTGCAGTGAGATGGGGCGTAAATGTATCCTGCACTAGCCTGCTGTCCGGGTTCCCTCCCCACTCTGAACTCTGGGGTACAGATGTGGGGACCCGCATGCAAGACCTCCTAAGCTTATTTCTACCAGCTTAGGTTAAAACTTCCCCAAAACACAAATCTTTTGTTGTTCTTGGACAGTATTGCTGCCACCACCAAGTGATTTAGACCAAAATCCAGGAAAAAGGGCCACTTGGAGTCCCTGTTTACCCAAAATATTCCCCCAAGCCCCTTCACCCCCTTTCCTGGGGAGGCTTGAGAATAATATACTAACCAATTGGTTACAAAGTGAGCACAGACCAAACCCCTGGATTTTTAGGACACTGAAAATCAATCAGGTTCTTAGAAGAAGAATTTTATTTAAAAGAAAAAAAAAAAAGGTAAAAGAATCACACCTGCAAAATCAGGATGGAAGGTAACTTTACAGAGTAAATAAAAAGATTTAAAACACAGACTCTGACTCTGCTTTCCAGTTACAAAACAGGAATTAAATTACCTCTTAGCATAGGGAAAATTCACAAGCTAAAACAAAAGATAATCTAACGCATTTCCTTGCCTTTACTTACAATTTCTGTAATTTTAGATGTATCATTTCAGGTATCTTTTCAGGAGATGGTTTACCTGCTTGGTCGGTCTCTCTCTGTCCAGAGAGGGAACAAACAAAGAGAGCACAAACAAAACCTCTCCCTTCCCTCCCCCCCTTGATTTGAAAGTATCTTCTTTCCTTATTGGTCCTTTTGGTCAGGTGCCAACCAGGTTATTTGAGCTTCTTAACCCCTTACTAAAGTGATTCTGCACCTCTGGCCAGGAGGGATTTTATGTTACTGCATACATAAAGGTTGTTACCCTTCCCTTTATATTCATGACACCTGCCATGAACCAAGCGTCTATGATGTGGACCCTGCTGCCATGCACTAAAAGTTCCCTAGTGCGCTTTGACTCACTTTGAAACTGGAATAGATTAAAGCACACTAGTGAACTGTTAGTGTAAGGCAGCAGAGTCCACACAGGCACTTAGTGCACGGCAGGCTAGGGCAGGGTATGTTTACACCCTAGCTTGCTGTAAACCAGGGGTCTCAAACACTTGGCCCCGGAGTTATTTCCTGCGGCTGCCAAGCTCCCCTCCCCCGCTCCCCCCCCCCAGCGCGCCGCGTCCCCGCTCCTCTGCCTACCTCCAGGCGCTTCCTACCGCTGAACAGCTGTTTGGCGGTGCTTAGCACTTTCCAGGAGGGAGGGGGATGAGCGAGGAGCCACGCGCTCAGGGGAGGAGGCGGAGAAGAGGCAGGGCAGGGGCGGGGATTTGGGAAGGGGTTGGAATAGGGGCAGGGAGGGGGCAGAGTTGGGGTGGGGACATTGGGGAAGGGGTTGGAATGGGAGTGGGGTAGGGGCGGGGCCTCATGGAAGGGGTGGAGTGGGTGCAGGGGGGGGTTAGCCGGGGGGTGGGGGGTGGGCTTTTGTACCTTTATATGAAAAGGTGTCAGTGATGCAGCCCTCGGGCCAATGTACTAGTCCTCATGTGGCCCTCGTGATTTGAGTTTGAGATCCCTGCTGTAAACTGAATATTGACAACAAGAGGGCTCAGCATGGGTGCTGCAGTCCACTTGCATGTAATGATTTAACAGGCTCAGGGTAGAGGAAAAATACATATGCTTTACCAGTCATTGTGGTTTATTGTCACTGATCAGCATAATAAGGAGGTACTATAATAATCTGTACATCTAAATGGTAAAATGGATGTAAAGCAGCCATACAAGGAATAGCAAAACAAAAACTACCTAATGATTTTCTGAATCATTATATAGCCTGTGCAAGATTTCGTCTTATGATTAAATGTTATGTTTTAGGTTTGTGAGAGACGATGAATTTGGCTGAGATTTGTGATAATGCCAAAAAAGGGAGAGAATATGCGCTTCTTGGGAACTACGACTCCTCTATGGTATATTACCAAGGTGTCATCCAGCAGATTCAGAGACACTGTCAATCAATCCGAGACCCAGCAGTTAAGGGCAAATGGCAACAGGTATGATGAAGTGGTAGATTTGGAAAGAAATACAACATTGCACAAGCTTTTTAAAATGTAGCCCAAGTATATATTGGCTAAATTGAAGTTCGTGATATTTATGTGGCAATATTTCTTGTGACATAGTCAGAAGGGATTCTTTAGTTCTAATTGAATCAATTTTCTTGTCTTCACATAGTGTGTCTTGCTAATCAATGGACTAATTGTGTGTGACTGCCTATTTTGGAAATACTATTATGTTTTCTACTAATACTATAATGATTTCCTTTTGCTCTCTCATCTTTCATCCAACTAATAAGCAGTAAGCTATAATGTGAGATGGGCTTGCATCATTAAAAAGATCAATATAGTTGCAATTATCTAAAATGTTATCTGCAGATTTAGATAGTACTCTTAGGCCCTGATCTCACAATCACTTGGGCATGTGCTCAACTTTATTTGCATGAGGAGTATTTGTGGGTTGATTTCTAGGAGCGATGGAAAGAGTGAGAATGAATCTGTAGTGTTAATGGGAGGTAAATTGCTCCCAAAGTTACTGATCTGTGTTAGTGCAGAGGTGGAGGAAGCAGACTGGCATAGCAATAGAAATAGATAAGCAGCAGACAGTGTGCTGCATGACTTAATGCTATAAGCAGGTGTCATCTGAGATTCCAAGGCAGATAGATCCAACAGCAAGGAAAACATACAAAATGCCGAAATGCATAAATCATGGATTCAATACTTAAACACAATATTAACAGCAGATGTGAAATCTTTGAGGGATAATGTCACAGTTTTTAGGCCAAAACATTTGATTTAGCTCAATATTGTAACAATATTAGCGTTGGATCCTGGAGTCCATTAACTTGCATGAGCTCACACATGTCAGTCTGGGTTTGGATAAATTCTTACAGCATAAATCTCTTTGATTCCAAATATCACTTTGAAAAAAAAACAGGCTACGTGCGGCGGTGGTGGGCAGAAAAACTGCCTATTTTTGTGGAATCTAGCAAAATCAATGGGACAAATTCTGTCCTTGGATCTGGGCATGCTGGTATCATGACTTTAGTAGGAGCCCCCTGCAGGCAACCAAGGATAGAGCTTGGTCCAGTGTTATGTGCTGTGCAGATTTTAAACAAACACATATAATTAGATTGATACTGATGTCAGACACATTTTGGCAAAATAAGGCACTATATAAATTAAAGTTGTTGTAGACAAAATGTTCTATGTTAACTTCAACTCCATTCAAAACGCACACACAAAAAATTTGTTTATCAAGGCAAAGTAGAGGGACAATACAGGTTTATGTTTGTACGTCATACTACTGTAAACAGGCAAAAATTAAAATGTAAAGTAATTACCTGAGATGATCTCCTTAGTTAAATTAAAAAAAAAACTTGCACAAGACGTATTGCATCCCATTCAAATTAAGTTTTATACAATAAGAATTTGTATAAGATATGTATACAAAGTGTATTCATAGTATACACTTTGTACACATATCCTCCAAAGATTAATTTGTTGACGTTAGAAAACACTTTTTGTATAACGGAGGGAATCCAGGACGAAGGCTGAAGACAAGCTGATCAGTTTTCAAAATGATCTAAAAGGTCCAATCCTTCCATCACTGAAATAAATAGGAATTTTGCCATTGACTGTAATGTGGCCAGAATAAGTCATTAAAGCTCAAGTGCTTATGTAAGTGCTTAACTTTCAGCCCAGGATTACTCCCACTGACTTCAACAGTACTCATAAGAACATAAGAACGGCCATACTGGGTCAGACCAAAGGTCCATCCAGCCCAGTATCCTGTCTACCGACAGTGACCAATGCCAGGTGTCCCAGAGGGAGTGAACCTAACAGGTAATGATCAAGTGATTTCTCTCCTGCCATCCATCTCCACCTTCTGACAACAGAGGCTAGGGACACCATTCCTTACCCATCCTGGCTAATAGCCATTAATGGACTTAACCTCCATGAATGTATCTAGTTCTCTTTTAAACCCTGTTATAGTCCTAGCCTTCACAACCTCCTCAGGCAAGGAGTTCCACAGGTTGACTTTGCACTGTGTGAAGAAGAACTTCCTTTAATTTGTTTTAAACCTGCTGCCCATTAATTTCATTTGGTGGCCCCTAGTTCTTATATTATGGGAACAAGTAAATAACTTTTCCTTATTCACTTTCTCCACACCACTCATGATTTTATATACCTCTATCATATCCCCCCTTAGTCTCCTCTTTTCCAAGCTGAAAAGTCCTAGCCTCTTTAATTTCTCCTCATATGGGACCCGTTTCAAACCCCTAATCATTTTAGTTGCCCTTCTCTGAACCTTTTTTTAATACCAGTATATCTTTATTGAGATGAGGAGACCACATCTCTACGCAGTATTCAAGATGTGGGTGTACCATGGATTTATATAAGGGCAATAAGATATTCTCCATCTTATTCTCTATCCCTTTTTGAATGATTCCTAACATCCTGTTTGCTTTTTTGACTGCTACTGCACACTGCGTGGACGTCTTCAGAGAACTATCCACGATGACTCCAAGATCTCTTTCCTGATTAGTTGTAGCTAAATTAGCCCCCATCATATTGTATGTATACTAAATATCATACTATTCATAGGTCTTTACATTGGGGCTATGAAAGGTTTTGGCACTTACTAAGGTTTGTCAAACTGCCACATTAACTTGACATTTCTACATTGAAAAATTAATTGTGCATTAAAGAAAAGGATTTCCTTGATTTCAGTGGAAGTTGGATCAGGCCATGAGTCAACAGATAGTAGATTAACAAGTATTAGATACAGTTTAAGGAATTATATATTTGAATGGTGCTAGTTATCTACTATATTCTCTGACCAGTAGAAAATGGAAGTTTCAAACATACAATGCAAGTGTATAACTTCACAGTCAGATTTCTGTTATAAAAGTAAGAAAACGTGGGTGAAGTAATATCTTTTATTGGACCAACTTCTGTTGGTGAAAGACATAGGCGCTGACTCCGTGGGTGATCCGGGGCTGGAGCACCCACAGGAAAAAAAATGGTGGGTGCTTAGCACCCACTAGCAGCCCCCCCATCAACGGCTCTCCCTCCCCCCAGCGCCTTCTGCCCGCCGGTGGATATTGCTGATCAGCGCCTTCCCCTCCCTCCCAGCGCCTGCCGCCTGCTGTGCATCAGCTGTTTCGCCGCATCAGGAGGCGCTGGGGGTGGGGGGAGGAGCGAAGGCGCAGCGTGCTCGCAGGAGGGGGCGGAACTGGGCGGGGAAGGGGTGAGAAGAGGCAGGGTGGGGGTGGGGCATTGGGAGAAGGGGAAGAGTAGGAGCAGAGCCGGGGGGAGCACCTCCCGGCAAATTAGAAACTGGGTGCCTATGGTGAAAGAGACAAGCTTTTGACCTCCACAGAGCTCTTCTTCATGTCAACTTGTCTGTTTCACCAACAGAAGTTGGTCCAATAAAAGGTATTGCCTCACTCGCTTTGATTCTCTCGTATCCTGGGGCCAACATGGCTACAATAACACTGAAAACAAATGATAAAAGTAAGTCATGTTCCCAGTTTCTTCTGTTGCTTTAGTTGTCTTCTTAACCTAGGCTACCTTTATTTCCCCCTCTCATGTCTGTGTTACTGAAAACATTTCCTGATGCTTTGAATGTATTGTGACAGTTCACCTGTACAAGTGAACATCTCTGTCAAGTTCTGAACAATATCAGGGCATGGATCTTGCAGCCCATGCTCTCAAGGTTCCATTGAAGTGTAATAGGAGTAGTCATGTCTGAGAGCTGCTGGATTGGGCAGTTAGTTCTTCGTAAATGTTAATTTATTCTATTGCAGTAAACATTTTCTAAACCTTTTATTCTGTTGTAAATTGAGATTGTATATATAAAAAAAGACCCGTGCAAAAATTAAAACACTTTTTTCTGAAATCACTTGTTTATTTTGAAGGTCCGGCAAGAGTTACTGGAGGAATATGAGCAAGTAAAGAGTATTGTCAACACGTTAGAGAGTTTTAAAATAGACAGACCTCCAGATATTCCTGTATCCTATCAAGATGAGCCATTTAGGGATCCTGCTGTTTGGCCACCGCCAGTTCCCGCTGAGCACAGGTAACTGGAAAGCACTCTGGGATAGTTCAAACCTTAACTCCACCCTTGAACATTAATCTCTCTTACCAGTGGACAAATTGATTTTTCAAGAGTCTGTTGCTACCTAAAACGAATTCTGCAGTTCAAATGTGGGGGTGATTTTTGAGGAATTGGATGTGTTTGTACAGTGGAAGAGGAAGTGAGTTTGGATATTATGGTGTGGTAAGGCCTATGTATGGAGGTTGGGCAGGATATTAATGTTTCCATAACTGATTTTCTTGACTTTTGATGATTGTCTTGCTAAGAAATTCACTTGAACAACTTTAACTCTAACAAAATTCTTTGTTTATTATAAATGCCTTGGAATAATAAAAATTACAGCTAGAAAAGACCTATTAAATCAGCCAGTCAAGATCCCTGATCTTGTAGGGTGGGTTATTCGTGAACAGTGACTGTTTTTGAGGTGTCAGTAGTGGTTCAGGTATGGCCTAAGGTACATAATATGTTGCCTGAAGCCAAAAGCTTCAGGCATTGCTTTAGTACTGAAGGAAATCTGCAGACAAGGTGATGCTTTACAGAGCTAGGGCCTGATTCAAAGCCCACTGTAGTCCATGGAAATACTCCCATTGAATTCAGTGGACTTTATAACAGGCCCCTAATGTAGGTCTCTAGTCTAACTTTTTCCTACATAAAAGTGTTACACATTGTAGTTAAGGGGTTCTTTGAAAATAGTTGAGTTGCCCATTTTGTTGTTTGAAAGAGTGGTCAGTTGTCTGATGTTTTTTTTTTAACTATTTTCATGAAGTCCTAAAGACTTTCATATCAGGGCATAGGAGGCTTTTTTTTGCCAGTTGGAATTGAGGGATACAATAGAAAAAAGTAAAGCATCTATATTAGTTTTAGATTTCTAAAATACCTTTCATCTGGAAGGATCCTGCTCAGCAGAACTGGAATACAGGCACCTGTGGGCTGGACGACAGGAATCCGTGGGAGGAGGAAGGGGGTGGCCTGCTCAAAGTGCTCTTGGGATATTATCATCTTGCAAGATATCACTGAATGATGTAGAGCAGAGTTAGCAAAATTGGGAATTTGGTTGTAATTGGAAGCAGTTACTAACCAAAAGCTATTTTGTAGCCTATATGAAATGTGTTTGGTTTTCTTAGTGCATTACCTAGTGGACAGGGGCCTGATTCTTCATGGCTTTGCACCATATGTAGTCATTTACCCCCTGTTCAAAGTGGGTGTAAAACATTACCATAGCTTGCTGCTTCAGTTTCCCCCATCTCTACCCCATTACACTGTTGTGAGTGTCAAGCTACTCAGTGACTCCAGAGCATGAGTACCAACCTCAGGACAGACTATTAAGAACCAGGGCACTAGGCCCAAATTGATTGTGAATTTTATACTTAGATTTCACCAACCAGTTATCAAGTGTAAACTCCTCAGGCACTATAACAGCCAAACAAGGAGTCACAGACAGTCCCCTTGGGTACTCCATTCTATCTTGTCCCCAGGTGAACATACCTTTGTGATAGATGGTCCCTTACACCAAGAATCACAACAATATTCAGGTTATTCCCAGTCCCAAAGGACCAGTCACTTACCCAAGATCAGTTGCACCTTAGATCTCACGCCAGAGACAATGCTTGTAACCAATCCTATAATAAATCTATATATAATTTATTAAAATATGAAAGGAAATAATAGTTACATACAAGGTTAAAGCAAGTAAACAGATACACACAGATGAGTTACAATCTTAAATTTCAAAAAGTAATAGAAGCTTCTATAATAAACAAGCTCTATATGTTTTATAGGGCTAATCCAGGCTAAGCAGTTGTGGGGACCTCTTACTTATGCCTAGAAAACCTGGCCCTCTAGAGTCCAAGCAGCATAGATCTCCAGTTCCTTCTTATTATGAGTTTTTATCTCCCTCATCCCTTGTTCTCTGAGCTGCAAACTCAGCTGATGGGAGGAATCCACTTGCATGACTCATCTTCATGTGGGGAAGGCAAAACAAACAAATGTATGTTGTCCTCTTTAATGTCCCACAATAGTCCATCTGGTGTCAATGGGCCTTCCGTGTTGGACAGGATGTAACACCTTCTGTGGGAGACCAGCATTTCACACTAGCTAATGTCTCTCTCTCCTGTCTGGTGATTTACAGAGGCTTACAATACAACTTCTCAAATATTACCTTACAGTATGGGATACAGATGTTATAAATGAGATTAATGCATGCAGCAGCTCACAAGCATTCAATAAAATCTAAACACATTCTTATAATTCTAATACCTATTTTAACAATACTAATAGCCAGACTGGCTCCAGCTATATATCTGTCAATGTTCAGTTGAGACATGGGGACCTTAGTACGAGCTGGCACCTGGTCTGCCAGTGTCACAGTGGGCTTTAAAGTTTGCAGGTGATTTTGGATGAAGAGCAGTATAAAGTGCAAAGTGGATTTATTTATTTATGTTGTTTATAGATTAAACTGTTTCTTGGCTTGGGTGTAGGGGTCATAGGTGGGAGAGGTGACCCATCCCAGCAGGTCAACACCACTTGTAAAATAAATTAAAGTCTCATGCGGTAAAGAAAATTACTTTAAACAGTAACAGTAGCAGCAACTCTTCTGTTTCTTTACGCATGATGAAAAATTATTTGAAGTAAATACTTAGTAATCACATCCAGTTTGTGAAAGTGTGTGTGTGAGACTTTTAAAAATTAATCTTTCAGGAAAGTAGTTGCAAGTTTTGAAACAATGGCAGCAAACATGAATAAAGGGATTTATTAGAGGGAACGTTAGTTTAAATTGATTACATCTTGGCCATATATTTTGTTCTATATTTCAAGTCTAAACTGACCTCCCAAGCAAAATTAATATGACCTCTCAGTTTAATCTTAAAACCAAATTCTGACACCTCATACCACTGCTCAGCTTCCATTAAGGTCAGTGGGAGGTATACAAAGGTGAATGAGTATGCAGTTTGGTTCTATCTAGTCCTAACTTTCTGGACAATTTGTAAGTGTTGACACTTTCACATGGGGGAATTAAGATTGAGAACGGGTCACTTTTTTCTCATTCTCTTGCTCTCTTAGATATTGAGGCCTGTCAAAGTTCTTAGCTGGCCTATTTCCCGGAATTTCTTCTATGACTGTTCTTATAGGATCTGTGCTTTTGAATATAGCATAATTTAGTCCCATGATTTATAGCTACAGGAAACTGAAACTCAAAGCCTGAAACTGAAATCTGATTTGTTTTTTCCACATGCATTTTGATTGGTTATGGTAGGGTTGGTCACGAGTGCTGAGCTGTTGGTATTGATCTTTATTTATTTATTTTTTTATTTTTATTTTTTTTAAACAGTGAAGCATTTTTTTTAAATCACACACAGTCACATAACGCTGATTGACAAATGGAGGAGAATAAATAGAAGATGGAAATTTGGGCCTTTTGGCTTTGAAAGTGATTCTTCAAGGGAGTTAGTGAAATATTAAAGCTTTGTCTTTTATTTTTATTTTTTAACTGTGATTGATATATTTTCTTTGTTTGCCAGGGCTCCACCTCAGATAAAACGTCCCAACCGAGAAGTTAAACCTTTGAGGAAAGAATCACCAGGATTGCAGCCGCGAGGGCCTGTGGGCAGAGCACACCCAATATCAAAAAGTGAAAAGCCTGCCAGTAGCCGAGAGAGGGAATCTAGAGCTAAAGGGAGAGAGGACAAGGTAAAAACTGGGGGATGGTGGGTTGTGTGTGCACGGGGGAAGCATTTTTTTTAAATAAATAAGCAAAAACTTAAGTTTTCCTGTGCAAGGGCAACATGGAGGGTCTACATCAGATCGTGGGCAAAGCACGTATTACGGAGTGATTCAGTTGTAATATCACCAAGCTGGGTACTGCTTTAAACTCTCAGCACTGTTTTTAATCAGGAAGGTTTTTTTTATAACAGCACAGTTTACTGTAGCTTTGTTTTTCTGCATGTTTCAGCAAGGTTATGGGCCTGATTCTAATCTCTTGTATAATAGTGTAAATCAGGAGTAAATTCTATTCAGTGTAAGAGATCAGAATTGGGCCCTATTATAAAGTTTTCCCAGTAAAAAATATAGAAGTGAGATCAGTGAGAGTCTTTAGATATTATGCAGTTTTATTAGGATTCTGCAGGATTTAAATTAAGATGAGTTAAAACAATTGAGATTGTTCTGTAAATTCTGCAGTGGTCTACAAGTATTTACAAAAGTATTTTTAAGTATGTTCTTAACTAGCAGGTGGAGATGTACCAAAAGCATACAGATTAAAAAGACAACCAAGCTTTTTTAAGAATCCTATCATTAGGAGATTATTATTATTATAAATAACAAGACATTTAGAGGAAAATGTTTCTTTGAAAAGCATTGGGTGGACGACACAGTGTTCTGAATTAAAATGGGCTGGGAATTGAAGTTAGTTTTTTAAAAGGTTTGTTGTAAAAAGAGAAACAATACTAGAGTGAGAGAGAAGACAGTAGGAACTGATTCACCAACATGTAACCGTAGAAGACATTTCAAAAGGAATTCTTTTTGAGAAAGTAAGATTCATGTGTGAAAAATTGGGTGTTTATAACTGAAACTGCCTTACAACCTTAACTGTGGAGTCACTATCAGGAATCCATAGAAGCCATGGTATAAATCAGTGATACGCAGACCTCAGTGGTTCAGGAGTCAAATTAACCAAAAGAGCCACAGTAGTGTGAATTCATTGTTTTATTTACTACTATTCATATTTAAACAGTACTTTTTATATACATATATATTATTCTCAGAGCAAATAAGTTAATAACTTAATTGGTTAACATAGTAAAAGCATCCTGATTGGTTAATAACTTAGAGGGGTTAATAATTAAATCACACAGTGTTTTAATATTATGTGCTGCAAAGAGCCGCAGGAGACACGTTAAAGAGCCACTTGTGGCTCATGGATCGCAGTCTGAGTATCACTGGTATAAACAGTAAAAGACTGGAGCATAATGAGATGCCTTTACTTTTGTGAGATATGGAATCTTACGTATTTGGAGCTCGTGGTATAATACAGGTTGTGATTGGTGAGTTAGAAAATATTTTGGTAAGTTTTCATAGCTACACACCAAATACTCAAGAATGAGAAAGGACTTAAAGGGAAGAATCCAGCACTGTCAAGGGACAGACAAAAGTGACCTTTGTATCAGCCATTTTTGATTCTGTAGAAGAGGGAATTAAGCAAAACTAGTCCCCCTTGTCACTGGTTGTTTGGACATAGTCTTCTAGCAGTGCCAGTGAATAAACTTCAAATAAACTTAGAAATGTAAAGTTGAATCATTTTAGAAATCTCTCTCTACATACTTAGAACAGCAAGATTTACAATAACAAGGAAACACTCTGCAAGCTATAAAAAGCTTTTCAAGAATGGTGAAAATTGTTAACAGTTCTGCTGGTTAAATGAGGAACTGGAATCATGTTGTGTGACCAGTTTAATACACCAGGCATGTATGCATTCACGTGTTGCCTCTAATGAAGGTAAAACCATGCACTCTGAAGTTTCCTGTAAGGAGCAATATAAGGCTTTACTATGGATGAGCCTGTGCTGGTACTACTTCTAGGACAGTAGTTATCTCTGGGAGTAATACTACTAATAATCTACAGCCGGGAAGCCAGATGGAGAAGTTTCATAAATAGAAATATATTTCATATAGTACTTAACTTTTTAAAATTGCTTTTATCTGAATATTTTTTTTAAAAACTTCTCATAGTTTACATTAATACCTAATATAAGCAAGAACTTAGATTTCTCCTACCAGTTTTATCCTTGTCCGCTAACAAGCACTGATGTCATGTAGTGTTTGGAATGGAGCTGAAATTAGCATACTTCTTTTTGTCAACATGTCAGTTGACATGAGATCAGTTGCTGCTTATGTTCCATTTATTTTTAAATGTACTGGAGTAGGGCACATGATGATTAAAATTCTGTTGGCTGTTGAATAGACACTTGTTGCTATAAATCATGCTGCTCTACAGCATGCAGAGAGATTTCTAAAATGACGGAATGTTGTATTTTAAAGGGGATTTGTTTGGTTGCCTGGCCAGGTCTTGTTAGAAGTTGTAAAGATAAGATTCTCATCCAGTAA
Source organism: Platysternon megacephalum (assembly GCA_003942145.1). Lineage (NCBI taxonomy): Eukaryota > Metazoa > Chordata > Testudines > Platysternidae > Platysternon > Platysternon megacephalum. The sequence continues at coordinate 690,769 of QXTE01000100.1, read as the reverse complement.
GACATTGGTGCAATGTGATTGGCTGTAGCTTGCGATGGGTATGCTAATGCTGATATATAGATATAAATGCTTCTTTTTCTGGATTTGTAGCCAAACAACTATCTCATTTTATGGGTTTGTAACCATCCCCTTCCCAAGCCACGTAACAACCTCTTCAATCTGATTGTTTGCTTTTACAGGGTCATGGAGTTTGTCCTTTATTACTTTACAGGCAAATATGCATCTTTTTGGTGCTACATAATTCATAATTTCTACCCTGAGATCCCACTCCGATGGTGCTCATGCACTAGCACCCCTTTAAAATGTGGCTTCCCAAGTGTTTTTTTCCTTTCTTTCTCTACTGCCCAGAAAGCCTCTAGGGTGGTTGTCGTGGTGGTCCCCCCCCCCCCCCCCCCCCCCCCCCCCCCCCCCCCCCCCCCCCCNGCCTGTCAACTCAGCGGCTTATTTTAAATAGGCACTGTGTGTATGTTACTAAGGTTGTATAATGCCCCATGTGTGCCCTAGGAGAATGTTTGGGAGTACTCTGAAGATTAGATTAGTGTCTTCTAATAGGGAAGCCACCAAAGCTATGCAGAGCAGTTCTACCAACCTAATGCTACAAAAGGAAATGCTGTTATGCCTGGAAAAGTATTCAGAACCACCCACGAATGTATAACTCAACCATTATTTGGGCAACTAATCCTTAAATCTGTGAGCAATTCCAATTACATTAATAATGGAGCTACTTGCAAGACTAGTGATTAATCACCCAAGTAAGGGCTTCAAAATTGGGCTTATTTGTAACTACTATTAATCATTTTGTTGCATGTGAAAACTGTAAATATTTTAAATCTTACTTTATTTCAGGTGTAGATAAGTAATACAATGCCCTGTTCTATAGCTTGAGTGTCAATTTGGCAGAGCTTCTATTTTTGAGGATTTATTCATTTCATTTTTTGGAGTTTATTTTTAGCAATTTCTGAGTTTTATGTAGTGTCCAAAGAATCAGGGTTTTTCAGGACTCTCTTAGTATATTCTGTAATGAGTAATGTATGCAATATACATAACTCATCACAGTATGTTATGTAATGCATAATCTCTTTGTAATGTTCCCTAGTGAACTTTAATGTAGTACTGTTTCAAACAGCACTACGGTTAAGTGCATTAGGGAGCTTTTAGTGTGCACCAGCAGGGTCTAAACAGACCAATTAATGTGTTATGCTCATACAAAGCACACGGGATCTTTATAGAGGAGAAGGCAAAAACACTGCATTTATTGAAAATACAACACACACACACACACACACACACACACACACACCTGCCAGTTGATGTTTATAGTTACCAGTCTGTTGTAGCTCGAGTCAATCTAATGGCCAGTTAGATTGAGCATGAGTGAGGAGCTGGGCTCTTGTCGGTCGCCATCCGATGCTCCGAGGCTTTGCAGGACTGAACCCAGAGTTCCATGGCAAAACACCCCAGCTTTATAGTTGTAAATTCTCATTTGAGTCCATGCATTTTGCAATGTCATCCTATAATCATTAGTCCTTAAGTGGTGTTATCATTTGATGGTTATTGTCGGGCTTCCCATCGTTATCTCCTATTTGTTGTCTCGCCTTCGGGGGTGGCTGCCTCACCTCTGAGGTTGTCAATGCTGCTAACATGTTTAGCATCGGATACAATGGATGTTTTCTGATTGTCTCCTGGTTTTTCCAAGTCTCTCACTTTTTCTTGACCATCTGGACATTTGTGATGGCTTTCACACCTTATCTTTTCCTGATGCATGCATTCCTCATTCACACAAACAATCTCTTACAGAAACCTTCAAAGGTATACAGACAGCATTTTATATTCAGCAGAATACATTGTAAACCAAGCCTTGCTAAATCTTATAACTAAAACAATTCACATTGGGGCTTCAGGCCCTCAACATTCCTCTAATCTCCTTAACATAGACACAATACAAGATCCTGTCTCTTACTTACTAAAACTTTAAAGCAAAGAAATGTATATTTAACTAGAGTGCCTAATTTGCAATACATATAGGAAACCATAGTAGACATTATAACTTATCCTAAAACAAAAGGGTGACCATAATCAGTCATAGGAATGACAGACCAGAACAATCCTTTTCTGCTATTCAAAAAGGGTGGCTGACAGGATAAAATCAAATCATACATTAATTCTCATAGTACAGTTATAAAATCCTGCTCCTACAAATGTGCAACACATTAGTATGCTTTAGAAATTACACCCCTGTTGTCCTCATTATCGCTCCATGTAGACGAGCCCTTAAGTAACCATTTCCAGTGTCTTTCCATTGTTTATTGGATAAACACTGATTTCATCACCGTCCATTTCATGAAGGGTTTACTCAATACCTTCCCACCAGTATTCAAGCCCAAATCCCCGAGGGACCTTAATCTCGTTATCTCTGCACTGCTGGCAATGTGCTCCCTCTCCCACCTCTCCATGAAGGTGATATTCTTGGTAGCCATTACCTCAGTTAGACGGGTCAGTGAACTGGCGGCCATGATCGCAGACCTCCCTTACGCTGTATTCCACAAGGATAAAGTGTCCTTATGGCTACACCCTAAATTCCTCCCCAAAGTAGCGTCAAAGTTCCACCTAAATCAGTGCATCTACCTACCTGTTTTCTGCCCCAAACCACACGCCTCCCATGCGGACAGGGTCCTGCACTCCCTTGATGTCTGCCGGGCACTGACATTTTACCTCCACGGGACTCGCTCCTTTCGCACATCGCCAAAACTATTTGTGGCCATTGCTCACCGATCCAAGGGCCAAACCCTCTTCTCCTAATGAATCTCCAATTCGGTCTCTGGGTGCATAATGCTACACACAATCCAACATTCCCCCACCTGATGGAGTTACAGTGCACTCTACACAAGCGTAAGCATCCACATTGGCCTGCCTCATGGACATCTCATGGCACGAGATCTGTAGTGCAGCTACCTGGCACTCCATCCACACGTTCACGGCCCACTATGCCATCGCACACGCGACGGGTACAGAGGCTGCTGTAGGCCAAGCAGTACTGCAGACTGCACTTCCTCACTGCTCACTAATCACCCACGTATGGCATGCGTATAGGGACTATCACTCGAAGAAGAAGAAGAGGAAGTTACTTACCTGTAACTGGAGGTTCTTTGAAATATGTGGTCCCTATTTATATTCTAATACTCACCCTCAAGTCCTTTGCTGCAGACAAGACTGCACAACAGAGGGACCCTGGTGAGGCATCGACCCACCCGACCTATTATATCCTCGGCTGCGAGCATGAGGGGATGCACTACACTTGTGCAGGTCAACAGACACTGCTAAGAAACACTTCCAGTCTCAGGTGCATGGCGCACATGCACACCAATGTATGGAATATAAATAGGGACCACACATCTTGAAGAACCTCCAGTTACAGGAAGTAACCTCCTTTTTCACCAGGACTAAGATTGTCAAAATATCTGCAAAGTGGCATTTAGTTCAAAACTAACTCTATGGCTGCAGGAAATTCAAATGAGTTATGTCGGAACAGATTGTTTATAACATGACACTGTTTAAAAAATACATTCTGCTGTGGAGGCAAATTTTCAGATATGATGGTTTAGTATATAAAAATGATTTATCATATACTGTAAATGAATGCATACAATTGAGAAGGCTTGTTATGCTCGAAGAGTGCCAACTTGTGAAAGCTGTGCGTGAGAGCACCATGAAGTGGAGATGAGCGCCTGTAGCATTCTTATATTTTATTTTTATTTAGCATAAGATTGATTTACTTATGCAGTTATTTTCAGACAGTACTTGTAGTATCCTTACAAATCCTTTTGTTCAGGCTTTTCCTTTTATGCTGCCACTCTGTGGTTGTTTGTAGTAATTACATGGTTATGTAATGGTCTTAGTGCAAGTGGATAAATAAAGTTGTTGGCATGCTCCCAGCACGCAGCAGCTGGGCGGATGGCTCTCTGGCGTTGTCTGTTTTTTGTTTTCAGTACATAGATCTCACATTATCTTCTGCAGTATTTTGTTTATTTGTATACCATCTTTTTGTATAGCAATAATCTACACTCTGGTTTGTCCAAATGTTGGAGCACACCTCAGCTATGTTCTTCAGCCCTGCTGCTTTCTGTCACCTTTGAAGTGCACCAATAGCCTATTGAAGCATCCCCTGGCTTATTGCTATTAAAGCTTGGTTTAATTTTGTTTCAATTTAAAGATCCTCTTAAAATCAGCTTTTCCGGGTGTAGCAAATCCTTCCACTGTAAAAATAAAACAAAAAAACCCTAGCTCATTGTAGGGGGATAAGAGAGAATTCAGTATCAGAGAGAGTCTGCAAACACCTTTTCGTCACTGTGAATACTGTTCTTATTGTTGCCTTTATAGATAGGTAGATAACTCTGCCTTTTAAAATCTTTTCAATGCTATGGGTCCCTTCTCATTGTTCCTTTTCTTCATGACTCTGTCATTTTGACAGCAGTTTCTGGTCCCAGTGCAACTTTCAACTTGCTTGCTATTATGGGTTCAGTTTTGTAATAAAAGTGAGAGTTGAAAGAAGCTAGAAGGGCACAGACTGTTCCCTGAAGGGCATGTGGGTTAATGGGCAAAGGGAAGGGGCATTGTTAACTGCCCCTTTCTTCTCTGCTAGCTCATTTGTCTCTGGCTCCCTCTTCCTACGCTGCCTCTGTCCACTTTCCCATAGGCTGCTTTTCTGAGGCAGCTGGGATACTTTAACTTTGTTAATAGTACTTAGAGGCTGCGTTAGGAGCTCTAAACCAGCTTCCAATTTAGCCTAGTTCAGTTAAAAGCAATGCAGCTGCTCCTCAGGCTCCACTTAGTCCTGCTGTTGGGCTGGGAGGGGAAGTAGTTTCCTGTTGAAGTGTTAGAGGAGGAGAATTAGAAGTGTTGCTTCAGAGGGAAGATGTTGCTTCACCCATAAGATCAGCAGAGCTGTGGAATTACTAACTTTGGAGTTTATGATCAGTTTGGGGCTGAGGTTGTTTTATCCAATTGTGGGACAGTTCTGAACACACCGGATGCTCCTTTAATAAAAACAATAATTAGGCTGAAATGTAGGGTTGCCAACTTTCTAGTTTCTGAAAACTGGATGCCCCTGTTCCGCCTCTTCCCCCAGGCTCTTCTACCCCTGTTGCTTGTTGCTTTCCCCCTCAACTCCAGTGTGAGTTGCCCAAGAGACTTGCAAACCCCAGCTCCAGCAGGCAACCTGGGAATTCAGGTAGCAGANTTGCCAACTCTGACCGAAGCTATTCCAGGAGATTTTTTCCCCCCAACATGATGTAATGTCATTTTCTTAAAATAGCCTATTAAAATCTCCCGAATTGCTTTCAATAGTCACTGGGAGATCGATAACAATTTTGGGAGACTCCAGGCCAATCCTGGAGGACTGGCAACCCTAGACACCTGACAACCCTACTTTAGGGCTCCTAATGCAGCCCTTTAAATGAGCTTTAAAGTATCCCGACAGTGTGTGGGATTGGGTTGTGAGACAGAGAAAGGGAATAGGAAATAGACAATTGTTGGAGTTGGGGGAAGAGAAGCAGCCAAGCAGGGAAGACCTTTTCTTTAAATCCTGACTATATTGAAATAAATAAATAAAATATATATCCGTTAAAAACCAGACAGAAAAAAATCTTATTTCTCCCATCAAAGAGTACAGGTATAGGGATTTAAAAATTTTTTTTAGGTGGTGGTAGGGTGTAGATGTATATTAGTACCAGCTGGCCTAGCAGATGTAGCATCATCTGGCCCAGCTAGCCAATCAAAATGCACCTTTGGACAAACTTGTCCTAAGCCAGGATCTAATGTAGCATTACGTCACGACAGGGTATGCACAGATAGGCTTGTGCTGCATCTGCCTCGTGTGTTGAACATCACAAGAAGTGTGCTGGTAATCTAAAGAGTGACAGTTTGTAAATTTAAAAAAACAACATTTTAAACTAATTTTTGCATTTGGGGATCAAGGTAACACCCCTTTATGAAAGACGTGTGACTCTATAGCACATTCTGTTGGACTGGCAATAGTGACAAGTATCTGGAGACTGTGGAGATAAGATGTGAAAATATTGTGCTTCCTTGGCTGTCGGAGGAATGAGACAGCCCACAGTTCTGTGTAAAAATCTGAAATTTCTCTTGCCTTAAACATAGTAGCAACTGAACAGTTTTACTCTATGATTCAGATCTTGGAGCTGTTAAAAGTAAAAGTTTCATTATAGACTCCTGTGATTTCTTAATGTTCCTAGGGAAAGAAAATTCCACAGGAAGGTGCTGGTGATGGGGAAATTCAGAAATTTGATGGAGCAGGATATGATAAAGACCTGGTTGAAGCACTGGAAAGGGACATTGTATCAAGAAATCCAAGCATTCATTGGTATGAGAATTTTCTCAGTTAAATTCTTTAGCCAGGTTGGAGGGGAAAGAGCATGTCCTCTCATTAAATTGGGATCTTAACTCTTTTAAAATGGCAAACAGCCATGACTTTCCAAATAGGGGAAACAAGGGCTTCTGGTTCTAATCGCATACTAATTTGATTGCAGAGTAAGACTTTCATTCTTAACCAGTATGATATGCAAAATGTCCATTACGAGTACCTACTCAAAAGCCTAACTGCATCCCAGAGAACATTAAAAGTATTGTTTTGATGATCACTAGGGATCCTAGAAATCCATTTGCAATCGGGGAAAACGAGGAAAAACATGGATTTTGCATTTTTACAGAGAATCTTTAGTTTTTACATTTTGTGAAAAAATAAAAACATATATTCACTATTAACTAAATTTTACTGAAAGTACCAGTGTCACTTATTCAATGTGTGCAACCTCCCCCTCTTGTGATTGATTTTTGGATGCGCTTTAAATTTACAATGGAACCCTGTTTATCTGATCTAATTGGGACCACAGGGCCAGATCGGATAATCAAGAGAATTGGCAAGAGCTTTCTACCCTTATTTCGATCCCAGGCTGCTGGTGGTTCGGTTAATATGGAGAGCCAGATAATGGAGGCTTGGCTAAACAGGATTCTACTGAATATCAATAAAACATTGTGTTCAACTGATATCTATATGTACTGAGGCTAGTTCAGCGTTTCATTTTAATCATGGAAAAACATGGATATTTGATTCTTTATTAGAGAGTTTTGGATTTTTTTAACATGGAAAAGTAGGATCCCTAACGATCACGTGAGCCAAAACAATTTTTAATTGAGTACCATAGTAACCTTAGCTGAAAGTAATTTTTTTGCTGCCTTTCACAGGAGAGGACAATGTGAGGTCAGAGATTTATAGCAATGTTCTCAATAGGAACATTGGCATAATAAAAAAGGATAGTGTTAAATACAATACTTTTCTCTGTTTTTTATGGCTTAAAAACAAAGTGAAATGTTATGCTTTGTAAATTTGTGCTGGTCTTTCGCAGGGATGACATAGCAGATTTGGAAGAAGCCAAGAAATTATTAAGGGAAGCGGTTGTTCTGCCGATGTGGATGCCTGATTTTTTCAAAGGGATCAGAAGGCCGTGGAAGGTGAGAATGTACGACCACATTCTGGGGACTGGTCATGGCACTTTCATGTATGCCAAGTTGTATCTACATGAGTGTAGCATCATGTGCTCATGCTCCCTTGTACTGATGGTATACTGTAGTATTTATAGCTATTATTCTGCAGTAATGGCCTAAAATACACATTTATTTAGCAAGGATGGATAATTCCTTAATTATAATAAATAATCCAGAGTAGCTGGGCCACTGTAAGTGGGAGCCCAATTTGGATCTGATTCACAACTTGAAAAAAAATTGTTGAGGAAGCATATGAGCTGCTGTGTAAACAGAAAATGAAATGACCTAGCTTTTAGTATGGGATTGATTGTCCCTTATTCAGGGAATGTCTTATGATACAGTTGTGGGCTTGTCACTTCATTGAATTAGTTATGATGATGAAGTCCAGGAAGATATTTCCTATTGAATATCCTCTTTATAGCCCTGATTCAGCAAAGCTCTTAAGCATGTGGTTAATGTTAAATACATGAGCAGTCCCAGTACTTAAGGCCCAGATTCAGCAATGTACTTAAGCACGTACTTGTTCTAAATACCTAACCCGTTAGTAGTTAGGGTGGGATTGTGGCTTCCCTTTCATGGCTGGAACTTTTCTTCTTCACTTTGCCCTGTGGGAGAAGCAGACAGAATGTGGTTGTAAACCCTCTCTAAGCAGGCTAGTGTGCCTGAGGTCCTCCACATACTGGAGGCCTGTGTGGGGAGTGCACGGCCCCTCTTCCCTCCTAAACCCATTGGTGCTCATAGGTCAGCACTCTTCCTGACTAAACATAGGTGTTGTGCATTTGCAGCCATCACTTTCTGAACATCCAAGAGCGGTTGTTTCCTTTCTCTGACCTGCGTTTGTGCCAAGAGGGTCCTGTCTTTAGTTGGGCATCCCACTGCTCCACTAGTGGTAGTTATAACTACAAGAAATAACCCTGCAGTGATTTCATCAAACCACTTACTCCCTGCAGTGCATATTAGCTTCTTACTGGGAAACACTGGATCAACAGAGCCCCAGAGGAAGAGTAAAGAAGGCTTTGTGCTTATAAAAGATTTTAACTAGTCAGTAACTGCCAGACTCACAGGTTGTATAGAGAGAAAGCAGCTTGTGCTTCACCCTCCTCCCTCCTCCTTGTGCATCTGTCTAGCTTAGCTAGAAATTCAGGCTCACATTGTGCACCGATCCTTACATCTTGTGCATCCCCAGTTGGCATCATTCTCCCACTGCTTTGCACTCTATGAGGTCATTCACACCTGTGCAATGTGCATGTAAAACGCTACCATTCCCACTTGGTAATGTTACACCCTGTTTACATACGGATAATTGATGACCCCAGGTGTAAGACAGTGAGCAGTTAGGCCCCTTGAATCCATTGGCATTGGATGGGGTATAATTCAAGGCAGAACTTGGCCCCCTGTGTGGCTATTCATTTTAAGACTGAAGCCTTGTCTAGAGTGGGTTTTTAGCCTCCAGTGTAGCCAGACTGGTGCAAACCCCTCACGTGATTTGAACTGGGGCAGTTTAGCTCTGCTTTCAATCCAAGGTCGGCGCAGATGCAAATCAAGTTGCACCGGTGTAAACCATGAGGTTCATAGATTTCAACTCCAGAAGAGATCATTAGATCTAGTCTGACCTCCTGTATGTTCAGTACACCCTCGCTATAGCAAACCCCTAAGGATCCAAGCCATTCGTTTGTTAGAGCCAGGGGTTTGTTATAGCAAAAGAGAGCTCTTCCAGCCTAGGGGCTGCGGCGAGGCTTGAGGTGGGATCCAGGGACTGCGTTCATTCTTGTGAAGGGCATTATAGCAAGGATGTACTGTACAGGCCACAGAATTTTATCTAGTTCCCCTGTGTACACCATGGTCCTCCACTAGTATTACTGTAAGGGTGCAATTCTAGCAGGGACTAATATTCCAGTGTAGACAATGCCTGGATGAACTTGTGTAACAGGAGTCCATTTATATCTTATAGTTGCTGCCTTGGAGTTTAGCAATAGCTAAGTGTTAAATGGCAATAAAGGTATTAATGGTTAATGGAAAATGTAGGCACAGAGAGGCTATTGCTCTTGATGAGTACGGGGAAAACATTTTTGAATAATTGTATTCCCGGTTGATTTGTTTTTATAGATCTCTTCCATGTCATTCTTTGTGCTCCTTGCGGTAAATTTTGTGTAGAACAGACAAAATTTAATTTGCAGCATGGATCGCGTTTAGCAGATATTTTATTGTTGTGGTATTTTATGTAAGATATTAATTGCAAAGCACATTATGATGTGCAAATCTAATTCCAGCTAATTTGATTACCCTTGAAACACAGTTTGACTTTACCTTAGTAAGCTCTTGTTTAGTATGAAATCAGATCTTGCATTTGTAAAAGAAAACTGCTCAGAAAGCTGCCATATTTGCGACAGCAGAGCATTTGGGGTTTCCATATTTCTTCTTGTCCCTTACTGGGTGGGGAAAACATTGTGTCGTTCATTACCACGGTGGCTGAGGGAGGCCCACAGTTTGGAAAGCAGATTTTCAGAGTGTCTTGATGAATTTATTTAAAGTAATTAATTAATTATCAAGTATTACTCCCCATCTTGGGGCAGTTCTAACCTTACTACAGAAGGGGAAATGGTCATTACCACCACTCGTTTTCAGGAATTCTTGCCATGAGAGGCCATTTAAAAACGAATGCCTTTTTTCACAGTCAAGACGATTAGCAAGCCCCAGCATGGATACCTAATTTGGGCCCTGAGAACTTTGTCTCTCCATCCATAATGCCTTTTACACTTCGGTGAACCAAACAGGCACTGATGTAGAGGAGACTAGTGCTCTCCCACTTTGCCCTCTCTTTTACCTGGATGGGAGATGGAAGGATGGTCAGGCCACTAGCCTGGGACTTGGGAGAACTCAGTTCATTTCCCTGCTGTGCCATGGACTTCCTGTGTGACCTTGGACAAGTCACTTAGCCTCTCTGTGTTTCAGTTTCCTCTCTGTATAGTGGGGATAATAGTCCTTCCCTACCTGATAGGGGGTGCTGTGAGGATAAATACAGTAGATTTTGAGACACTCAGATACTGTGGTAATGGGGGCCATGTAAGTACCTTAGCAAGAATAAATAACATGAGAAACCCACGTATACAGTTAATGGTTTTAGTGAAACAAGTGCTTGGAAACAAAAAGCAGGCCCAGGCATATGGCAGAGTTATGTTTTTAAGCAATTAAAATGCAGACCTTGGGTCACATTTAGACCTAGTGCAGCTCAGCTGATTGCTGTGGATTAGCATTTTGCTTACATCAGGGCTGAATTTGGGGGTCTCCTCTTCTCATTTATTTATTACTCTGTATGGAATTTTAGGGTGTTCTGATGGTTGGCCCCCCCGGGACTGGCAAAACCATGCTAGCAAAAGCCGTTGCTACGGAATGTGGGACAACGTTCTTCAATGTTTCCTCCTCCACTCTGACGTCCAAATACAGGGGCGAGTCTGAGAAGCTAGTCCGCCTGTTGTTTGAAATGGTAAGTCCTCGATGCTAGGGACCTTTGTTGGTTTATCAAGCCCCTCACAGCACATTGTTGCAGGATTGAGTTCATTATTCCTAAAACCTCTCCAGTGGATGGGTGTGCACGCTTATATAGCAGACCCTTCTTGATGTATGTTTGAGGATTGTGGAGTAAATTACCCTTGTCTCTAGAAGCAAAATGTGTTTCTTCTATTTTCTCTGTTCCAAGCTGAAGGTTGGTTTCTGAAAATCAAGGGCCAGATCCTGAACTGCAGCTGAGAAATACTTACACACAATCTCACCCCAGGAACTGTCTATGTATGTGTGCAAATATGCCATTTACCCTCTCCTCATCCTTATTTGCTTCTGCACTTCCAAGATGGTGCCCATTAAAACACCTTGCGATTTTTAGATAGGCTGGAAACTCCCCTCCCAACCTTTGACTTCACAAGAAGCACAATATGTATATTACAAATAGTATATTTTGATTGTTCCCCCACCTCCTTTGCAGGATCAAGACCTAAGAAAACAAAGGTCAGATATAGAATTATCAGTCCGCATCCTCAAAGGAAACCTGCACAACACTTTCAAAAGATGAGCCTGGGAGCTTGTGACATACCCAGGGTACAATCTAGACTAATGAGTATCTGTGTCATCCTTGCCCTATAAACTTTATACTGATTTGTTGCTGTAGCCTCTAGTCTGGACTGCTCACAAACAGCCTCCAGCATGCAAGTCACTGCCAGCTATGTCTGTGTGTGTGCTGCAGGGTGACCTCAGCTCACTCCCTATCTTAGATTTCCCACCCCCCCTCCCCCTGAAATATGTACCCTGTACTGCCCAGCCCTCTCCTGGGCAATACAAGTATGTTAAGTCCCGTTTTTTATTTAAGATAATAATATACCAGCTTAGTATTTCAAATAGTTCTTCAGACACCTCAATTTAAACATACTGGATTAGATAAAACAATAAAACAAATTTATTAACTACAAAGAGATTTTAAGTGAATAAAAGTAATGAGGCATAAAAGTCAGAAGTGGTTACAAGAAAAATAAAGATAAAACACAACTAGCGCTTTAACTATGTTAAATGCAAAGCGAAGTTTTTCTCACCACATGCTCTCAACAGGCTTATTGGCCAAACTTCTTAGGCCAGGACCCCTGCTTCCTTTGTCTCTTCTCATGCAGTGAATTGATGGGCAGAAAGAGAGGGAGGAGAGGGGGTGGCTTGGGGTGTTTGTCCCCCTTTTCTATAGTGTCAGCCCCCCCTTTGGAAAACATTTCCAGCTGAGATTCGGGAGACAGAGTGTCTACAGAAAGGGATCTTCCCTGCTGCTCTTCCTCACCTGTTGGAGCTTCTTTTGTTTTCCTTCCTGCTTGATGACTTTGTTTACTCCTTAAATGCAGATTAAGCAGAGCACATTCTTTTGTTTGAGACAGATGTGTTTGCCACCTCAGTTTGGAACATGTGTTAATAACATGAAATAACATGAAAGAGGGAAATCTTCATGGGCGGCGGGTTGTATAGGCTGGGGGCGGCTCAGCCTCCCCAAACATTCAGGCATGACCCCGCCCCCTGCTGGGACCACTCCCTGCGCGTGGCTCCAGTTCTCCGGCTCCAGCCCCCCCAGTGCACTGATGGTGTGGCTGGGGCCACGCACCGCCCGCCTTCCCGTGCTCCTGAACTGAGGAGGCTGCAGCTGTCGCTGGGGCCGCCCGCCCTCCCGGCGCTCCTTTGGGGCTGGGGGACTAGCCGCAGGGGGTGGGGGAAGGGAGGGCTTGGCTCCGGTGGGGGATGGAAGGGGCGGGGCCTCAGATGGAAGGGGCGGGGATGGGGGTTAGCCTCCCCCAGCTGGCAGTTCACGCGCCGCCCATGGAAATCTTATAACTGCACATACAGTGTTGCTATATATTTTATCAAGACAATATTGACGAGCAAATTGAGTCTTCAAATGACACCTTACAAAGATTGTACAAAGATTATTGTACAAAGATTATTACAACAGTGTGTAGGTTGTGGACACAGGTACATTCTGTCACAGAGCTTAAATTCATTACTCTGCTAGACACTAAAAATCATGGACTGAACAGAGACACTGGATTTATGGTTTATTACAACAATCCGTAACCAACGAACCCCCCCTCCCCTTTTTGTCCTATGACTGCAGAGGTGTTAATGGGCCACTCTACCTTGAATGGTCCCTTAGAACACATGCTAAAGAATCTGTTCCACCTTGTATTTAGCTGTGCTTTTTGGAGTACCTTTTCCGGACCCAAAGAGCTCTGTGTGGCTCGAAAGCTGGTCTCTCTCACCAACGGAAGTTGGTCCAGTAAAAGATAATCCCTCACCCACCTTGTCTCTCTAATATCCTCGGACTGACACAGCTACAACTACACTGCATACAAGAAAACGAGTAACACACACAGACTTCTGCACATGCTTAACTTTCTGCACTGTGAAAGTTACCATTGACCTCAGTGGTACGAGTGTGTGTGTGTGTGTGTGTGTGTGTGTGTGTGTGTGTGTGTGTGTAAAGTTAGGCACATGGGAAAGTCTTTGCAGGGTCAGGATCTTAGATGAATTTTTCTGTGGCTGGGACATATCTTCCATTTGTTCAGCACCGAGCACAATAGGGCCTGAAGCCTGACTGGAACTGGTGCTTGTGACTGCAATCTAAGTCATTGTATTTTCACTTCAATAAAGGCCAGGTTTTATGCGCCAACAACAATCTTCATTGATGAAATCGATTCCATCTGCAGCCGCAGAGGCACTTCCGACGAACATGAAGCAAGTCGCAGGGTCAAGTCGGAGCTGCTCGTTCAGATGGACGGTAATTGGTGTTTAGATACCTCCGAGTTGAGCTGCTGTTTCTCTTCTGGTTATGTGACATGCTTTGTAGACACTTCATTGTTCAGAAATGAGTAGAGCTGGCAGAAAACAACCACCTCTTTTTATGGGGGGTCAGGGGGGGGAAGAAGAGATCTCTTTAATTCTGAAGTGTTCAAAATGGGCCCATCTTTTGGTGAATAAGAGAGTCCAGGATATTTAATTTTTTTAAAGTATATTTTTTATAAGCATGACATTGCTGAAAAAGTTTTGCTTTATATAAAGCCATATTCAATAAACTTTCATTTGAAAAATGTAGCCTGCTCTAGGAGAAGCATATTTTGAACATTCATGCAGTTTAAGTTGTGAACAAACACCTTCCTTGACCCTTCCACTCAGGACCTCTTTGTTTGATTTGACTAGACCAGACCAGACCTTGCATTGACAACTAGTGTCCTTTTATTGATAAGATTGACCATTGGATCACTATTCTCTGTATATGGACCATTTAACACCAGCATCAAGGAATATTTATGGTACAGGGGTTTGACTACCCACCACTCTGTTGTTGCTGTTGGTCATTGTAGGGCAGCACCCCCAAGTGTGTAGGCACACCCAGAGGCAGATTAAGGTTTCCTGGGGCCTTGGACCAGAGCAAGTGGGGGGGGCCCACCCCACCCCTTCCACCTGCAGTCCTGCCCCAGTTCCACCCCCTCTGCCTGCGACTCCACCCATGGCCCCATCTCTTTGTGCCCCTTTTCCCAGGCCCCACCTTTGTTCCCCCCCATTCTGCACCCCCACTGCAGCCCTGCAACCCATTTGCTACTTTCTATCCCCCACCCCACTGCCGCCCTAAGACCGGAGAAGCTCTGTTGTCCCCCCCTCCCCCCCCCCGCCACAGCCCCAGGCTGCAGCGGGGAGTGAGAGCTCCCCGAGCCGCGGCAGGTAGCGAGATATCCTTCAGTCCCAGGGCCACAGCAGACGTCCGGGTGCTGGGGCTTCCCCTGCCGCCCCATGGCTTCTGCGGGGGCCCAGGATAAGGGCGCTGGGGCTTCTCCTGCCCGCTTGGCACTTCTGCTGGAGTTCCCACCCTCAGCTTCTGCCTGGGATGGAGTCGGAGGGCGCTGGGCCCTTCCCCTGCTGCCCTCCAGCTTTTGTCAGGAAGCAGGGTTAGGGGACGCAGGGGCTTCCCCCGTTCTGCGGGAGAGCAGGGTTGGGGTGCGGGGGCTTCCCCTGCCACCCCTGGCTTCTGCCAGGGAGCGGGTTTGGTGCACGGGGGCTTCCCCCACCCCCCGGCTTCTGCCAGGGAGCCAGGTTGGCGTGTGGAGGCTTCCCCTGTCACGCTCGCCCGGCGGTGCTGTCCAACACTGGGTACACCACAGAAAATGAAGGGACAACAGCTTTTTTGCCCAGAGGGAATCCGTTTCTTTTTTAATCTAACTGCTTGGGTTGGGGGGTGACGGAAAGTTTTTTTTACCTTCTCTTTAGTGGCCAATACAGAATAAGTTGGTAGTTTCAGTTCAGTTCATAGTGGGCAAGTGTCCACACATCACAAAACTACGTTGTTGGCAGTCTGGCAGCGGCCAAGAACTGAACTGTCAGGCAGAATAAACTGTTCTCTCCTTCCTAGAAGTAGGTGCTGCCTCCAAAGCAGAGCTGGGGTATGTTGGGAGAGTGGTGTAGAGAAGCTTGCACCCATGCTGTGCCCATGTACTGATAAATGCAGTGCCTCCTTCTCCAAGGTTTGTCGGTCCAGCACCTTTAGCAAGCATGGTATTTGCTACGATCATTAAAATGACTCTTTCCTACACTGTTGGGCTTGCAGGAGTAGGTGGTGCACTAGAAAACGATGACCCTTCCAAAATGGTGATGGTGCTGGCTGCTACAAACTTTCCCTGGGACATTGATGAAGCATTGCGAAGAAGATTAGAGAAACGGATTTATATACCTTTGCCAACAGGTACGATTGCTACAAGCATTTTCCTTTAAATGTTTTTTCTAGGAAACTGTTCTTCACTGTATCTCTTAGGATTGTTCAGACCGTTGATATTTCTGTTCTAAACATTGCATTTGTGGGGTTAATAACTTGGCTGGCTGTTTTCTTAAAAAAATTGCTTGGAGCTCAGAAACAATGA
This sequence comes from Platysternon megacephalum, assembly GCA_003942145.1. Classification (NCBI taxonomy): domain Eukaryota; kingdom Metazoa; phylum Chordata; order Testudines; family Platysternidae; genus Platysternon; species Platysternon megacephalum. Next base: position 674,780 of record QXTE01000100.1, on the reverse strand, counting down.
GCTATGGTATTTCATTGCAGACCCATTGATGGGTTCTTATGTTTTGAAACCAAGTTAGTTTTAATGAGCCTGGAATTATTTTAAATGTTGCAGTCAATCCGTGAGTGATCATCAAAGGAAGCCTTTGGACTTTTTAAGAAATATTGCAAATGCATTCCCATGCCTTTGCAGATGAATGCAGAGAAGTGGATCCATGAATTATCACTTCCAGGCTTAGCACATTGTAAATCACTGCTTGCCGGCCTTTATGCCTAGACTTCAAGTCACTCAAAATGTAGCAGACTGATTGCTTTCCTGCCCAAGATGCCTTGGCTTGTATTGTCATTCATTCCTGGCTGTCACTCGTATACCCTGTTAATTTCAAGATTCGTATCACTTGAAGGTTGTATAGCTTTGTTTCTTCTTGGGACAGTGGATGCCTTGTGTCACTGCATGAGCACACAAGATAACAAGATGCGTGTTCATGGTGACAGCCGTTGTGATTGAGCTTAACAGGTATAAGGACATTTTAATAAGTATACAGCTTGTTTTTTGCAGCTCACAGACAGTAATAGCTCATAACAGGATGACTGTCTTTATGACCGATTAGTCTAAAATTCTATCAGTTTGCTCTTGTTTCTAATTGAACAAGACTTGCTTTTGACGTAGTGTAATACACCCTGCACTTCTTACATGAGGTGGATTTGCCACTGTAGTTGTGAGTTTACATTCTATCATCTTATTCCGCATATGAGGAAGTTAAATTGTTCTGTGCATCTCCAGATGATGTAAAAGCAGCAAAGAATCCTGTGGCACCTTATAGACTAACAGACGTTTTGCAGCATGAGCTTTCGTGGGTGAATACCCACTTCGTCAGATGCAAGATATTAGGAATGGCAATATACAAAAACCTGTAGGAGAACACTTCAACCTCCCTGGCCACACAATAGCCTTTGTGTGGCCAGGGAGGTTGAAGTGTTCTCCTACAGGTTTTTGTATATTGCCATTCCTAATTACTTGCATCCGAAGAAGTGGGTATTCACCCACGAAAGCTCATGCTGCAAAACGTCTATTAATCTATAAGGTGCCACAGGATTCTTTGCTGCTTTTACAGATCCAGACTAACACGGCTACCCCTCTGATTCCAGATGATGTATTTACATTCATGCTTTGTAATTTGAGATCACCAGGGATTTCAGTTGGAAAAAGCTTAAACAAAATAAATAAATTGTAGGATCTGGTGTAGTGTGAATTTTATAATGTGATATTTCTAAAATGACATAAGGCCCTGGGAAAAACTTAGGAAAATATTCTGTTTTAGAGAAACAATTCTGCATGTGTGCCATATGTGCATCTATGGTGTTCTGTAAATAATAAATAACCCTTCTAAAGAAAATGCCGTCTCTCTGTACAGACCCCCTTTCTGGATTATAGGTAATTTTGTAAGGCACTTAGGTACCACAGTAGTATAAATACTTTCTATATTTTCTTTTTCACTGTTCTCTGTTAGTCACCAGGGACACTTATAAAACAGGAGTTGTGTTCTTAAGATTTTATCTGCTCATCTTGCTGCTTCCCTCTCAAAGTGGTCATCCTCTGTTTTTAAGACATCAAAGCTGGTTGCTGTAGAAATGAAGGTGCTGATGTAATGTAAATTTTCCCTTGCAATATAAAACTGAAAAGAAACCCTCTTTCTCTTCACCCGCACCCCTCAAAATAACATAAAGGGACAAACTTTCAAATGTGGGTTCCCAAATCACAAGCGTAGGACTTGCATACGCACATGCTTTGTGTGCAGAAAGGTTAAATTGGCTATGTAAATGGGTACTTATTTAGTCAGTTACCATGCTGTGCACACAGCATCTGTGTTTGAAAATTGGCCAATGCAATTGTTTCTAAATATAATTTCTCTGTTTTCCATGAGGTTTCAGCAACTCTGTTGGGCCCCAATTCAGCAAAGCACTTAAGTATGTGCTTAAAATTTAGCGTATGCTTAAGTGCTTTGCTAAATGCTCTCTACCGCTAAGTAAATGGAAATATTTGTGTCATCAAGTCCATGGTGTTTCTAATAAAACCATGTAAATAATGTGCAGTCCAACTTCTGAACAGAAGGGTGTATCCCAGGGGTCAGGAGGAGCATCAGAGGTTTGTAGGATCACGCCTTTGTGTCTTGTAAGAATAATATTCCCTGCTGGTCAGCTGTGTACAGTGAGAAAACGATCCATAACAAGGTATGTGATTATACCAGAGACAGTATCTGTTTGTCTCAGGCACATTGTGCAGAATGAAGCAAATGGCTAAGTGCTTTCAGTCACCTGAGAAGTGTAAGCATTTGGTATGATTGCACTTCCTGAGTTGTTTGGGGGTTTTATGAAGTGTCTGTACAGGATATTTTTTAACTACATGCTCTGCCAAAAATGTGATCGGTTTTGTTTTTCTAATATGTGAGTACAAAGGAGATCGCTCACCATAGGTGCTGCCCAGTGTTCAGGCAGGGCATGCCAGGTTCTTTTCTTTCCTGGCACCCTGTGGTGGTGTGCGCCTTCTGTGACGCAGCCCTTCTGCTGGGTGTCACGTTGATGTCCACCCCTTCTGGAGTAGAAGAGTCCAGCAATGGGGTAGCCCTCTAGGTAAAGCAAAGGGCTTCCGAGTCAGGGTCTTGACTCTTCTGTCTTTAGTGCCTTCTCTCATCTAGATTGCCCATCATGGTTAGACTTCTGGCTTTGATACCCCTAGCCTAAGGGGTGGTAGAGCAAGCTCTCCACCAGCTTCCGCTCCAGGGCTCAGTAGTAAGCAGCTACATCCTGCACCCCAGAGTGCTACACTGCTGCTTCTCTGGGTCACTTGCTACCTGTCCCCTCTTTTCACAACAGATGAAGTACAGTAGAACCTCAGAGTTACAAACGTTTCCGAGTTACGAACAACCTCCATTCCCGAGGTGCTCATAACTCTGAGGTTCTACTGTAAAGACTTTTAATAACTGGAATCAAAGATAAAGTCTCAAACCTTCAGAGAATCTCTAGGCTCTTCCCTTCTGGTGTGGCAACTTTGCCAAAGGAAGGCAGCAGGCAGCAGGGGCTCCTGCAGTGCACCTTTCCAGGAACTCAGAATGTATGTCAGTTCACCTCCACTGTATGCTGCCTTACTGAGCTGACCCGTTCTGTTTGTGCTCCTCCTCCAAGCCATGCACGCTTTGCAGGTATGGCCTGGTGAGGCTGCCTGGGTCTGGAGCAGCTGCTTATCCCCTTCCTTATTGGTGCTAGGTTTGTATAACCCATCATAATGAGGCTTTTCATCTGTAGTTTCCATTTAAAGCCTAGATTGTGTTTGTCTTTTTGAGTATTTGTGTGTCATAGTGACTTGAACAAAAGTATTGTTAAACTTTAAACAAGTGATTCTTGTATCATAGCAAAAGGCAGAGCAGAGCTGCTTAAGATTAATCTTCGGGAAGTAGAGATGGATCCTGATATACACCTTGAAGAAATTGCTGAGAAGATTGAAGGCTACTCTGGTGCTGATATAACTAATGTTTGCAGGTATTTTGTTCACTTTATTTGCAAACAAATATAAAATCAATAGTTATGTTACTCAGTAAAAGAGAGCAGCACCAGGCCCTACCCACAATAGTTGAACGCATCCTAGCAGAAACCATGTTTAAGGCTTGAATACATTTGCCAGCACTATTCAGTACAATAGTATGGTTCTTAGAAAGCATGGAGTCTGTGTAAAAGATGTGATGGTGTCTGCTATGGTCGTGGGAGAACAGACAGCCTGAGCAAATGTTTTGTTACCATTGTCTCCTTTCACCAACTCATGTTTTAATCTTCTAATCTAGTATAAAGCCGGGTTGTTTGGGGTTTTTTAACCCTGTGGGCTTAGGAGCTGGAATTTCCTGCTGCAGAGAGAAACAAGATATTTTACTTATTCCTATATAACATTTTCTATTGCAGTCATGTCCAGAGACCCAATTAGGACTCAAGTATCAGAGGGGTAGCCGTGCTGCTTTAATTAGGACTCAGATGCTCTCTGTGCTAGATAGAGCTGGCTGGAAACTGCAATCTCTATTCTGCAGAATATTCAAAAATTTAAAAAATATATTGCTTTGAACCAAAAAGATCAATGACATTTCCTGCAGAACGGGAATTCCAAAATTTTGTTTTGAAAAAGTCAAAATGACCTCTTGTTTTGATCTTTTTCAAACATTTCAGTGGCTTTCTGTGCTCACTGGAACACTGTCAACCTGCCAGGCAGGGAGATGGGCAACTTGGGGACCCTGAGAGCTTGGCTGCCAAGGAGCCACAAGCCTGGGAGCTTGGGATCTGAGGCTTCCAGGGCCTCCAGGGTCCCCCAGGCTTTCCAGCAGACTGCCTGGTTTCCATCAGAATTTCATCAAAATTGTTGTTACTGCAAAACATTTCAATTTAGAAGAATTTGTATTTTCTAATAGAAAAACGTTCTGCTGGAAAACGTCCAACCCGTGCTAGAGCTAGGGGCTGTACATCAAGTACAAACCCCTGGTCCATGCCCAGAGGAACTTACACTCTACGAACATGTCTCAATAATTTGGTGACCCATATTTCTACTGATTAGGTGGCCATTAACCTGTGTTGAAATGACTCAAGAGTTTTGAAATCTTTGTGTTGAACTGTACAATAGTTAGGTTAAATGTTATCCCTCGGGCCTATATTCTCCCTTGCTGGGAAAACTGCAAAAAGAGAATCCATAACTGAAAATTCCACATGGGCCATGCTGTGAGAAATGAGCGACATTCTCTTTTCTGGTGAGCAGGGGTTAGAAAGGGCCAGGGGAAGAGTCTACCAGACGAATAGAGCATAAAGATCTGCAGGCATCGGTGTCCTCAGCCCTGTGGATTAATATGTCATGTGCTTTTTGGCTGCCACACTGCACTTTCCGGATCAAATCACCCTGCCATAACTGGCAGCAGGGCTGAATTGCATGTCAAGCTGCCATTGGCTCCCCCCCTCCCCCCAGGGACTGCACACTGCTAAGGAGGTTGAAGCCATGGAGTGGGAGTTAGTGCTGCAACAGAGGGGAACAGAAGCTCCTGAGTGTTTCAAAAAGGAGGGAGCAGCTGAGCACAGTTTTTTTTCCATGAGTTTAGTGACTGCATTGAAGTCACAAGATTCATCTCCATGAATCATTGTAAAAGGTTTTCAGTTTTATAGTTTTAATTATCTCTGCACATTTACCATATGCTTAAATGGATTTGGGTACCAATGCATTCTTTACATCAAATGAATGTAGTGATCTTGGAACATAGAAGCGAAGAAAGATGTGTTCTACATCTTAGCAGTTAATGCTTTCGTAAGTGTTCCTTCCAGTGAAGCCTGAGAATATAATCAAAATTCATATGGCTCACAGCACACACTACTGACATGTATTTTCCTTTGTTTCCAGGGATGCCTCTTTGATGGCAATGAGACGGCGCATTAACGGCTTAACCCCAGAAGAGATCCGTGCACTTTCTAAAGAGGAACTTCAGATGCCTGTTACCAAGGGGGACTTTGAGCTGGCTCTGAAGAAAATCTCCAAGTCTGTTTCAGCTGCAGACCTGGAGAAGTATGAAAAATGGATGGCGGAGTTTGGATCTGCTTAACCTCAGTGACGTCTCTTCTGTGCTATAGTTTTTTTATCTTTTCCTGTTGTAAACTGTAAAATGAGTTAGAAATGTTTTAAAAGGTTTAATAAAAGGTTTGATTTTTTTTTTCTTCTGGTGACAAGAATCTCCCCCCCCTCCCCCCCCCTTTTAAATTTTGTTATGCTTGAAAGGAACAAAAATGGTAACCCACATGAGACATAAAGATGCTTTCTGACTGAATAGTAAAATGCATAAATAGCAAGGGAAAAATACACTTTTGAAGATAAGCTGCACTTTTCCAGTTAATGTCAGTGTTCCTTATTTTCACACACACTAGTCTTTCATGGCCCAAATCTGTAAATCAGACATGGGAGGGTGATGAGAGAAGCTAGCAGAGACTTGCTGCACACCTTATTTGTAGGAATCGCTGTATTTCTAGTAAGGATCAGGTTCCTTGCCCTTGTATGTGGCACTGAAGTTACTGTTTGGCTGCTGCTTCTCCTTTCACTAGGTTATTCTGAGCAAAGTCCATGGGTAACATTGGCCTTGTTTACAGTAAGCAGAGAGCAGTTTGCATCAAGATTCAAATTGTTAATGATTTTGTTGGAAACTTTCAGCCTGATTTTCCTCTCACTCTCACCAATTTTACACTGGTGTAACTTCACAGACTTCTGTGGTGTTACTCCTGACTTTACGCCAGTGGAAGTGAAAGGAAAATTGGGGCACTTGATTTCTTTTGGTCAATCTTAGGCCACATTTGCACCAGTTGAACCAAAGCTGTGATTTTTAAACTGATTTTAGTTGACCCTCTACTCTTGCACTATTACTCATCCCCCTATATTTTGTTTGTGTTTTCTAGATATTTTTTATTCTTATTTATTGAACACCAATAGTGTGCTTGACTCAATTCAAGACTAATACCAAGCCCGGTCCTGCTCCTAGAAGACAGACACAGGACATGGGGCTCTCGTTTTCCTATCAGTCACGAACACTCTCTTTCCTAGATGTGGTACAGGACAACATTTGTTTACGCTGTGGAACTGTTTTTGCAGTTAAAACTATTTTATGCAGTTTTCTTAAATATGTAAAAATGCTTCGACTGGGAAAATGATTAATTTCGCTAGATTGTCTCTCTTCTACCCTCCCTCCCCCCATGCCAATGTAATGCTGAAAAATGCTGGATTGGCAGCTTTGGAGAATGAAGGCCTCCGTCCCAGAGTGTGGCTGTCACACTGGAAGTGGCTATGCTGGCCCCTCTCCACACGAGTTTGTCTGTGGCTCATATCTGACGTACCGGAGCTTCCTCTGCTCGGAACAGAGAGAGAGTTCAGTTTCAGTGGCCATCCTGTCCTTGGCCTCTCTGCTGAGGCTGTTAATAAGGCTGCCAGTTGTGATGATGGGGATTGTAACATCAACCTGTTCCTTAGGAATTAGACCGAATCCACTTTTCATATAATCGCCAAACTGCTATGGCATGGAAGCAACTTCTTGCTATAACTGACTTTGACCAGACCTAAAAAGGTTCCATCTACCATTATTACTCAACCGAGCTAGCCAGTCCTTCATAGTACCTGTGGGACATGGCCAGAATTGTTTAGAAGAATTGCTAGTGCAGACACAACTCTGGCGCCTCATCCATTCACTTGTTAGGGGAGAGAGACGTCTGGGATTTATTCTAAACAGTTCTACAGCATATAACTGGTTACGTGGGCTACATTTGCAATAGTTTTGCCATGGATTCATTATCTGTTGATACCTTGGATGTAGCCAGCACCTTGAATGGTATGGTTTGCTCTTTTCAAACAAAAGCCTGTGAATGGTACGGTTTGCTCTTTTCAAACAAAGGGGCTGCTCTAACTTGAATGGAAAAAATCCTAATAAATGTCCTGATGACTCTCATTCATGTTGCGTTGTACTTTTGTTTGGATGCAGACTTTGGACTCAACTGTGGTTCTTCTGGCCCAGGCCCCTGTGGCTGACCTGGGCAGGATGCCTCTTGAGCTCTGGCAGTGCAAGGGGAGCACAGGTGCTGCAGAGACCTTCCAAAGGGTGCAGCATTTGCTCCACTGGCCAGAACTGGGGAAAGGGAATTGTGGGCCCTGCTGCGCTGTACCCCTGCCGGGGGAGGCTACGGAGCTCAGGGAACACATGGACTCTCATTGTGGTCATCCCTTGCATGGTGGAGAGAGAAGGCTCCATTTGCCCTCCTTCCCCTGACCAGGTTGCTGCACTTGTGCAGGGCTGGGCACATTTGCACCCCTTGCATTTTCACGTATCCCTAATGGTACGTGTGACCATCAGACTAAATAAAGAGGCAGTCTCGGAAGTTGCAAGAGGAGACCAAGTGTAATCTGTATTGTTCTAGAACAGAATTCAGCCCTACTCAGGCGGTCAGCACAAGCCCTGTGGGCTTAAATGGGATTTAATTGGTTCATTGCCCTTTGCCCAAGAATGAATGTCACCCCTAGTGAATAGCTGAGCCTTTCCTGGGGGGGAGAAAAGCTTTTAAAAAATTGCAAGATTCCATAATTATTCCTTGCTCCTTCGTGGGTGGTGAAGCTGTCAGGCATTGCACTTTCCTGTAATTACTGTTGTTCATTTGATTTTAATGTTGTTCTTTCATGTGGCTACTACTTGGACACTGCAGAAATTAAAGGACCCAATGAGATTCTCTAATTAGTACTACTGGAGTAGTGCCTTGGTCCCCCATTGTGCTAGGCACTGTACAAACAGAGAGCGAGAGAGTCCCTGCCTGAAGAGCTTACAACCTAGGCAGACAGAAGACTGGAGGGGAACTGGAGGCAGGAAGTTACTTGCCCAAGGCAATGCAGCAGCCCTGAGACAGAGCTGGAAACAGAAGCACTTCTCCTGATACCCAGTCAGGTGCCCTACCCACTAGATCATGCTGCCCTCCTCTGTAGGTCCATCTTGTAACAAAAGTCTCCTTTGCTACCGTGATTTGCTAGGGTTGGTTGCCTCAGTAAACAGGGGTCACGCTTGGGGAATCATAGTCACGGACTTTTCCCTCCTACCCCTTCAAATTCTGATCGGTGTTTTGGGCTTTGAACGCTACACTTCAGCTTCTGATCTGGTGGGTGCGGCTGTAACTCCAGTGAAATCAAAGGGGTTGTACCTGCTACAAGTGACCGCAAGACTCTAACATTGCTCTATGGGCTGCTGCACAATGCGAGTGGCCCCCACAAGGTGCGTTCAGCCACCGTGATTCAGAAAGTCTCAAACGTCCCTGCATGTTCTTTTGCGTCATGTGAGGCAGTGACCCGCCTGCCAATGAGCACGCTGGGAGGATGGGGTGATCTTAGGAGAGGTTTCATTACCCTGAGCTCCTCACTCAAACTGCCACTTTAAAGTGTTACGCCACCACATCGCATCATCGGAGCCATCTGTGAAACAAAGTTCAGTGTGGTGGGGACTTAAATATTCAAACACCTTTTGAACCCTTCCACACATGCAAGACCAAAATGTTATATCACTGAGCCCCCCATAATGAGCCTTCTCTCCCCCACCTCAATCAATTTTCTCGTGTTGATGGTGCCCTTATAGAAATGTATTTCACAGCTGCAGCACAGACTTGTGAAAATGCCCCCAAATCACAGATTTTATTCTTTATCTGTATCATGGTAGCTCTCAGAGGCCCCAGCCAGGATCAGGGCCCTGTTGTAAAACCACAACGTAAGAGTCTCTGCCCCAAAGACGTTGCAAGATAAGGCCCTAATCCTGCATTGCAGCTCCCTGCAGTTGGATCCTTGAACTGGCACAAAGCGCCAATGGGGGCTCTGCAGGAGTCTACCTCACCTACCAGCTTGCAGGATGTAAGAGTGAATGGGGAGGGAGGGCAAGGCTAACAGTGACAAGAGCTCATGGTTACCTAGATTAGCTATGGGCACAATTAGCAGGAATCAGCTGACTTTAAAAAAAAAAATCTCTGTAATTGTGACAGTAAGTCATAGCTTTCATTTGGTGATGCCTGAACTACCATGGGCACAAAGTCCAAACGAACCGCAATATAGGACAACAATTGGATCACTTTGTGTATATATATTTTTGTTCAATGTGTGGCCGCTCAGTATTTTGTACCTAAATTACAGGGGAACTTGTTTTAAAACAGTATTAAGGTATCTCTTTCCAAACATCTGTGAACATCTGTCCTGCTGGCACCATTAACGTTGTAACCTTAATAAATTGGTTGTATTGATAAACATGGAGAGTCTTTCTCTCTTTGCTCTTGCAAATGTTTTCCTGATGTTTGATCTAGGAGTCTCCCACCCTAGATTGAGATTTTTCAGCATGTGGTGTTGATATTTGAGTCACTAAAACCCTTGGCAGCCAGGGATTGATGTTCACAGAATCTGTGTTTTGGATCGAACCATCAGTCATGCTTTCCATTCTCAGCTGGCCTTTTGTGGCCACAACCTATAAAACAATGTATGCTGCATGGCTGATGCTGATGGAGGAAATGGGAAAGGCCCTCTCTGATTTTCAGCAGAGAGTTAATGCCCTGCTCAGACCTCAGACAATTGTTCAGCTCTACTTTATTACCTGCTCCTGGGGCCTGAAAGTCTAATCAGGCACCTAAGAAGCTATATGATTAACAGCTTGCTAACCAGGCCTTTCAGAAGGGTAAGCTCCAGTAACTATCAGAGGAGAGGGCACATGGCAGAGCTGGGATGAGAACCCAGGTTTCCTCAGCCCAAGTTGTGTGTGTTTGTTTTCTAATTATGTTAACTTTTTTAACTGTGTTTTGTGGTCACAATATTCTCCAACACTCAAGAATGAAGCTTGCTGACCAAAGGACTGTTCTTTCCGTTGCTGAACCTGTTGATCCATTCCACCAGCTGAAAGGAAGGTAATTTCACATAGAACCTGTAGTATGCCCATTTAAAAAAAGAGAATACAAAGTTGCACCATACTGCTCTGGTCACTGTGAAGGTGAAAGAATGTGCACACACCTTGTAAAGGGAGAGAGTGCACCAAACTATCAGGATAGTTAGAGAAACAATGAGATCATGTGAAACCAACCAAGGAGGAAATGTGAAAAAATCTTCCATCAATTTTGGAATAAATTGTCCTGAATCAGGTCCAGGAATGTAAGCTGCAATTAGGGACTGTTGTTCCTATCTGCAATTACAGTGCTTGGTACATTTTGAGCATGACTATAATGCAAATTATATTATTGCCTATTTGTGCATAACTGAAAACCTGGGAAAGTGCAAAGTGTGAGTGGTACTCATTAGTCACCAGTGTAAAGTGAGTGGGCATAATGGATGGGGCCTGATTTGACTCAGCAAAGTGTCCACATAGCAAAGGCACAAAGAGGGACCATTTGTAAGCCAGTGGCAGGTATGCAGCCAGGCAGTCTCTCAATGTGCCCAGGAGGGAATAAAACTTGTATAAAGCCACCAGTGGTGGGGGTGAGGGTTGCCGCAGTAAACAGCTGACACTGTGGAAGAATTGTAGCCATGGGGTTGTCAGCTGAGCAGTGAACTGGCTTCAGAAGTTTTCTTTTACGCTACAGTCTACTTCTGTAATGGCCAAGAGACCCAATGTTCCTGTATCATCCAATGCAAAGCCCGGAGGCTGAGCTGCCGCAGACATATGTTGCCTGAAAGGTCATGCTGTATGCCATTGTTAAGCATTGTTACTTTAATTCAGATAACGAGGTGAGTGACCTCCCCCCACATGATCAATGTCCCTTCAGAAGGAATGGCCCTCACTGCATCTGCATAAACCACACACTTCATAGCCTGGATTTCACCCTAACTAAGGGAACTGGGACCACAGGTAACTGAACTGCACGAGCCAGTAGCAAAAATCCCCAACACTAGATGGGGAGGGCTCTGAGTTACTACAGAGAATTCTTTCCCAGGTGTCTGACTGCTGGTCTTGTCCATGTGCTTAGGATCTAACTGATCACCATATTTGGGGTTGGGAAGGAATTTCCCCCCAGGTCAGATTGGCTGAGACCATGGGGTGTTTTTCGCCTTCCTCTGCAGCAAGGGTCACGGGTCACCTGCAGTTTAAACTCGTGTAAATGGTGGATTCTCTTAACTTGAAGTCTTTAAATCATGATTTGAAGACTTCAGTCACTCAGCCAGAGGTTAGGGGTCTATTTCGGGAGTGGACAAGGTTCTGTGGCTTGCAATGTGCAGAAGGTCAGAGACGATCATGATGGTCCATTCTGACCTTAATGACTATGAATCTAAATCACACTTCTGTCTTGCAGACTGGAGGTGACTTTTGAATCATTGCATGACCCTTGCACAGTCAGTGAATTGAGCAGCACATGTTTTAGGCCTTCTCTACCTTACAAGCATAACCCTGTGTCTGTAACCAGTTCATGACCTTTTCATCTGACCCAGTTACAACAAACACGGTTGAGCTGTGGCCACAGGAGCTGCTTTTTGCACAATAGAAGTGTGTTTTTTCCCATCAACTACAAGACCTTACTACCTAACTGTGTCTGCATCAGTGCATTCTGGGAAACTCTGGGCAGCGATACCATAGCAGCTCAATAGAGAATCAGGAGAAGAGGGGCAAGGCACTGTGGTGTTCCCAGTTCTCATGGCTGTCCCTATAGAGTTAAGGGGGTGTGGTTGTGCTGTGTGCTAACTGCATCACCTGGTTTCTGTAACTGTGTGGCTTCTTGTTCTTTCCTGTAACACTAACACTCTTCTCAGGATTAGGTGGCGAGACTTCACTGAGTATTTCCTGCTTTTTTGAATGTTTGAGTTTGGGGTTTTGGAGTCCCCTGGGCCCAGCAGGTCCTAGGGAGCAGTTGTGTGCCAGCAGCATTAATGCGCCATCTCAGTGAAGGGTTTTGTCAGGGAACACTACCTCTGATGTGCAGCGAAAAACACTGGTGTGTTCTCTCATGAGCGCTGTCCTCGGGCACAGCAGTGTAGCTTTGTGCAAAGTCTCCCAAAATATATCTTCTTAGCTTAACAAAGACATAGACGCTCTGAGCCCGATCTCAGCCCCTTACTGCCGTTAGCGAGCATTTACTCACATGAGTAGTTCCATTGGCGTGAGAGTAACCAAGAATGGGAGGAAGGCTTTCACCAACTGGCCTTTGGAAAGCAAAAGAGGTAGAACATGTTTGCCTAAAGAAACCCGAGAGTCCCTAAGTCATGCTTTTCCACAGGGGCAGTGAAAATGTCCCTGCTTTTCCACCTCTCGCTTAAACAGCTGCTGTGCGGTTGTGCTGTGCTTTATGATCCCAATATACCTTGAAATGTGTGTAGATGTTTTCATGTCTCTTCACAGATGTCTTTCACACTTGGATTGGTTCAACAGGCACCTATCTTGCTTAGCAATGGGTGTTCTTGTATAGGCTGTTGTGCCATTTATAATTGAGCAGGTTGATTGTATGAGATAAAGTGAAATAAAGGTCATTGGGCTGGTGAAGGTGAGAGGAAATGTGCGGAATAGCAATTGGGTGGAAAGTAACAGAAACCATAGCAACTCTGTGAAGGGTTTATAAATATAACAAAAGAAAAGGGAATAGCCTGAAGGAGCTGCTGTGCTGACAACACGCTGCAATATGCATGTTGATCAGAATAATGCCGTATTCACCTCTGTGCCAGTCAGGACGATGTACTGTAACAAAATGTGTCTGTTTCGGAGACTGAAGGAAGGACTGCCTCAGTCACTAGCTTCTTATCCTGACTGGTTTCTCAGTGCTTTGCCGGTCTCCATATAGGATTGCTAAAGACGTCAAAAGGGCTCTCTCTTTTATTTACGCTGTCACGGAGTCACAGGCTCAGTGCTCTGGAACTGCTCTGTATGAAGCCAGACAGGACTCTGGCGTAGCATGCCTCAGCCATTGTCGCCAGGGCATGAAGCCTTTTCAGCTATGGCCTTCCTGGGTCCGACCCCTGTTCTCACCATGTACTTCCCTCAGTGAGTCCACCTGGACGGGACCCCTGGGGAAGCCACAGGAGCCATGCACCCCAACTTCACAGTCAGCAGTGACTCTCAGGAACATAGCATAGAACATAGCTTGTTAGCACAGAAAGCAGGACAATTCAGTAAAGTCCATCTTGGGGAAAGGGAAACCTAAGTCTTGGGGTCCTGGCCCTCCCCCTAGAGTCCCAAACAGGTTTATAGATTCATAGATTCTAGGGCTGGAAGGAACCTCGAGAGGTCATCGAGTCCAGTCCCCTGCCCTCATGGCAGGACCAAATACTGTCTAGACCATCCCTGATAGACATTTATCTAACCTACTTTTAAATATCTCCAGAGATGGAAATTCCACAACCTCCCTAGGCAATTTATTCCAGTGTTTAACCACCCTGACAGTTAGGAACTTTTTCCTAATGTCCAACCTAAACCTCCCTTGCTGCAGTTTAAGCCCATTGCTTCTTGTTCTATCCTTAGAGGCTAAGATGAACAAGTTTTCTCCCTCCTCCTTATGACACCCTTTTAGATACCTGAAAATTGTTATCATGTCCCCTCTCAGTCTTCTTTTTTCCAAACTAAACAAACCCAATTCTTTCAGCCTTCCTTCATAGGTCATGTTCTCTAGACCTTTTATCATTCTTGTTGCTCTTCTCTGTACCCTCTCCAATTTTTCCACATCTTTCTTGAAATGCGGTGACCAGAACTGGACACAATATTCCAGTTGAGGCCTAACCAGCGCAGAGTAGAGCAGAAGAATGACTTCTCATGTATTGCTCACAACACACCTGTTGATACATCCCAGAATCGTGTTTGCTTTTTTTGCAACAGCATCACACTGTTGACTCATATTTAGCTTGTGGTCCACTATAACCCCTAGATCCCTTTCTGCCGTACTCCTTCCTAGACAGTCTCTTCCCATTCTGTATGTGTGAAACTGATCGTTCCTTCCTAAGTGGAGCACTTTGCATTTGTCTTTATTAAACTTCATCCTGTTTACCTCAGACCATTTCTCCAATTTGTCCAGATCATTTTGAATTGTGACCCTATCCTGCAAAGCAGTTGCAATCCCTCCCAGTTTGGTATCATATGCAAACTTAATAAGCGTACTTTCTATGCCAATATTTAAGTCGTCGATGAAGATATTGAACAGAGCCGGTCCCAAAACAGACCCCTGCGGAACCCCACTTGTTATACCTTTCCAGCAGGATTGGGAACCATTAATAACTACTCTCTGAGTACGGTTATCCAGCCAGTTATGCACCCACCTTATAGTAGCCCCATCTAAGTTGTATTTGCCTAGTTTATTGATAAGAATATCATGTGAGACCGTATCAAATGCCTTACTAAAGTCTAGGTATACCACATCCACAAGACTTGTTATCCTATCAAAGAAAGCTATCAGATTGGTTTGACATGATTTGTTCTTTACTAATCCATGCTGGCTATTCCCTATCACCTTACCACCTTCCAAGTGTTTGCAGATGATTTCCTTAATTACTGGGTTGTTTTTATTTCCCTTTTTATAGATGGGCACTATATTTGCCCTTTTCCAGTCTTCTGGAATCTCTCCTGTCTCCCATGATTTTCCAAAGATAATAGCTAGAGGCTCAGATATCTCCTCTATTAGCTCCTTGAGTATTCTAGGATGCATTTCATCAGGCCCTGGTGACTTGCAGGCATCTAACTTTTCTAAGTGATTTTTAACTTGTTCTTTTTTTCTTTTATCTTCCAAACCTACCCCCTTCCCATTAGCATTCACTATGTTAGGCATTCCTTCAGACTTCTCGGTGAAGACCGAAACAAAGAAGTCATTGAGCATCTCTGCCATTTCCAAGTTTCCTGTTACTGTTTCTCCCTCCTCACTGAGCAGTGGGCCTACCCTGTCCTTGGTCTTCCTCTTGCTTCTAATGTATTGATAAAAAGTCTTCTTGTTTCCCTTTATTCCTGTAGCTAGTTTGAGCTCATTTTGTGCCTTTGCCTTTCTAATCTTGCCCCTGCATTCCTGTGTTGTTTGCCTATATTCATCCTTTGTAATTTGTCCTAGTTTCCATTTTTTATGTCACCTTTTTATTTTTTAGCTCATGCAAGATCTCGTGGTTAAGCCAAGCTGGTCTTTTGCCACATTTTCTATCTTTCCTACCCAGTGGAATAGCTTGCTTTTGGGCCCTTAATAGTGTCCCTTTGAAATACTGGCAACTCTCCTCAGTTGTTTTTCCCCTCAGTCTTGATTACCATGGGACCTTACCTATCAGCTCTCTGAGCTTACCAAAATCCGCCTTCCTGAAATCCATTGTCTCTATTTTGCTGTACTCCCTTCTACCCTTCCTTAGAATTGTGAACTCTATGATTTCATGATCACTTTCACCCAAGCTGCCTTCCACTTTCAAATTCTCAACGAGTTCCTCCCTATTTGTTAAAATCAAATCTAGAACAGCTTCCCCCCTAGTAGCTTTTTCAACCTTCTGAAATAAAAAGTTGTCTGCAATGCAGTCCAAGAACTTATTGGATAGTCTGTGCCCCGCTGTGTTATTTTCCCAAAAAATAAGGTGATTAAAACAGTTCCAGTTGCCTGGCCCCAGACACACCTGTTTCCCCTTCTCATTCCTTTGTCTCTTTCCCCGGCCAGCAGGTCACCTGGTCTGCCTCCACACCTCTGGCTGATTCTTGCAGAGGAGGGGGCTTGGTCATCAGTTGGGGTTCTCAATCCCGGGCAGCCAGGCTGCAGTCACACCTGCCCTCTAGGGGTTGCTGCAATGATCACACACTCTTATCCCACCACCTAAATACTTGAGTAACACATAGGGGAAACTGAGGCACACACACACTATTCAGAGAAGACATTAAGAAGATTCCCAGTTTGTCACATCGGCGTATCTGACTTCCAGCTTGGATTTTCTTTAAATGTCTCATTGGTGTTTATTGATATGATAAGGATGATGAATAAATAATAATAATACAGTGATGTATTATTGTAGCACCTAGCAGCCCCAACTGAGATAGGGGCTGCCTGGTGCTGAGTACTGTATTAGTAAGTGATGGTCTCCTCCCGGAAGGGCTTACAAGCTACATAGATAAGACAGACAAAAGATGGGTGGGGAAACAGATGAAGTGACTTGTCAAGGTCACACAGCAGGTCAGAGCCAGGAGTACAACCCAAGTCTCCTGACTCCCAGGCCCCTGGACCATAATACATGCCAGTCTTGACAGAACTTGTTAAAGAAGATGCCATGTGATGACACTGTTGATTATAAACATACTTTCTGCTAGTTTGATTAAACAGCTGTGACCCATGGGATGTGAGGTGCTGTAGGGGAATTCATTTACAGTGTTTGTACAGTAAAAGATTAGCATATTGTCAGCATATGGCACAATTGTTTAAAATAAATATTTGATTGTACTTAATTTATGCTTGTGCACTAAGGTCCCTGAACATTCAGATCCCTTTGTTGATCATATCTAAATAGCTATCTAGGCATTTATACCACATTGCTAGTAAACTCTGCCCTCCCTCCTAGCTGGGGATCTGAGCAGTGATTCCTGCATTTCTCCTCTCCAGACTGGATTCCTGTGTCTCACTATATGTGGGTGAGAAGGTGACAACAATGCAGAGGCCCCAGCTCATAGAAAATACTGCAGCCAAGGCTTCACTGGCCAAGGCTGCCACAAGCACACAGCCACTTTGTTCTCCATTCCAGTCTGCTTCCATTGCCAGTTCAATATCCTGGGTCCTGATCCTAAAAGCCATCAAATGAGCCAGCTCTCAACTCAGCTCAATCAGTGACTGTACCTCCACCCACAGCCACCGAGGCAGTTGTGCTCCGCTGGGACACTGATGCTTGGAAAATCCAGAATGAAGCATGTGAGAGCAAGACAAATTGTTCTGGGTCATCTCAGAGAACAAGCTTCAAGAGGAGATCAGGCTAATCTAGTCTGCTTGTTGTCAGGGCATGCTGACCCTCGTCTCTGGTAACATGCTTCCACCATTCAAATTAATGGAGG
Organism: Platysternon megacephalum; assembly: GCA_003942145.1. NCBI lineage: Eukaryota > Metazoa > Chordata > Testudines > Platysternidae > Platysternon > Platysternon megacephalum. Next base: position 657,286 of record QXTE01000100.1, on the reverse strand, counting down.
GCAAGGGGCAGAGAAGAACAACACCCTGTGACCAATGGAGAGATACCAAGCATACCTCCCTCTGCCAGGGAAGGGAGAAGAGCAGGAAACTCCATGACGTTCACTAGCGACCTTGCCATGCAGATCTAATTTATCTGGGAAGCGCTTAGCTGTCATGGTGATGATGGGCCCAAGAGAAAAGCCTATGCTAGATCCATCACTGGAGCATCTGGGTGCCTTGAAAACTCTAAAAGCAGGCACCTTAAGAGATCTCTCTCCAGGTCATTCCAGACCCTGGCTGGGGTTTGTTTTGTGCTGGGTTTCTTTTTTTTTTTCCCCCCCATGTTTGGCTCCTTTCTGCTCCATGCAGGAGGGAGAGAAACTGAGCATCAGCCTGAACTCTGATTTTTAAGGCAACTTTGGGCTGGGAGTCTATTGTCAAGTTGTCTCTTGCTGCAGGTGAATGACTAGCCCAGACCATGCCCATGACCGTGTCCCCTTTCACTGCCAGCAGCCCCTCCCTTTGTGCTCAGGTCATTGTGTCTGTGATATTGTAGCTTCTATCTCCGTGACTCGGGGGAGCAAGGTGAAAACAGCTCTCTGAACCCTCTTTCCTCTCCAGTGCATAGGGCAGCCACCACCTGGCCTTGAAACGCCTAGGAATTTAGCTCTTGTTTCTGTACATCTCACTTGTAAAACAACAACACGTGCAGCTATGGGGGATAGACAGATACTAGGCTGTGCTGCTAATAGAGGCACCTTTAGCTGAAGGGACAGCAAAACCTAGGTTGTGCCACTGGTGCCCACTCAGTCACATTCGCTACTCCGAGACAGAGGCCAAAGCGTCTATCCCAGTTCACCTCCCAGCCTCTACCACAGGCACAAGCTGACATCTTGGGGACAACGGCCTTTGAGTGCCACGCCCTTCCAGGAAGAGGTTCTTCATTTCAAAACAAAGTGGGGGAGGAATAACTTGTAGGAAAAGTTTGCATCCGCTAGTGATGGGGAATATACTCCGCACTGGCGTGGGAAGAGTTCACTGTAGCCAGAGTGTGATTAGCGCACGTGGTTGTACCTGCAGGGCGGAGCAGGTCCAATTAAAGACGAGGCCCAGCCGTGAGGGTTGGGGGGTGGCTAATGAAAGGAGGACTTTGGGAGCATATGTGTGGGGATCCTCTTCTGAGATGGGAACTCTGGAAAAAGACCAGGAGAGGCACTGAGATGCTATGGGGTAGAGCAAGTGCCTGTCGTGAGCCTAGATAAAAGGGTAGGAACCAGGCCCCCAGGGAGACCACCCTGGGACATGTTGCGTACTACCAGAGCCAGACAGAACTCTGCAGAGCCTGGGGCCTAGAGACAGGTAAAGGTAGGAAGGCGTCTGAGGAAGCAGATCTTAACTGCTCACTAGAGGTCCTTGGACACCCAGAGCAGTCGGAAGGCCTAGGTTCCCCTACCAGTTGCTGAGGGGTAAAGACTCTTGAAAGCCCTGGGGGAAAGGGTGTAAGGACCACTTGGCCCAGAGTTGAGGGCCAAGGCCTGGTGCAAGGTCATTGAACTATTGATTGGGGGACTCTCCTACCTATAACGTGTGGTAACTCTGAGGGAAGAAGAGATCTCAGTCACTCAGATTTCAATTGCTTGATCTCTGTGATGTCATAACCCTACTTGTTTCCCAGTTGTCTGCACAGACTTCAAAAGAAAACCAGGGTAGTGAGAGAACCTCAGTTCTACTGTTTAAATAAAAACAAAATACAGAAACACTCATTTCAAGCCTACATTATACAGGATAAAGAAGGGCCTGAGCCCACTCGTGTGTTTCCCTTTGCTGGTCACCCGGTGGGAGAGGAATGACACAACAAGGCTATGTAATTCAACAGCCTTCCCCACCCAATTATGCTACTCTACTCATCAATAAAACTTTCTATTGGGATCCCCTTGCTAACTCCTGTCCAGACAAACTCTTGCAATTGCACGTGATTCCACAGCTTCACCGTGATCTCCTCTGCAAATACCGTGCCGATAGGCCTAAGGTTGCTGGAGAATAGGGTGTTAGGCTCTGTCCAGTGTCAAAGGAGGATTCTTTCAGAGAGAGCTAGAATTGCTAGTGCTGGTTGTTTTGGGAGAATCTGGAAATGAGCCAGACACACCCTCATCTGTGCAGGCATGGTTCAGCTAGCAGTGAAAGGGAGAAATCCAATCAGGTACACAGATGTTGTTTTATGTTTTTCTAGCAAAAAAAAAAAAAAAAAAAAAGTTTTATCTCTGTGCCAAAGTGCATGAGATATAAAGATGCTGGGGAACGCGGCATTCTCAACACTTGGCAGGATTTCAAAGGATTTCAATAGTAATAGCTATTCAGGGCCTTGCAGTTGGCAGAGAGCGGGTGAAGGTGCCAATCATTGTGCCAAATACTTAACCATTCTTTCCTGGGAGAGGCTGAGATTCAGTTCTCTGCCCCATGTGGCTCCAGGGGAGGTAGGTGTGGCACAGAGAACGGTACAAAGCCAATGTTGTGCAAATCACAGTTCAGTCCCGGCCTGAGGAAGAAGTCTAGAAGTGAACTCAATTTGTAAGATAACCCAGGTCTCGTAAAAGAGATGAAGACCTTCTGGGCTCCATGAGCCAGTGCCAGGGGCATGTGGAGGCTGGTAGGGAGAAAGATGGACTCAAATAATTTGGGTTCTCAATATACTATACCAGAGGTGTTGAGGGCTATTTGGGTTTGGTCCTACCTGTAGATTTTTGTACATAGGCTGCTCAAGTAGTTTATTAACCAATTCTTGAAAATGTTTGCTCTGAATTCTCTCTTCGTGCCATTTCTTTTTTGGGGGGAGAGGGGAGCATCCAAAAATCCTGATGAATGACACCGGTTCAAACCATGTACCTGTATATTTAGCTCTTTCCCCAGTGAGCAGCATCACCAAATCCTTTCATCACCCTTCTTGCCATCCCTGGTCTGTTTATATATCCTCCAGGCCCTTGCTACTTTGTATTCCGGTGTCCATAATTGGACTCAGTTGTCTGAACGTTGTCTGAGTCCTACACACTGTGCTAGAACTCTATTTTCTGCCGTCTCCGGTGCTCCTCCTGATTATATATCCAAGTACTTGGTTTGTTACTTTGACAGCAGCCATACATTGTGCTGACAGTTTCATGATTCTTTCCTCGGTCTCTTTCTCATTGTCAATAATTATTGGCTAACTTGCCCTGTGCTACACTGAAAATCAGCCCACTTTCTCCTTGGATGTTACAGGCAATGTCCTCTTCCACTTTCTTCTGTCTCAGAAAGAATCTCTGCGCATTTCTCACAGCCCCCAGACAGTATGCAAGGCCACGTTGAGACTGGCTAGAGTCTGGGACTGCTTGCACTTATAAATCAAGTTTACTTTGCAGTTCAGAGGCAGAATCCATCATTTACCTGCTGTGCATTAAAGACACACATTTTTCTCATTCTCTCATGCAGAATATAGTTAGCAGATGGGAGGGAGCATATGGCCTAATGTAAGTGAATGCAATCCAAATCCAGTGGAAATGGGCCAGGGCCACAGAGGGGTGCGGGAGGAGAGAGAGAGCACGCATGTGTACGTGCGCATGTTGGGGCGGGGTGGGGACTCGGTAGCTCCCTGGTATGGTTCTTCCTCCCCACCTCTGTATCTGTGGAAGCTCCTCTGCTCTTGTTGTGGCTCCAACTCAGCAAGGCACGTAAGCTTGTACACAGTCCCCATTAAAGTCAATGGGACTAATCTAATTAAGCCAGTACTTAATACTTTGCTAGAGCAGAGCCTCTGAAGTGATTGCACCAGGAGCCTGGTGGGGCAAAGCTGGTGGATGGCCACTCTCTGGAGCATCACCCTGCAGCAAATCCATGGGGATTTCCCCTTGGGAGATGATGATTCCTCCCCCCCCACCCCCCCGCCCCGCTGTCTGTCTCTCTCTCTCTCCTGTACAGTAAACCCACTCACACAAACTACCAGCAGGAGGCCATGACAGCATAGCGACACAGAGCACCGTGGGGCAGGGCAGTGTGTCTATAGGAATAACTACACATGGTTTATGAAATAACAAATTCTTTTCACAGGCTTGACTTTTCTAATCCCTCTCTACAAGTTCGCCAAGCAACCCAAAATGTCAGAGCCATTATACATAAAGCCAATCCCTAAACCTCACATATAACATAAAAAGATATAGTATAAAAGAGAAAACAATCTGCTGCATATTACAAACAATCTCAGCATCTCTCTGCAGCCAACACAGATCTAACCCTACCACCAAATCCAATTCCAACAAAACCAAATTGGGCTGTTGGTCATGGCAGTCCTTCCGGCCTTGAAATCTATGAATTCCCCCTGTGTGTTCCTTCTTCATAGACCATGGGGGAGAATTGCTTTGAGCAGGGGGTTGGGCTAGATGGCCTCCTGAGGTCCCTTTCAACCCTGATATTCTATGAATTGCATTGGTTCAACATGCTTGTAACACTTGCTGCTGTGTATTAAGATAATGATTATAATCAAATTTCATGCTTCAGGGCCTCAGATGGTTGCCTTCAGGGGTCAGGAAGGTGTTTTTTGTTGTGTGGTTTTTAACCCCAAAGGTGTGTCCCTAGATTATCAGAGGGGTAGCCGTGTTAGTCTGGATCTGTAAAAGCAGCAAAGAATCCTGTGGCACCTTATAGACTAACAGAGGTTTTGCAGCATGAGCTTTCGTGGGTGAATACCCACTTCTTCGGATGCAAGTAGTGGAAATCTCCAGGGGCAGGTATATATATGCAAGCAAGAAGCAAGCTAGAGATAACGAGTTTAGTTCAATCAGGGAGGGTGAGGCCCTGTTCTAGCAGTAGAGGTGTGAAAACCAAGGGAGGAGAAACTGGTTCTGTAGTTGGCAAGCCATTCATAGTCTTTGTTTAATCCTGAGCTGATGGTGTCAAATTTGCAGATGAACTGAAGCTCAGCAGTTTCTCTTTGGAGTCTGGTCCTGAAGTTTTTTTGCTGCAGGACGGTGACCCTAACATCTGCTATTGTGTGTCCAGGGAGGTTGAAGTGTTCTCCTACAGGTTTTTGTATATTGCCATTCCTAATATCTGATTTGTGTCCATTTATCCTTTTCCTTAGAGACTGTCCAGTTTGGCCTATGNGGTCACCGTCCTGCAGCAAAAAAACTTCAGGACCAGACTCCAAAGAGAAACTGCTGAGCTTCAGTTCATCTGCAAATTTGACACCATCAGCTCAGGATTAAACAAAGACTATGAATGGCTTGCCAACTACAGAACCAGTTTCTCCTCCCTTGGTTTTCACACCTCTACTGCTAGAACAGGGCCTCACCCTCCCTGATTGAACTAAACTCGTTATCTCTAGCTTGCTTCTTGCTTGCATATATATACCTGCCCCTGGAGATTTCCACTACTTGCATCCGAAGAAGTGGGTATTCACCCACGAAAGCTCATGCTGCAAAACCTCTGTTAGTCTATAAGGTGCCACAGGATTCTTCCCTAGATTATGTAACAGTTTAAGTCTCACCCATCCCTTGTAACACTGAAAGAAACATGCAAAATTAAGGATTACCCACCCCATAATGTGTTACATAATTTGTGGATTGCCCCCAATACACAACTGGCCAGATGTATTCTGGGCCTTCTCCCCCGCCCCCAAACGTCCCTCTGAAGCATCTGGAGATTGGCCACAGCAGGAGACAGGACACCAGAAGTTCCATTGCAGGGACCTCAGATATTGGTGGCACCTCATTCTTCCCTGTTCTGCCTGTGGCACACAACGGTTTAGTCTTCAGAGAACTGAAATGTTTTAGTCTCACTAAAGTCTTTGAGCTCAATATGGGGGGTAACTGGGTGAAATGTAATGGCCTGTGTTATGCAGGAGGTAAGATTAGATGATCACTGGTCCCTTCTGGCTATGAAATGCTACCTTTGCAAGTAGCCAGACTGTCTGAGGCATTAAATAAGGCAGATGGAGGAAACTTCATGTGCTGGGGTGCAAGAAATACTCGAGGTATATTCTTTGAAAGAGCGCCATTGTGATATGGCCAGGGAAGTAAAGTCAAACATTCCATTCTCGTTCTTTCAGGGAAAGGGGATCATTTCAATTCAGATGTACTGCTAGTATGATCATTTATTACTGATCACGTCTATTGCAGTAGCACCTAGAGGCCTCTTCTAGGTTGTTGCCCCATTGTGCTAGGCACTGTACAAGCACAGAGGAAATGATAATCTCAAAACAAGACAATGTAGACAAGCCATTGCAGGGTGTGTGTTTGGCGGGGAGAGGGAGTGTGTGTGGAAGAGAGGAAGGGGTAATAAAAATAGTAGCATGTTCTAGCAAAGATTCGCTGTATGCCCCATTTTTAGCCAGTCAGTAGCAGTAATGACTATAATAGCAACATGAACAATAACTGGCAACAAAATAACTGCAAGCACTACCACATCCTAGCCAAATCTATTTCAGATATTATTGAATATACATAGATGTAACTAACTTGGTGTAAGAAGCTGTGACATGCAGCACCCCTGTATTCACACCCTACGCAGTACAGGTCTGTCGCATCTTAGGCGCATTTAACATGCGCGATTTCAGCTTTACACGGTCGGCAAAAACAAACAAAAAAAGAGAAAAATAACAATTTAAATACTGTTTCTGTAGTGTGGGCGATTCCGCCCGCCATTACACTCAATGTAATTTTGACTATACGCGATTTTCGCTTTAGGCGCTGACTGTGGAACGTAACCCCGGCGTAAGATGAGACAGACCTGTATTGTAATAATCTTTGTACAAAATATGCCGTGTGAGATATCATTTGAAAACTACCAACTCACTGATCATTAATATTCTTGTTTGATGTATGTCTGAGATGTGTATTGAGAGTCTGAGTTTATGCTGGAATTATAACAAAAGGGTGTGTAGACCAGGTGTGTCAGCGGGAGTTGTTAAACATGTTTATCCTAAAGATAAAGAATGTGTGTTTACCTCAATTTACATATACACAGTAAACAGACCCATCAAACTAACAAGGGAAGGGGGCAAACCTCACATTAGGAAATGGGGGAGGAGACAGCCTGGTGTCTACACCCCTGCAGGAGAGAGAAGCTTGGTCTGGGTTTTAATGTTCAAATAATAAATTGCAAAGGTTTACTAGTGGGGGTGGGCGGGGGGCTGAACCTCAAGTGATAAGCAACTGAATCAACTAATTGTCTACAGTATAGAGTGAGGTATTTTCTAAAAGCTAATGACAGACTGGTGATTAATATTGTGCAATGTATGGTATTAACACTACGTAAGGAGTTATGGATACTCGTTGATATTAGGCTGTACAGTCACCCAGATACAAGCGAGTGTCACAGCCATTTACCGGTCTCCTATGTAAATTAAGCATGGTGGAATCAGAAACAATGGATGCCCCATTTACATACAGGGGGTGGGAAGCCCACAGGAAGGGAAGAACAGCATGAGGCCATCCTGTGGTCATTGAATTTTGGAAGATATAAGCAAGGACAGAAGCCATCTTTGGCATCCATTACTAGACAGATACAAGAAGCCAGAGCTCTTGCAAGCTGAGAAAGATGGGTGCTTCCACCAACGAGGGGTTGAAGTCTCTGGAGCTGAATATAGGTGAGAAACCTGCTTAGGGAAAAGATCTTTCAGCTAAGAAGCCAAGGGAAGACAGTACCTTGTATTCTCTCCCTCAGTCAAGATCTTCCACAAGTCAGCCATGGCTGAAAGGAAGAATGGTTAGTGAGAGAAACCATCTGGAACAAAGCCTGTATCTTGCTAGAGTGTGTTAGACTTTTAGAAGCATGTTTTGTTTTGTTTTACTTGTAACTCCTTCTATCTTCATTCCTTATACTTGAATTCACTATAGCCTGTGTATATTCTGTTAATAAATTTATTTCATTTTTACCATAAACCAACCCAGTGCAGCGTTTAAAGGGAAGGGTGTATTTACTCACAGTTAAGTTAATAAGCTGTGCTGTGTCTTAAAGGAACCAATGAACCATATTATTTCTCTGAACTGTCCAGGAGAGGGCTGGATATTGCAGAGCACATGGTTCTGGGAAAATTCGGGACTGGGCAAATGTAACCAAGTAGTAGTAGGTTTCAGTGTGGTAGCCGTGTTAGTCTGTATCAGCAAAAACAACGAGGAGTCCTTGTGGCACCTTAGAGACTAACAAATTTATTTGGGTATAAGCTTTTGTGGGCTAAAATCCACTTCATCAGATGCATGGAGTGGAAAAAAACAGTAGGCAGGTGTATATATATACACACAGTACCAAGGCTGGTGGAAGCCAGAGTGAGGATTGGGGGCTGCTGAACCAGGGCCGTCTAGCACATAGATGCTCAGGGTGTGCCTGTAGGCTGGTTGTGAGTGGCCCAGGTTGGGAGCTACAGGTACAACAGCAAAGCACTGTAAGGCATCCAAAGTTACAGGGCAAGTGGTGACACCCCACACTGGTCTGATTTGCACCCCTGAACTGTGACACCCTCTGACAGAAGCCTAGACCATTTCTATCAAATATGGCATTGGCTAAATGAAGTTACCCAGCCTACTGATGTCATGAGAGTTCATCTGACAGCCAGCCAACTCCCTCATACAGCCTAATTCTTTGGGTAGCCCAGGTAGCTTGAGAAGTGTTATGCAGAGTCTTTCTGAAGAATGGGTTTCTCTCTCATGTCATTGATTCCTATGGCATTTGGCAAATTTTGTTTTCTCTCAAAGAGAAGCAGCAGTACATTCCGCAGCTCCTCTTTGAGGCATTTTCTGAAGCCCTTTCTGCTCCCCACGTCATTCTCTCACTGCCATTGTTGTTCACTGCATAACTAAAACACGTGTATTGTGGGTGGAATGCCCCATAAGAGGGATTAGTTTTTGCCTTGAGTAGCAATAGCCCATACTATGAAACATACATTTTTGTATTCTCCTCTTTCCTCCTGGAAAACTAACAGCAGGGATTAGTCTCAGTCTTAATGTTGCATTCACTTTTTTATTTAATTTTTCAATAAAGAAGAACAAAATATAGAGAGATTCAGCTTGTAAGTTCAGTCAGTGGAATTCCCTTGAGCTCACAAACTGAGCTGACCTGAAGTTATTCTGTTTGCAAAGTTTACACCAGCTTTAAATGCCTATTCCGTAAACCAGTGGTTTTCAAGCCATGGTTCATGACCCAGAATTGGGTCGTGGAATGGAAGGCACTGGGTTGCGGCGGCTCTGCTCAGCACCGGGCCGTTAAAAGTCCCATCGGCGGTGCTGCCTGGCTAAGGCAGGCTAGTCCCTACCTGTTTTGACACTGAGCTGCGCCCTGGAAGCAGCCAGCAGCAGGTCCGGTTCCTAGGCAGGGGGGCCATGGAGCTCCACGCGCTGCCCCTAGCACTGGCTCTGCACTCCCATTGGCTGGTTCCCAGCCAATGGGAGCGGGGGCGGGGGGAGCAGTGCCTGCGGGCGAGAGCTGCGCGGAGCTGCTTGCGTGCCTCCACCTAGGAGCCAGACCTGCTGGTGGCCACTTCCGGGGCACCATGCGGTCCGCGGTGCTAGGACAGGCGGGAAGCCTGCCTCTGCACGCTGGCTGCGCCGCTGACTGGGAGCCGCCAGAAGTAAGCCCGTGCCCCAACCCCGCGCCTCAATCCCCTGCCCCAACCCCGCGCCTCAATCCCCTGCCCCAGCCCTGAGCCCTCCCAAACCCCTGATCCCCAGCCCCACCCCACAGCCACCCACACCCCAGCCCAGAGCCCTGACCTCCTCCTGCACCCCTGCCCCAGCCCTGAGTCCCCCCCAAACCCAGAGCCCCTTCCTGCAATTTTCTTCAACTGGGTCGCTAGAAAAAAAGTTTTAAAACCACTGCCTTAAACCACAGGCCTGGCCTACATCTAAAACTGAGGGTTGACCTAGCTATCTCACTCGGGGTGTGAAGTCACACCTCTGAGAGATGTAGTTAAGCTAACCTAAGCCCCAGTGTAGGGTTGATGGAAGAAGTCTTCCATGGGGCTAGCTACAGCCTCTCAAGGGGTTTGATGTATGACAGCAATGGAAAAACCCCTTCCGTAGGCATCTACACTCCAGCAGAGTAGATGCAGCTGTGCCATTGTAGTGCTTGTGATGTGGACATACCTGGAGGCTGCAGCCCTGCATAGCTTAAGAGCAGAACAGGAGCAGGACTGAAATTTCACAGAGCTCTGAAAGCCCTACGATTTGGCTTTTGGAGCAAACAGATGCATCATGAACTCAGCCATCTGTAAAACTAGGTCCTTAAGGAGTCAAGACAAACTGCTTTAACTCATTTCAGGCCCCTTAAGCACTTCAGGAAGTTTTAAGAGCTTAAGTTAGCTTAACAGTGGCCTTAAGTGCTCAGGAACCTTAAAGTCTGTGAAAGCAGCTGCTAAGCCAGTCCGAAGGCTGTAAACAATTAAGCTTCTCAACTCAAGACTGAAGTGGTTTAGTACCTGCCCTTCACTCAAAACTGCTTTGAAACAAGCAGAAGTCAAATGCACCCGTAGGCACAAAATCCTGGCTTTAAACATCCACAACCTTAAAACCCAGTATTGAGCCGAGCTCTTAAGAAGCTGGCTTGTTTACAAGCCACAAGCAACCTTCAAAGCAAGCTAAATTTGAAGCTTATATCTTAATGTTCCAAAGCCCATCATCATTTTTCAAGTAAGAACATGGGAGGAAGGATTTTTCATGCTCTCATAAGGCGGTAACCATTTAAAAAGTCAGCGTTTACTCCCACTTCCCACGGATGCTAGTGGAAATGTTTGTGTTTTCAAACTGTGGATGATGAAACATTTTCCAGTAAAATGTTGATGGTAAATACTGAACCTGCTGTTGTCACCACCGTTTCCCCTCTGCACTTAGAATGGGAAATAGTTATGATACCAGTGTGACAGGAAAGGTATAAATCTAGGTAGAGGTATCTTGTACTCTCATCCTGAGGCTCTACACATGTGAGTGGTCCTGCTGAAGTCAATGGGACTACTCATGCCTGAGTGTCAATAGGATCAAGGCCCTAGATACCGGTCACCAGTGACAAAGTGGCATTGGCTTTTTAGTGGCTCCTGTGCAGGGCTGGCCCAAGCCCCTCACCTGAGGCTTCTCCCCCCCCCTCCCCGGCACAGGCCAGTGTCTGGTGTCACTGCTTGCTGGAGCCGTGCCTGTCCCCCACCCAAGCCCTGCCTCCCCCCTGCGTAGGGCTGGCATCGCTGCTCACCCCCCCACATGTTCCTCCATACCCCACTTTTTTGACAAAAGTGGGCATTTGTCCCATTTGCTCTTGCCAACTGATCAACAGCAAACGGGACAAATGCCCACTTTTGTCAAAAAAAATGGGGATGGCCAGAACAGGGCTTAAAAAACGGACTGTCCCAGCCAAAGCAGGATGTATGGTCACCCTACATCCAAAGATTACAATAGCCCTCTTTGCCACAGCAGATGGCAAAATAGATCCCCCATTTAAGAACTGCGAAACTAGATAGTGATATTAAAAAGAGAAAAATGGAGCCAAGAAGAAAGCAGCATAAGACACCGAAGCAGCATTAAGAGCCCAGTGTGATGCTAGCCTGAACAAATTGGTCAATATAAAATGCCAAGTAAAACAGTTTCTTCTCCTTTAGAGACTGTTACAGCCCTGTTGTGGCTATTTCCGTTTCCTTTCAGCTGTGATGACACCTTGGAGGGAAGCCATGAGAAAGAGACAAGAGTGAGCCGCTGTGCTGTGATGTGAAGAAGCCGACGGAGGTGAGCAATACGAAGAGGATTGGTTACTGCTGTACTGCAGGGCATACACAGCCCCTTGTTAAAATTCTGTCCCCAAGCCGGAGAGCGGTTTTGGATGGCTTCCCTCCCTCCCCTGGGATCACCCCTCTGCTGGATGCTGCCAATTAGCCCTGCCAAATGTACCTTATCCAAATGCTAATGAAGAACACTTTTCTGTTGCAGGGCATGCAGATAGTTCACCATGCAGCAGGTGTTTTCCTAAAGGTCTTCACCCACTCACCCAGGGTGGGTGCAAGGATGTTTCGCGCCCTAGGCGAAACTTCCACCTTGCCCCCCCCCCCAGCCCTGTGGCAACTCTCCGCCCCCCCCTCCACCCTGAGGCGCCCCCCTGTGGTAGTTCCCCCCCTCCACCCTGAGGCGCCCCCCTCACGGCAGCTCCACACCCCCCCTCCGCCCTGAGGCACCCCCCCGTGGCAGCTCCCCCCGGCCCGGGGAGCTGTGTGGCAGGTCCCCGCCTCAGCTCATCTCTGCTCCACCTCCTCCCCGAGCACGCCGTCGCCGCTCTGCTTCTCCTGCCTCCCAGGCTTGCGGCGCCAATCAACTGTTTGGCGCCACAAGCCTGGGAGGGAGAGAAGCAGAGCGGGGCGGCGTGCTCAGGGGAGGAGGCGGAGCAGAGGTGAGCTGGGGCGGGAAGCGGTTCCCCTGCGTGCCGCCGCCCCCCCTTACTTGCTGCAGGCAGCCCTCCCCACGCCCCAGCTCCCTCCGCCTAAATGCCGACAACGACCGGGGCGGCCGAAGATCTGGCCGCCGCGGTTGCGGCCGAAGGACCCTAAATGCCGCCCCCCAAATGCTAGTGCCCTAGGCGACCGCCTAGGTCGCCTAATGGGTTGCACCGGCCCTGCACTCACCTTCCATTTCAAATAGCACATACTGAACATGGTGCTGTCCTGTACTTGGTGTAGTTTTCAGGAACAACCTGTGAAAATTTCCAGCATCCCAAACGTTCCCAAATGTACTTGCAATATGCTGGTTTGCCAGCCAATGCTGTCCCCTTCCTGTGTCATAGTTAACAGGAAATTTGGGCCATATCCCACGAAAGTCAATAGGAGGCCATGGTTTGGTGGTAAAATGAGAACAAGGATGGTCCAGTGGTTTGGGCACTCTCCTAGGATGAGGGAATGCTGGGTTCCAGGCCTGCTCCGTCACTGGCTTCCTGTGTGATTGTACACATTGTAGCACCTAGAAAATCATGGGAACAGCACTGCTATCTGCAAAGGCAGATGGGCTCCCTGTACAATGAATGGGGTGAGATAAGCATCTTAGATTGCAATCCAGAAAAGCCTGAATGTTAGGTAGGGAGCTGTCTGAGCTAGCCAATGGGAAATGCCGACCAGAGGGAAGTGTGCTAAACCCTGCCCCTTAAGTTCCTAAATCTGGGCTGTATGAAATTTTAGTTTGTACTGACTTTGCTAGTGGTTTTTATGTAGCCTGTTGTAAAACTAGGCAACTGTCTAGATGAGTTGATGTACCCCCCTGGAAGAGCTCTGCGTGCCCCCAGGGGTACACATACCCCTGGCTGAGAACCATTGGGCTATAGAGTCATTCTCTTTTTCTTTCCCAATGACTATACATGTATTTATCAACAGTGGAACAGCTTCAAGAGGAGAGACCGAAGGAGTCCCACATTAGAATAACCCCTAGCTTCATGCTTGGAGCACTCTCCTGAGAGGTGGGAGACCACTGTTCAAATCTCTGCTCCTCATCAGGCAGAGGAGAGGAATTGAAACTGGGTCTCCCACATCTCAGGGGAGTGCTCTAACCATTGGGCTAATAGTTATGGGCAGTGCACACCCCTCCTCTGCCAGATTTTGAACGGGACCCAATCTGGTAGGCGGCCTCTGAGCTTGCCTACTGGATTGGTCCCCGCACAGGAGAGAGGAAGGCGAATGCCTATCTTCCCCTAGTTTGTGGATCATCCTTGGGCTTAGGTGGGATATAGACATCCAGTTGCCTAGAGTCACAGGCACTGACTTTCCAATGTGCCAGGGGGTGCTCGACCCCCGTCTCTGCCCCAGACTCCGCCCCGACTCCATGCCTTCCCCTAAGGCCCCACCCCACCTCTTCCTGCCCCTGCCCCACTTCTTCCTGCCCCCACTCCACCCCCGCCCTGCCTCTTCCCACCCTGTTCCACTCCCTCCCCCAAGCGCGCTGCACCCATGCTCCTCCCCCCCAGAGCCTCCTGCATGCCGCGAAACAGCTGAGTCAACAGTGTAATGCCATTGCAAAAAAAGTGAACAACATTCTGGGATGTATTAGCAGGAGTGTTGTAAACAAGACATGAGAAGTAATTCTTCCGCTCTACTCCACGCTGATTAGGCCTCAGCTGGAGTATTGTATCCAGTTCTGGGCGCCACATTTCAGGAAGGATGTCGACAAATTGGAGAGAGTCTAGAGAAGAGCAACAAAAATGATTAAAGGTCTAGAAAACATGACCTATGAGGGAAGACTGAAAAAAATTGGATTTGTTTAGTCTGGAAAAGAGAAGACTGAGGGGTGGACATGATAACAGTTTTCAGGTACGTAAAAGGTTGTTACAAGGAGGAGGGAGAAAATTTGTTTTTCTTAACCTCTGAGGATAGGACATGAAGCAATGGGCTTCTTGCAGCAAGGGAGGTTTATGTTGGACATTAGGAAAAACTAGGGAGGTTGTGGAATCTCCATCATTGGAGATTTTTAAGAGCAGTTTAGACAAACACCTGTGAGGAATGGTCTAGATCAGTGGTTTTCAAACTGCGTATTGCGACCCAGAACTGGGTCGCAGAATGGAAGGGACTGGGTCGCGGCGGCTCTGGTCAGCACTGCCGACCGGGATGTTAAAAGTCCCGTCAGCGGTGCTGCCTGACTAAGGTAGTCCCTACCTGTTCCGACACCACACTGCGCCCTGGAAGTGGCCAGCAGCAGGTCCGGCTCCTAGGCGGGGGGGGGGGCACGGGGCTCTGCACGCTGCCCCCACCCCGAACACTGGCTCTTCACAGTTTCCGGCCAATCGCAGCTGGGGGGCAGTGCCTGCGGGCGAGAGCTGCACGGAGCTGCTTGTGAGTCGCCGCCTAGGAGCTGGACCTGCTGCTGGCCACTTCCAGGGCACAGTGCAGTCCGCGGTGCCAGGACAGGCAGGAAGCCTGCCTCTGTACCCCTGCTGTGCCGCTGCCCAGGAGCTGCCCGAGGTAAGCCCACGCCCCAACCCCGCTACCGCAGCCCCAGGCCCTTCAAATCGCCGCCAGAGCCCCACTGCCGGAGCCCCAGGGTAGCGGTGGCGGCCGGGAGCCCCAGGCCCTTAAAATCGCTGCCTGAGCCCAGGGGCTCCTAGCCGCCGCCGCAGCTACCGCTACCATGGGGCTCTGGCAGTGGTTTAAAGGGCCTGGGGCTTCCAGCCGCTGCTACTGCAGCCGGAGCCCCAGTCCCTTTAAATCTGGATTTAAAGGGCCTGGGGATTTAAAGGCCCCACCTCTTCTGGGTGAGGCCCCGCCCCCCTGCTCAGGACTCCAGCGTACCGGTAAGTCCTTTAAGTTACTTTCATCCCTGGGGGATTCTAAAGAAGGGAAACTGAGGCAGGCGTACATGTTGTGCTGCAGCCTGCAGCAGGAGGGTATTCCAGGCAGGGCCACCCTATGACCAGCACATTGTCAAAGGGCTGAACTTTGATGATAGATGGAAGAAGTCCTTCTCTCTGAAGTAGATGACATACAAGCAAGGCCCTTTGTTTTCAGTTTTCATTGAACAATTCCTGGGTTTTACAAAAGCTGTTGGTTTTCACTGATTTTACACCTGAAATTTGGACCACTCAAGTACATGAAAATACCGATTATGTTAAGCAGATTCAGTATATTACATTAGGTAGATGTGTTTATGTTAATAATAAGTTAGCCTAAGTGTAAATACAAGGCTGTCTGCAAAAGGAAGGCACTGTAGTGGAAGATATATATATATATATATATCTATATATATATATATCTGCGTATCTGCGTATCTGCACATCAGTGCTCAAGTGCTTTAAAAAAAAAGAATTCTGGCTCCATGCTCTGGAAGGAGAGATGGCTGCTCGGTAACCCGGGTGACCCAGATACCCAAGCCACCATCTCTCCTTCCAGAGCAGAAGCGGTGAAGGACACAGTATGAAGAGATGGTGCCCTTGCCCCTTCCACCCCTGGGCCCATTTTTCTCTTTGTTGCTTTTTTTTTCCTGTCCCCCGATATTTACCCAGAAAACTGTGAAGTTAATTTTTGTGCACCGATTTTTTTACCTATTTTTAATTGTTTTGTAATAAACACAGATAAATTCCTGGGAAATTTTAAACAAAATGAAAATGAAGGGCCTTGCGTGCACTCATTCAATGAACTGATCTGGCTTTGCTAAGCAAAGAAAGTTGCCTCAAAACTAGCTCTCTGCTGGTGATGGTGCTGCCACAATTCCCAAGCTCCAGAAGTGGCTTACTAGGGCTGGTGCCTATAGTAGGAGGTTCTTGTGGAATGTTGAAGACAGGTGGACAGCAAGTCAGAGCCCAGATCTCCTAAGCTCAGCTTTGCCACAAACTCACTGTGTTACTTGGGCAAGTCACTGGCTCTGTGCTTCAATTTCCCCAGGTGATAATCAGAGCCTGGTGCAAATCATGATTTCACCGAGGGCACCGAAATCTGAAAAATGCCCTCAAACCATTTCAAATATGACTTTAGCTACTGTGATCTTTTAAATATTAACTTCGCCTACTGTGCTGTATGCATATGGAAGAATGGAGTGCAGTGCTGTACACATATCTGTGTGGAAGAATAGAGATTTTGTGCACACTTGCTGATTAAGTTTGCAGGTGAAATTCATTCTGTGCAAACTCAGTGAAATTGAAGACCTTGCCATTTACACTGTCATGAATTTTCACTTCTCAGGGGCTTTGTGGTGGGCTGATTCATCAGTATTGCAAAGTACTCTAAGATCCATAGATAGAGGGAGGCGATTACAATGACTACCATTACAAAGTAACTTTTACAATAAGTTACCACGCAGGGGTGCATGTGCTAGTGCAGTTATTTCCTATTCTAAGCACAGAGAAATCCTGCACTCCTTAGCTACACTAATTGTTGGTAAATACTGACTTTTTAGCAGTGATCACTGTATCATAAGTTCACTGTAATAATAGTAATACTTGGCAAACACTTAGGCAAGTCAGTCTATTAGCTCTCTGACATTAAACAGACAGCAAATGCCCCATTGTGCACTTTTGTTCATAATCTTTCTCTAGGAGAGAAGTTGGTAATCCTTTATTATTGAGTAAACTCATCACCTGGGAGCCCGCTAATTAGTCACAGATGGAAGTAAGCATAACTCCCTTCATTGGCTCCCCCCACCCTGTGACACCTCCTGAAATGTTGTGGTGGATCAAGCCCAGCATGATTAGCATCGTATTCTTCAAAGGTGACTACAAATTTTGGGTGCTGAGTCCTTTTTGAAAATGACAGAGTCCTGTGGCACCTTATAGACTAACCGACGTATTGGAGCATAAGCTTTCGTGGGTGCGTCTGACGAAGTGGGTATTCACCCACAAAAGCTTATGCTCCAATACGTCTGTTAGGCCTTGGCTACACTTGCACGTTATACCGCAATAAAGCCTCTCAGAGCACTCTACCTTACTCCCTGTCTACACTGGCAAGGCACGTAGAGCGCTCTGACTCCCTGGCTGGAGCGCTCCTGGTACTCCACCTCCCCGAGAGGATTAACAGCTGTTGCGTATTGGGTGAGACGCTTCAGTGCCAGTGTAAACGAGAAGTAACGTTACAATGCTCTAATTGACCTCTGGAAACGTCCCATAATCCCCTTAACCGAAGTGGCCTCTCTTGTCTTTGTTGTGAACTCGGGACGCGGAAGTGCCCTTTCAAAGCTCCCTTTCGGAGTGCTGGCTGCTTATCTGGTCTGAGAAAAAAACAAACAGCTAATGTTTGCTTTGAGCGAGTGAGTGAGTGAGAGAGTGAGAGAGAGGCAGGAGGGCTCCGTTTCCGAGTGCCGGCTGCTCCGAGAAAAAACCCAAACAGCTAATGTTTGCTTTGAGTGAGTGAGTGAGAGAGAGGCGGGGGAAGGAGGCGGGTCTGAACTTACAAGACAGCATGCTGACACCCTCTCAGCACCCCAAAAACCCACTCTCTCTCCCCCCCACATACACACAACACACTCCACTCCCCCCCCCATTTGAAAAGCACGTTGCAACCGCTTGAAAACTGGGATAGCTGCCCATAATGCACCGCTCCCAATGCAGCTGCAAGTGCTGCAAATGTGGCCACGCCAGTGCGCTTTCAGCTCTCAGTGTGGACAGACTGGAGCGCTTTCCCTAGTGCGCTCTCCGAAGGCTGGTTTAACGTAAAGCGCTCTACAGCTGCAAGTGTAGCCAAGCCCTTAGTCTATAAGGTGCCACAGGACTCTTTGTCGCTTTTTACAGATCCAGACTAACATGGCTGGTGTTACCCCCTCTGATACCTTTTGAAAATGGAAGCCATTGTTTATCAGAACTAGTCGCCTAGAAACAGAAACATGACACGAATACACACTGCAGTGCCTGTAAGTATAGATCAGAAAAAAGCTCACTAGTCTTTGAAAAGACAGAGCAAGGGCCTTTGGAACACTGCAGGCAGCCAGCGACTTCTCCTTCATCTCCAAGTCTAGAGTGGGCAGAGCAAAGAGGTTCTTTAACCCAGACCTTGCTCTGTAGTGGATTCTAGGGCCACAGGGAAACTTCCTTACAGAACCACAACAAGCCTGGTCTGAAAGCTCTTCTCAAAGAGAGAATTTACCTGCTGGCTCCACAGACCCAGTAGTCTTGCTTGTCTCAAAGTGAATTATTTACACAGTGTGCAGTCAAAAATCTGACACACTAGACAGTTGTCTGTTGGTATGATTTTAAAATGATTCCCACCCTTTTCTTGAGCCCTTAATTTTGGGGTGGGAGGGCTGCCTAGTGGTTAGAACACTGAACTGATCTCCATGTTAGGAGTTCTGGTTTCTATTCTTGACACTGATTCTTTCCTCTGCGGCTGACGTGCTGTGCTGCCTTTAGCAATTCATTGAGGGACAAATCCAGGCCAGGCAAGTGACTGGGTTAGGTGTTGGGGGATGGGGCAAGCAACCATCCCCTACAAACCATGGTGACGCTCCCTGGAGCCTAAGACACGTGAGTGGCTGGATTCATTTATGCAGGTCCTTTACACAGGCCCCTGCTAGGGTTGCCAACCCTTCAGGATTGGCCGGGAGTCTACAGGAATTAAAGATTAATCTCTAATTAAACATTGTCATGTGATGAAACCTCCAGGAATCCGTCCAACCAAAACTGGCAACCCTAGCCCCTGCTCACCCCCTTGTAGTGTGTGTGTGGGGGGGGCGGGGGGGGGGGGGCAGGATCTGTACATCATCATTCCTAAGGCTAAGATTTTGTCATGGTTATTTTTAGTAAAAGTCAGGGACAGGTCACGGGCAATAAACAAAATTTCACGTCCCATGACCTGTCCTTGACTTTTACTAAAAATAACTGTGACAAAATGGGGAGCAGGGGGTCCAGCACCAACCGCTGCTGCTGCTCCGGGGTCCCCCAGGCGCCCGTGGTGGCTCGGAGACCCAGATCTTCTCCCCCCCCCCCACCACCACCCACAGCGTCTGGGAGCTGCAGGGGGCCCTCAATCACTTGCGGCGGCTGGGAGCTCCTGGCCCTCCTGCGGCGGCTGGGAGCTGAAGCGGGAAATGTCTCGGAGATCTCTGGAAGTATTGATTCCGTGACATCATCTTAGCCCCACCCCATATGTGCTACTGCTTAAGGGGTTTGCATGCAGAAGGGCTCTGCAATACACAGCGTGACTTCACCTCTTGTGCAGGCACCACTCCCCACATCCCGGCTTCACCCTGCACAGCAGAACCACACTGCACGTAGGGTCTCGGGGGTCACAGAGCAGGGGGCTGGATTTGTCCCTTCATCTCTATTTCTTGCCTCCCACCCTCGGTGATGGGGACAATAATACTTGCTTGGGAGCGGTGTTGTGTGGCTCCATACACTAGGTTGTACAAGGCTTTGAGATTCGTGGATGTAAGGTGCTGCAGGAAATATTTTTTCTCTGTCCTCTACTTTGGCGCTGGCAGGTGGGAGGCATAGGGTTTAAAGAGTGGATTTCAAGCTTTGATTTGACCTCTAGGATGGTTTGTTTTTTCTTTACCTATTTTTAATGTCCATTTCAGTATGATGTCTGTTAGGTCTGGTCTATGCAGCAAAGCAGACCCGTATAGCTATTGAGGATTAACAATAATCATTAGGTCTGGTCTTATTCCACAATAAATCTTTGTGCGGACACTGGTGTGCAATAGCTTATTCCCACTGCAATAGCTATTCTGGTCAGTTTCCCTATGTTGCCGAGCCTAAAGATACAGAAGCCTCTTGATATATGTGCAGCTTGTTGAATAAGGGCATTGAAACTGTGAAACTTCCTGATTCCAAAGGCTTTATCTTTGTATGACAATCATGTTAGCTACCTGGGTGGCAATATCTTTTGACTTGATCGGGAGCTGTCCCCTCCCCTGAAAGGATGCCTGTAGTTAACAACACAGAGCAGAAGGAATGACAGGCTGTGCATCCCAGGGCTAGACAGCTCTGAACATATGCTGTGTATCCAGGGCCTCACAAAGGATTTACAGGCCTGCCAACTTGCGTTAATTATGCGTAAGGCAGGAGAAGGTGTCTTGTCATTGTTTAGTAGGCTAGCTACCTAGACTGTGTCTGGAGGGGCAGAGAAAAACAGTCGTCTTATTACTGGAGAGTGTCTGTTTGAGATGATCAAATGTTAGGTTTTGGGGTGGGGTTTTGATCAATCTCAGAAATGACACTTTATAAAGATTAAACAGATGACAATTCTTTCCCTGTGTTAGTTAGTGGCATGGCTCTTTCTCGCTAGTAAAATAACCTCTTACAATAAGCTAATGAGGTTTCAAACCAGGCAGGACATTGTTGCATGGAGTGGGGGAGGAGGCATAGGGCAGGAATTGTTGTGTGTGTGTGGGGGGAATTAGGGACTCCTTCCAACAGTTACATGAATGTACCCTAATTACATAGAAAATAAGTAAATACAATTTCCCCTTGTATAGGCACCGACTCCGGGGCTGAAGCTGCAGGCGTCAACTTTCCAATGTGCCGGGGGTGCTCACTGCTCAACCCCTGGCTCTGCCACAGGCCCTGCCCCCACTCCACCCCTTCCCGCCCCCTTCCCTGATCCTGCCATGCCCTCGCTCCTCCCCCTTCCCCCCCAGAGCCTCCTGCACCCCACAAAACAGCTGATTGGGAGGTGCAGGGAGGGAGGGGGAGGCGCTGATCGGCAGGGCTGCCGGTGGGTGGGAGGCACTGGGAGCGGGGGGAGCTGATATGCGGCTGCTGACATACTACTGTGGCTCTTTGGCAATATTCATTGGTAAATTCTGGCTCCTTCTCAGGCTCAGGTCGGCCACCCCTGCTGTAGGTTATAGAGAGCTTGCAGGAGATTCAAATGCAAGCGGTAAATTCTCCGAAGGCTAATCACAGGGAAGGGGGGGGGAATGCCATTGCAATGCCTGGGGAATGGGGACGAGTTCACTCACACACTTCTTTTCAGTCCCCTTGCCATAGACACTGCCTAGCGAAGTGGTCAAGGTGAGCAGGAGAGAGAGGATAGGTTAATAGTGTGACGGGTTGTGAATCACAGAAACCCCCTTGGGAGCTGCCAACCGATGTGCAAAGGCTACCTCTGTTTCTGTTCTCCCTGCCAGCTCAGTGGCTTCAGCTCCCTGTCTTGCTGAAGCCAGACACACCCGTCTGCTCCAACACAGACTCAGGGTCTGAATCACCTGTCCCAAAGCTGCAGGTTTACCTGAAAACAGCTCACAGAAGTGTGCTAGCCTCTAGCACTCAGATGCCCAATTCCCAATGGGGTCTAAACCCAAATAAATCCATTTTACCCTGTATAAAGCTTATACAGGGTAAACTCATAAGTTGTTCGCCCTCTATAACACTGATAGAGAGATATGCACAGCTGTTTGCTTCCCAAGGTATTAATACATACTCTGAGTTAAGTAATAAGTAGAAAGTGATTTTATTAAATACAGAAAGTAGGATTTAAGTGATTCCAAGTAGTAACAGACAGAACAAAGTAAGTTACCCAGCAAAATAAAATAAAATGCACAAATCTATGTCTAATCAAACACTGAATACAGATAATCTCACCCTCAGAGATGCTTCAGTAAGTTTTTTCTCAGACTGGACACCTTCCAGGCCTGGGCACAATTCTTTCCCCTGGTACAGCTCTTGTTCCAGCTCAGGTGATAGCTAGGGGATTCTTCATGATGGCTCCTCTCCCTCTCTGTTCTCTTCCACCCCTTTATATATCTTTTGCATAAGGCGGGAATCCTTTGTCCCTCTGGGTTCCCCCACCCCTCACTGGAAAAGCACCAGGTTAAAGATGGATTCCAGTTCAGGTGACATGATCACATGTCACTGCAAGACTTCATTACTCACTTGCCAGCACACACATATACAGGAAGACTCACAGGTAAATACAGCCATCTGCAGACAATGGTCCTGGTTAATGGGAGTCATCAAGATTCCAAACCACCATTAATGGCCCACACTTTGCATAATTACAATAGGCCCTCAGAGTTATATTTTATATTTCTAGTTTTAGATACAAGAGTGGTACATTTATACAAATAGGATGATAACACTCAGTAGATTATAAGCTTTGTAATGATACCTTACAAGAGACCTTTTGCATGAAGCATATTCCAGTTACATTATACTCACTTATTATCATGTTTTTATAAAACTATTCCAATTACATTATATTCACTTATTATCATGTTTTTACAAAATCATATAGACTGCACAACGTCACAAATAGCCACAACTGTAAGTACTCAGTATGTGTTTGCACATGATTAGCCCTCCTTATATGGAAGCAGACGGTCCCGTGGACAGGGCACCAGCCTTGATAATGGGAGGCCTGTTCCCAGCATAGGCACCAACTTCGTGGGTGCTCCAGCCCTGGAGCACCCACAGAAAAAAAAAATAGTGCGTGCTCAGCACCCACCAGTCACAGCTGATTGGCGGCACCGCCGAAGGTGCTCCGATCAGCTGTTTGGAGGCGCCGCAGATCAGTGGTTGGGGGAAGACGGAGAGCAGCGAGTGGTGGGGACCTTGAGGGAGCGATTGGAGCAGGGGCAGTGAGAGGCGAAGTGAGGCCGGGACCTGAAGGGGGGCAGAGCAGAGGCGGGGCGAGGGCGAGGGCGTGGAGTGGAGGCAGGGGCTTGGGGCGGAAAGAGGGTGGAGCACCTCTGGGGGAAAATAAAGTCAGCGTCTATGATTCCCAGCTCTGCCACTGACTCACTGTGTGACCGTGGGCGAGTCGCATCCCCACTTTGTGCTTCATTTTATAATTCTGCTCACCCCCTCACGAAAGCACTTTCAAATCCCAGGCTACAATTCCCTAGCTAAGTGCTGTTATTATGTAGGGTCTGTAATTTAGCACGGTGCTATGAATAGATTTCAGTTTCTGTTTTGACTTTAACACAGCATACGCTTTCATTGAATGCTTAACAAACCCCCGTTCTAATGTGTACTTGGAGGGAGATCCCTCTTCCAGGCCTACATGTGACAAGTCTGCAGCCCTCACCTGGGCAGCGCAATTGGCTACACAGTTGTCTGTCATTAACCACTGCTTAGTGTGTTTAGTGCACAGGCTACAGAAGAGCTCTGGGCCATCACCTCTCACCAGCTGGGGTGAGGGAAAGCTGATCTCTAGAATGAATGCTGTGGAGCAGGGCTGACTGTAGGGATTTTGCTGCCCCGGGGCAGAAAACGTTTTTGGCAGCCCCCCCCTCCAAATCCCCGCTGTGCAAAAAACCCCAAACAAACCTGATTTGGTACCCCCAGAAACTGGCACACAGGGCAACCACCCTGATCGTGCCCCTGCCCCCCCGATATGGGAGTCACAGCGCCATCAGCTGAATTCAAAGTCTGACTTCCCAGGCCTATCTCTGTTTAAAAGACAGCCATAGACACCCATAGAACGACAGACAGAGATGTAAACTACATTTGCAAGGGCAGGGATAACATCACAGTGAAGAATGTTTACACCCAACAGTGACATTGTTCAGAACATGAGAACGGCCACACTGGCTCAGACCAATGGTCCATCTAGCCCAGTATCCTGTCTCCCGCCAGTGGCCAATGCCAGGTGCCTCCAAAGGAATGAACAGAACAGGGTAATTTATCAAGTGATCCATTCCATGTCGTCCAGTCCCATTGTTGTCCTTTGCTCTTTACACAACAAACACATAGGAGGAACCACATGGTTACTCGGACCCCACTGTGCCCATGTTTGTTGTATATGTACAACAACAACAAGCACTGCCTAGCTACATAGGCACCCTGCTGCTGGTGGTTTCTGGTGTCTTCTAAAACACAGAACATGGTGAGAGCCACTAAAGAGCTCTTGCATCCGAAGAAGTGGGTATTCACCCACGAAAGCTCATGCTGCAAAACCTCTGTTAGTCTATAAGGTGCCACAGGATTCTTTGCTGCTTTTACAGATCCAGACTAACACGGCTACCCCTCTGATACTTGAGGCTATTTAAAGGGATACTCCCCAATTTTTATACATTACAGACATCACAGGTTTTATTTGGTTTTGCTCAATATAAACATAAAGTTGGAAAAGGATGAATGATGCTTACATGTGGGCAATGAGGAAGAGGTGAAGAGAGAGCTGTAGTTTCCTGGACTGAAGGAGACAAGACCTTCCCAGGGGGCAAGGAAAAGAAGCACAGAGACACTGGAGGGAAAACCAGAACCCTGCACTGTTAAGGATAATGGGAACTTTGCTATTGATTTCAGTGAGTGCAGGATCAAATTGGGTAGAATATCTTCAATGGGATTACTCATACTTAAAGTTATGCATGTACTTCAGTGCTTTGCTGGACTGGGGCCTTAATCTGATGCACCTAATTGTGTTTAAAACACAGACCTTCACATGCTGTGTTGGGTTGTTGCTAGCTGCCATGCTCCAGTCTATGCATCCTGTGTAACAGTTGTGAATTAAAGGTGGTGGCTTTTGAGGAGTGGACTGCAGTGTCTCCCAGGAGGAGGATTCCAGCTTTGGGTGCTTTAATTCACTTGTGACGACTTTGTTATCTAGCCTTGTTCACCTGAGAAGATCAGTCAAAAGTGAAACCTAGATGGATATTGTGGGCATGCCTGAAACGAAGCCAGCCTGCGCTGCCTCTATGTCCTCTGTTTGTTAAAAAAAAATAAACACAAGTGCTCAGACCAATATACTGTGTGTGCAGCAAAGTTCAGGATCTGCTATGCAAAATACACCACTATTTGGACAGTCAAGGAAATAGCAGCAGAGTGCAAGAGCACTGCATTCCCTTATCTGAAATTTTTTTTTTAATTGAATATTCATTTGATACTTAAGAGCTAAGAACTTCCCTCTTCTACCGTTTGTGGGAGTTGCACACCCCTCAGGCATGTAGAGTTAGCCCTTTCTCTAGGGAAAAGGAGTTTAATGACTCATGGAAATTCATTCTTTGCTCAGACAGTGGGCTGAACGCTGCTTTTCATGTACAGAACATGACGTTCATACGGAAACAGCCCAATGTTTTATGAATAGGGCCCCTATGAAAACGTAAAGGTCTCTGATTTGGGACTTTACAGAAATGGCATGAACTGAACCTTAAGGATAATTGCTTAAATAAAACTTTAGAAAGAATGTTTGTGTCAAATTCAATCAGTATGTTAGAGTTGAAACAAGCTATTATATTATTCATGTGTGTACAATAGTCTAGGGTTTTGTGTGTGCGCGCGTCTGTGTGTGCATATGACTAACCTCTTGATGCCAACTGGCAGAGGGCACACGGAGTGCTTATGGGTCACGGGAATCCCTCTGGGTCTGGTATTCACATTGTAGTTCATCAAAGAATGTCATGCAAGGTCTTTAATCTGTGAGGACAAAAAGCTAGCTTGATTTTAGGAGAAGAGGTCTCAACCAAACTGGTTAAAACACTGGGGAAAGAACTTGGGGTAAGCTATCTGGTAAGAGATAGGTGAATGCCTTATTAGTTAAGTTTAGTCTCTAGAGAGCATGTTATGATTTTGTTTTATATTAGGGCTGTCGATTAATCGCAGCTAACTCATACGATTAACTCCAAAAAATTAATTGCGATTTAAAAAAAATGTATTGCAATTAATCACTGTTTTAATCACACTGTTAAACAATAGAATACCAATTGAAATGTATTAAATATTTTTGGATGTTTTTCTACATTTTCTAATATATTGGTTTCAATTACAACAGATTACAAAGTGTACAGTGCTGACTTTATATTATTTTTATTACAAATATTTGCACTGTAAAAATGATAAAATAAATAGTATTTTTCAATTCACCTCATACAAGTACTGTAGTGCAATCTCTATTGTGAAAGTGTAACTTACAAATGTAGGTTTTTTTGTTACATAACTGCACTCAAAAATAAAACATTGTAAAACTTTAGCGCCTACAAGTCCACTCAGTCCTACTTCTTGTTCAGCCAATCGCTAAGACAAACAAATTTGTTTACATTTATGGGAGATAATGTTGCCCGCTTCTTATTTACAATGTCACCGTAAAGTGAGAACGGGTTTTGGCATGGGACTTTTGTATCTGGTATTGCACAGATTCTACCAGATCCTTCCTTCCCTTTCATAAACTTGGATCTCACTCTGTAGATCTGGCTAGGGTAGAGATGTGAAGAATTCTGCCCCTTCCCAATCCACATGAACAGCACTTAACGCTAATCCCATATCTGAGGCTAGATCTAAGCACTGCTTGTAACAAGAAGACAAAGTTTTCTCCAAGATGCCTTGTTCCAACCCCAAACAGAACCAATGCCTCAGTAGTTTTTTTTTTGACAAACGTAGGAGTGCTCAGTGGTGAATATTGGTCTGTACCTCAAACCGTGTCTATGGATAGGACTCCTGAGGGGGAGGCTTGGAATGTCATGGGGAGAAGACAGTTTCAGTGCACTCTCCCAGTCACAAGACATCTGATTGCAAGCCATTGCACCTGAATGGCTTACAGACTGCCAAACGATGGCGCACGGTGGTAGCAGCCGTGTCGGTCCCAGCATAGGAGAGAGACAAGGAGGGTGAGGTAATATCTTTTATTGGACCAACATCTGTTGGTGAGAGACACGCTTTCGAGCCACACAGAGCTCTTCTTTATGTCAGAACCTCACCCACCTGGCTAAACAATGGAGCAACCCGTTACGGGGCACTCCTAGATGGCCAGGCTGGCTAGTCTGAGGTAAAAGGAAGACTACAAACATATGCCCTGTAACAAAGACCATTGGGCAGCATATCTGGAGTTACCGGATTGCCAGTTCATTCCAAGTATTTTACACTCATGTAAAGGCCAGCTTGGACACTCCCCACACATTTGTTGCAGTCTACAAATGTGACTAACCCCTAGGATGAACAACATGTGTTTGCATGCTGGAAACAAAGACAAGTCCCGTGAAGCTGAACGCTGTGTCTCTTGTGTGAGCCGGGGCCTGTGGGGCTTTGAGAGAAGGCAGTTTTTTCTGAGAGAAGAAACTTGGGAAGCAATTCTGGGAGACACTCTCTGGAAGGAAAAATGGTCCTGAGAGCTCCTTGGCTTCCTAAAGGAATTCAAGGTGGTTCTGCTCTTTTCCTGTAATTCAAGAGGGAAACCCATCTAATTTAGCTTGCAGTGAAGTGTCAGATTCGGTGAGACTGTGTGTAGGCTTTCTGAAATCATTTTCTCTAGTGCTTAGTTCTGCTTTCCAATGAACATACTTGTTTTAAGAAGGCTGTTTCCTATCTGTTCCACTGATGATAGGATCCTGAAGGGAAGACATGCAGGTGTCCAGTGAGACTCAGAGGTATAGGGGAGCCAAAACAACTTTCACCACAGCATCCTCTGCACAGTATGACCTTGCACATGTGTGCGAGGTCATGCCAGCAGGGGCGTTCTGGTAGTGCACTACTCATTCAGGCTACACCATTGGTCGCACTTGTATGCTAACAAGTGATTGGCAGAGATGAGGTGTTGTACCCAGATTGCAATCAAAGCTATGTCTACATGACAGTGGCACAGTTGCAATTACACCACTGTAGCACTTGTAGTGCAGACACTTGTGTTACACTGGCAGACCAGGTGCCAGCTCATGCCAATGTCCCTATGTCGCAACTGAACACTGACAAATACGTAGCTGGAATCAGTCTGGCCCACCTGTTTGTTAGTATTATTAAAATGGGCATTAGAATTATAAGAATGTGTTTGATGTTTAGAGTTCATTGAATGCTTGTGAGCTGCTGCATGCACTAATCTCACTTATAACATCTGTATCCCATTTTGCAAGATAATATTTAACCAGTTGTGTTGTAAGCCTGTGTAAATCACCAGTCAGGAGAGAGACATTAACTAGTCTGCAATGCTGGTCTTCAACAGAAGATGTTACATCCTGCCCAACTGAAAAGGTCCATCAACACCAGATGGACTATTGTGGGATGATAAAAAGGACAAAGGGCATTGGCTGTTCTGCCCTCATCCCCGTCAAGAGAGGTCATGCAAGTGGATTCTTCCAGTCAGCTGAGTTCACAACTCAGAGCACAAGGGGGGAGGGGGATAAAAACCCCTAACAAGAAGGAACTGGACCTCTAGACTACTTGGGCTCTGGAGGGCAAGGTTTACTAGGCATACATGAGAGATCCCCAGTGCTTAGCCTGGGTTGTCCTTCAAGGACATATAGAGCTTGCTTATTATAGAAGTGTGACCCTTGTTGCTTGGAGGGGCCACACTGAGATAGCTCTGTCAGGGCAAACTGCAAAGAATGGGGCAGAAAATCCCCAACACTGGTGGTTATTCTAATAATTAGATCTCCCAAGCCAGCAACAAAACAGCTTCCACAACACCTTACTGATTACCCAGAAGCCAGAAATACATTTCCCTTAAATCAACCCAGCCTTGGGCTCCCACCCACACAGCCAAGTCAAATATGGTGAGGATTACTGAAAATCTTGTTCATCATATATAAAGTTCTACCAGGCCCAAGGGATCGGACACATTACCCACCAGGTCAATGAATATTTCAGATCTTACCCAAATACACTCTTACAGCCAATTCTTATTAACTAAACTAGGATTTATCAAAAAAGAAAAGAGAGAATATTGTGGTTAAAAGATCATCATACAGACAGATATGAATAAAGTTCTTAGGTCCGTTTCATAGTAGAGATGGTGAGCTGCTGAGTTGCAGCAAGTCCTTTCCAGAATCAGTTCATCCAGTCGCAGTCCAAACAGACAGTCCATAGATAGAGTTTGTTCAAATGATTTCATGAGAAGTAGCAGGGTAATCCAGACTGGAGCTGGAGACCTCAGTCTTGCGACTCAAGTTTCCCCTGACCAAGCTTAAGCAGAGCTGAGATAACAGGATCAGGGCCCTAGAGTTCTTTTATAGATCTCTGGCAGACTATCGATAGGCTCTTGACAGCAGGTATTCCTTGGGTGAAGCATTGTGGCTTTGAAATAAAACCTCTTATTTCCTATTGTGACAAAGTCCCTCCTCTGCCTTGGTGGAGCTTTCTGGCAGAATTGCTCACCTCAGAGGTTCACAGCAGCCCTCAGTTTGGCCGCTTCTGATAGAGGCTCAAACCTGCCATTCACTCAGCTAACCTCATCACTGGCCAGCATGGGGGAAATGGAGAACAATCCCCACAGTCTCTGTGTCCCACCTAGTGGGTCGGGGACAGGCCAGATTCCTTTCCAAATTAGACCTTCCCCTCTGGTGTTTCCCACAGACCAGGTCAACTCCGGAGTTGGGGGGATGGGGGGAAACCCAGGCCCAGGCCCACCCTCTAGACCAGGTTCCAGCCCAGGGCCCTGGGGATAGCAGCTGTCTACAATGTCCCCTGTATCAGGTGCGTGACAGCTACAACTCCCTGGGCTACTTCCCCATGGCCTCCCCCCAGCACCTTCTTTATCCTCACTGCAGGATCTTCCTCCTGAAGCCTGATCATGCTTGTACTCTTCAGTCCTCCAGCAGCACGTCTTCTCACTCCCTGCTCCTTGCGCGTCCCCCACTAACTGATGGGAGGTCCTTTTTAAACCAGGTGTCCTGATTAGCCTGCCAGCCATAATCGATTCTAGTAAATTCTTAATTGGCTCCAGGTGTCTTAATTAGCTTGCCTGTCTTAATTGGTTCTAGCAGATTTCTGATTGCTCTAGGGAAGCCCCTGCTTTGGTCACTCAGGGAACAGAAAACTATTCATCCAGTGGCCAGTATATTTGCCTTCTACCAGACTCCTGTACTCCTGGGTCTGTCACACTATGTATATACAGGTAACTGGTGGCATTCATCAGTATAAGGTCATTATCCAGTAACCAGTTCATAGACAGGTTACTACAAACTTCAAAGAGAAATATAGACTGATATTATTACACCCAAGTTTCACCTAAATGTTAATATTCCCTTTTGCGCTCTGAATCAAAAGAATATAGTAACAGACAGGAACCGTCTGGTTATATGGTTAACCTCTAACAAGAGATAGGTAAACACAGACCAATACAATCACTATCTTCTTCTAATGCTCTAACAATACAAGTCTACATTTCAAAGCTCTAGTCTATCTAACATGGCTTTGTTAGCTATTTATAAGGAATGGCCCTAATTGCCATTTATATACTTTTCTAATATGTCTTTAAAGGTTGATTTTGAGTCATTTAGCTAGCTAGTTGCTTAACCCTTTCTGGCTCAGTGTCACAAGAAGCTTCTATTACTTTTTGAAACTTAAGATTGTAACTCATTTGTGTATATATGTTTATCTGCTTTAACCTTGTATATAACTTTCTTGTTTCTTTTTCTTACTTAGTAAATCTTTATATAGTGTATTATAGGATTGGCTAGAAGCATTGTCTTTAGTGTAAGATCTAAGGTGCAATTGACCTGGGGTAAGTGACTGGTCCTTTGGGACTGGGAGTAACCTGAATATTGCTGTGATTATTGGTATAAGGGACCATATGTCACTAAGGTGTGCTCACCTGTGTAGCAAGATAGATTGGAGAAGCCAAGACTGTCTGTGACTCCATGTTTAGGCTGTTAGAGTGCCTAACTATAGGAGTCAAGTATCAGAGGGGTAGCCGTGTTAGTTTGGATCTGTAAAAAGCGGCAAAGAGTCCTGTGGCACCTTAGAGACTAACAGATGTTTTGGAGCATAAGCTTTCATGGGTGAATACTCACTTCGTCAGATGCATGTAGTCTACATGCATCTGACGAAGTGAGTATTCACCCACGAAAGCTCATGCTCCAAAACGTCTGTTAGTCTATAAGGTGCCACAGGACTCTTTGTTGCTTATAACTATAGGAGTTTACACTTGATAATTGGTTGGTGAAATCTAAGTATAGCATTCACAACCAATTTGGAGTTTGTGACCTGGTTCTTAACAGTGTGCCCTGAGATTAGTACTTATGCTCTTGAGTCACTACAGGCAGCTTGACAACTTGTTACAGTGACAGAAGGGGTTTTTCCATCACTGTAGTAAATCCACCCACTAAAGAGGCAGTAGCCAGTCGATGGAAGAATTCCTCTGTTGCCCTAGCGGTATCTACACTGGGGCTTAGGTCGGCTTAACTGCATCTCTGATGGGTGTAAATTTTTCATGTCCCTGAGTGATGTATCTAGGTCGACCTAAATTTTAGCTGTAAACCCAGCCTAAGAGTGGGAGAATCATGAGATTCCATCCCAAGATAAGTGAGAGCATGTGTCTGGGCAGCTGAAGGGGGGCACCTAGACACCAGAAAAGGGTCAGGGGTGCAATCAGCCTTGGAACCATGTCAGAAATATTCCAAGAGCCTACAAGATCTGTACTTACACCTATTTGTGCATGGGACAAACATTACCATGGCAGGCACAGAATGCGTGATTGCATGCAGAAGTGCTCTTTGGCACATGGAAATTGTTACATTCACAAAAATAACAGGTACTTTTCAAAGGGGCTTTGGAAATTTGGCTTTTGTTATCTTCCTAACAAGGAATAGCATTACCCGGAGTACACCTGTCTGTGTACAGTAGCTAATTGGAAAGACTGCTCCATCGTGGGTTCTCTCTAACTATATTTAGAAAAATGGCACAAATCACAAATAGGGATCAATGGGAAGGCTACTAATGACAACATATTAGCAACATCAAATGTAAGAAGCTTACACAGACATTGTATATCAGCAGTGGTACAGATCTTGCCATTACAGTGATATACGGCCCTCCTGTTTTCAACATCAGAAAACTCAGTGGCTTCTAAACACTGAGATATTTCTAGTGCAGAAACATAGCATCCCACACAGCATACCTGGAGTGTCAAGCACCACAGCATTATGTAGAAGGAGTAGTGGCAATATGTGTCATGCATGTCCATGTAGCAAGAGACGTGTCTCAAACACATTTTACTGTGATGGTGAGTCACCTAGGGTTAGCTGCCAAACTACTTGCTTGTGGCCTTTCATGCCGCAGCCAAAAATTTAAGCATTTATGTCACGTCTCTTATTTCAACATGCCCCATATCTGCCACGAAATACCATGATCCCCTTTCACTCTTGGCACAGGCAATTTCCATATCATGGTGTCTCCTCACAGACACTGGTGTAAAACAATAAAAAGAGAACTGCAGTCATTTTTCTAGCCCCGCTGTCTGAAAGCCTAGAAGATGGTGCCAGTTTAATTGTTGCAGTCACTATTCTTTTTCTTCATTTATTCATGCTCTCTCCTCATGACATTCAGAGTGCTGGTGAGTAGAAAATTTTCAGGGGCAATACAGGAGTTGGATTATATGTCACAATTGAAAATACAATGCTCCATGCTAGCCATTCCTTTTCTTCTGGATCCAAAGTCTTCAAGGGAGTATCACAAATCCACATAATGTTTCTGAATGCCAGGTTTTACATTTGGATCTCTAGTTTGGATTAACGATAAGGGAAAACACATGTGGTCAGAAAACTGACTCTTGCAGCATGGGCACATCTGTGCATTCTGGTGAGTGCAGGTTAACACTGACTTCTGCAGGAATAACTTGAGTTTAGAGTTTATTCTCCACATCCAGCTGCCAGCCGTCCAAGTTCCAGGCACTGATCAGAGAGAAAATAATTCCTAGGCTGTGAGTTATGATGCAAAATAACAGCATTCATTCTACTACACTAGTTAGGACTTTTAGTTATTTATTTAAAAATGATTTGCAGATAACTTTTTTTAAAATTGGGGTGGTGCCCTTTCTTGCTGCTTTAAGATGTATACAGAAATCATGTTCTTTTTTTTTTTTTTTAAGTCATATGTTTTCTTTTCCACTTGTATTTTGCCTTAGAAATATCAGGAACATTGATTTAGGCTTTCCTTGTTTCTGCTGCAGGCTTCTTTGGTGGTTTCAGAGATGTATATTGTGAGCTCTCCCGCATTAAGGTAAATAATTTTTAACCAAAAAATCCTTTTTCCAGTATGTCCATTAGGCATTATAGTTAAATATGTGAAAATGAAAAACCATATGTCCTTGTGTCAAGGGCATTTTTCTTCTTCACCAAAGGCTGACATGGAGGCCTTAGGAGCCAATGTACTGCATAAATGATAGTGAGACAAGAAACTTGGGTTTTGTGAACTTTGAACACCAGTCTTTCAATGACAGCTGATTTACTACTGATTTGAACTTCCCTTGCCTGGCTCTGCTTTACATACCACTCTGATCTTCCTTACCTTTATGCCCACCCTTTCCCCCTGCCTCCTCCTCTTCATGCTGACCCCTCTCTGGCTTCTACTCCTTCCCGTATCTTTATATCTTAATTCAGGGGTTGGCAACCTTTCAGAAGTGGTGTGCCAAGTTCACTGTAATTTAAGGTTTCGCGTGCCAGTAATACATGTTAACGTTTGTAGAAGGTCTCTCTCTGTGTCTATATTATATAAATAAACTATTGTTGTATTTAAAGTAAATAAGGTTTTTAAAATATTTAAGAAGCTTCATTTAAAATAAAATTAAAATGCAGATCTTATCAAGTTAGTGTGATCCTTGCCTGGGATCCTTGTCTGGGGTTCCAGCCACCAGCCCTGCTCAGCCCGCTGCCGGTCTGGGGTTCCATTCACTCAGCCGGCAGCAAGCTGAGCAGGCTGGTGGCGGGCTGAGTGGGGCCGGCGGGGGGCTGAGTGGCTCAGTCCGCTGCCAGTCTGGGATGCCGGCAGCACTCAGCCTGCTGCTGGTCTGGGGTTCCGGCTGCTGGCCCCTTGCCAGTCAGGGTCCCAGCCGCCGGCCCCGCTCAGCCTCCTGCCGGCCTGGGTGAGCAGAACCCCAGGCTGGTAGCGGGCTGAGGGGGGCCGGCGGCCGGGATCCCGGCTGACAGGAGCTGCCAGATGGAACCCCAGACCGGCAGCGGGCTGAGCGGGGCTGGTGGCTGGAACCCCAGACAAGGATCCCAGGCCCTGCTCAGCCTGCTGCCGGTCTGGGGTTCCGTCCGCCAGCTCTTGCCAGCCGGGATCCCGGCTACTGGCCCCCCTCAGCCCACTACCAGCCTGGGGTTCTGCTCACCCCGGGCGGCAGGAGGCTGAGCGGGGCTGGCAGCCGGAACCCCAGACCAGCAGCAGACTGACTGCTGCTGGCACCCCGCTGAGTGCTGCCAGCACCCCAGACTGGCAGCGGACTGAGCCACTCAGCCCCCTGCCATCCCGCCGCCGGCCCCGCTCAGCCCACAGCCAGCTGAGTGAATGGAACCCCAGGCCGTCAGCGGGCTGAGCGGCTCAGCCTGCCGCCACTCTGGGGTTCCGGCCGTCAGCTCCTGCCAGCCGGAGTCTCAGCTGCCGGCCCTGTGACAGCGTACCCCATAAAGGGACTCATAAATGTATGTATAATATAACTGGAATAGGGTTTTGCTACATAGGCCATGTAACATATCTATGTAAAGGTTATGATCTACTGGTTATGTTCACCCTAGTTGTATGCAGGCACCGTTTGTGTGTTCAAAGTTATGAACATTGGCTATATAATTGCTTGATTTCTAAGTGGCCTCAGTTAGAACATTTGATCACTTCTTGGGAAAGGAATGTGCAAATTAAATGTTCAATCAAGGAGCACTTAACAGACAAAAGAGCTTGGAAGACTCCAATCCACATTAGAAGTCTTCCTGGAGACATGCAAGATACCATGTGGGTAATGGCTGCTACTTGCAGGTCCTGAGTCATGCATGGGCATGTGACCTGCCCATGTGATTCCAAATCTCCATTTTGTGATGGGATTCTACAGAGGGTGAGGAGGGGGTCTCCACCCACAAGAGAGTCTATTTAAACCCGTGGGAGACCCCTCCATTTTGTCTTCAGCTGGCTAAAGAAGAAGCCTCTCCACCCCCCCAGGATACTTGAAGGAAACTGAAACAAGGACAGTAACTACAGGGGGTGTGAGTAACTGCTGGACCCAGGCTAAAAGAGGATTAGCCTGTAAAAGGGAACATTTTGGAACTGGTGAGGATCTTATCTGTATTCAGTGTTTCATTAGACATAGATTTGCGCATTTTATTTTATTTTGCTCGGTAACTTACTTTGTTCTGTCTGTTACTACTTGGAATCACTTAAATCCTACTTTCTGTATTTAATAAAATCACTTTCTACTTATTAGTTAACTCAGAGTATGTATTAATACCTGGGGGAGCAAACAACTGTGCATATCTCTCTATCAGTGTTATAGAGGGCGAACAATTTATGAGTTTACCCTGCATAAGCTTTATACAGGGTAAAACTGATTATTTGGGTTTAGACCCCATTGGGAATTGGGCATCTGAGTGCTAAGGGCAAGCAGACTTCTGTGAGCTGTTTTCAGGTAAACCTGCAGCTTTGGGACAGGTGATTCAGACCCTGAGTCTGTGCTGGAGCAGACGGGTGTGTCTGGCTTCACCAAGACAGGGAGCTGAAGCCACCAAGCTGGCAGGGAGAACAGGAACAGAGGTAGCCTTTGCACATCAGTCTGGCAGCTCCCAAGGGGGTTTCTGTGATCCAACCCGTCACAGGCCCCACTTGGCGCCCGCTGCCAGCCTGGGGTTCCCTGGGGGTCCCCAGGCCAGCAGCGGGCGCTGAGTGGGGCCGGCGGCCGGGACCCCGGCTGGCAATGGGGCAGCAGCCGGAACCCCAGAGCGGCGGTGGGCTGAGCCGCTCAGTCCGCCGCCGCGTGCCATCAAAAATCGGCTTGCGTGCCACCTTTGGCACGTGTGCCGTAGGTTGCCGACCCCTGTCTTAATTCCTCAGATTTCTTCTACCTTTGAATACTCTCCTACCTAACTCTACCACCTTTGTTCTATACTTATCCCACCAAAAACTGCACCTGCATTTATTTATATGTACGTGTACGTATACTCAGTATGCATGTGTTTATGTTCATGTAGATGTATTATATAACCATCAGCGCATACATATAACCCCATATAGCTGCTGAATCTCAGTTTTGCAACTCTCGACTTGTTGTCCACATCTTTGCACCACATTGTTTGTTGCTGCTGCTCTTTTAGGTTGTGATCTTTTTGGGACGGAAACTGTCTGTCCTCTGAGGTGCCTAGAGAATTTCAGCGCACCAGATAAATAATAATGCTATCATCTCCTGAACTCCCTGAGCACTCACATGTGAAATGAACTTAAGCCAATGTAATTGAAACACTATGTAAAAGATTGACAGCCACTGAGGATCTGGGCCTATATCCAAAAGATACTATTTGGAATAATTTGCAGCCCATGAGTCTACAATTATTTAATAATTTGGCTAGCACAGCCATTTCTGTTACCCACCTTGTGTGACATCTTAAAGAATGGGCATAAGGGCCCTATGCAGATCTCAGCCTGCACAGGGAGGTTGAAGATAAGGAGCTAAATCAGAAAATGGTGCCTACTGAGTGGTATGTTTCATGATCCCAGCAGGCAAAATATCTGGTTTGCCTTAGCAGTACTATGTAACATGTAAACAGCTGGTACTCTCAAACAATATTTTCTGTGTTAAGCAGGGTGGAGCTGCCCTCTACTGTTTCAATTATGTACAACTGTCCACTTGTTTATTTAGAAAATAAAGGACTTGTATTGATATAGTCTTCTGGTGTGTTTTTTTTTAAAAAGCCCCTCCCCTTTGAAATGAAGCAGCGTGTAGTAAAACTGCAAATATATTCCTGGAAGTGTTGACAACTTGAATTTCATTCTACTGTCTGGCAACTTCCCCAGAGTCCGTCACACACCCTATGACAAGTGATGAAGTGACATCTGAGATTGCCCAAAAAGAAGGATTGTGGAATTTGCATTGCATCTGAAAAGGGGGGCAAGTGGAGACTCGTTCTGATTTTGAGAAGCTTTAATGCCCCTGGATTCTATTTATGAGCTGGGATATCCTGATGTTTATACCCAGTTTCTCAACCATCTCTGCTGCACTTAGAGAAGCTTTGAGCTGTGTTAAGATTAGGAGGATCTAAATTTGATTTCCAGAGAAAGGAATGAAAGGAAGAGAGGATATTTAAATACTAATGGATTTAAAAAGAATTCTCAGCCATCCTGCCACAAAATATTCCTGGTATTGTCACGGTGCACTTTCCCATTCTGTGACTGCATCTCAGATGAACAAAAGCAAAATGTGTCACAGATACCTATTGTCATGCCAGTTCCACTAGGCTTAACTTTATTTCTAGAACCAGATTCTCAGCTGCTGTGAATCAGCACGACAGCATTGTAGTCACCAGAGCTGCGTCCATTCACACCAGCTGAGAATTAGGGCCCTTGTGTCTTGCTACTGGCTTTCATGTTCTGATTTCAAATCAACAGGCTGAGTGCAGAAAGTGCAGGGTCCTGTGAGTCATAAGTATTACTTGTTGCTTCTTCGGTGGTGAAATCATGTTTGACATATTCTTGAACAGCTCTTCAGAAAGCCACGATTATGCCTTATAACTGAGCAGCGTGAGAACAAATATCTCACAGGCAATGCTCCAATTTGGGCTTTTGGCCTGAGACCCTTCAGGGGATTTCTCTGACCCTCAGGATTGTCCCCACCTTTCTCAGCCACAGCCATTGTAGATACTGCAGTCATGAAAGCAATCTTCAGTAGAATACAGGGAGAATACAGACATGTGGGTTGGGTCCATTCTAGCTGTTAAAGCAGATAGTATTTGGATTCATCTACCACGGGTATTTTACTGTCCTGATGTTTTTAAAGCCTTTCCCCCCCCACAGGCATTGGAGGGAAATTGGTGTGGGGGTGGGTGGGATGCTTATGTCAGTCGAGAACAAAAATCTCAGGCTTTCTAAATCCCACTCTAGCTAGTGTGTTCCTGGGCCTATGACTGTGTGAGGAGATCTCTATATATGGGGTTTTTTTAGTGTACAATAAAATGGTGAGTCAAACAAGAACTCCAAAGTGCGTGGACAAGCCAGGTGATATTCATGGTGGCAGGACCCGCTGTGTGGAGGCCTTCATCCACCAGGATGGGATGGTCTCCTAGCCAGCTGGCAAAGGTAGAAAGCGTTATTCATGGATGCTGCTGTGTGAGAGCTTAGCGTGAGTGAGGAACTCCTAACCTTGGACTGAACTGACCAATTGTGAGTGTGAACCTTCAACCTAAGGGGACTGCACGGTGTCTGCACGCTCTTCAAAATGCTTTCCTCAGACCACCAGCATCAGCTCTGTCTTGCTTGAATTCAGCTTCAGCCAGCTGTTCATTCATGAGCTGATCTCATCCAAGCAACTAGGCCATCTTGAGGGCAGTGGGGTGGTCGTATCGGGTGAAAGAGAGGAAGAGCTGTGTGTTATCTGTGTATTTCTGGCACTGGAGTCCATATCATCTGATCAGTTCACCTAGGTTATGTTTACATTGCAGCTGGAAGCTAGTGCACTGAAAATAGCAGTGTGGGCGTTAGGCTCTGGCAGAGACTTGGGCTAGTCACCTGAGCTCAGACCCAGGGGGTTGGCTGCTGTGCATGCCACAGTGGCCACACTGCTATTTTTAGTGTGTTAGTGTGAGTCCTGCTAGCCCAATTCTATTTATCTACTCTGGGAGGCTCACTCCCAGCTGCAGTGTAGACATATCCCTAGTGGCGGCATGTCGATGCTGAAAAGAACCAGAGACACAGATGAAGGGTCTAGTGGTGGAGGTCCAGTTTCCCATCACTACTCATTGGGTGCATCTCTCCAGGAAGGACTCAAACCATTTTAGCACATTACCTTGGACCCTGCCATCTCCCTCTGGTGAGACGGCAGTATTTCATGATCGACGGTGTCAAATGCTGCAGAGAAGTTGTGACCGAGTGGGAATTTTTTATAATATTTTGGATGAATATTGTGTGTGCCTCGGTTTCCCCTATGTGCTGCATGGTAAAGTAGGTGGGGGGAAAATGTTGTTTTGCAGAGATCCAGGTGTGACTGGTGCTAGCTGTCTGGGGCCTGGGCCCAATGTCCATGGAGGGCCTAAGAAGACAATGGCTACTCCAATTGCCTGGACATCTAATACCTAGCAACTAAGGACTAGGGAGCCAGCTGGCTGGGACCACCTGGAGAACGAAGGGCTAAGGGCAAGGCCAGGTGACCATGCTTCCCAGGAACAAGAACAAAGGACTAAAGAGGGGCCCTTTGGGGTTGTTAAGTGTGGGCTGCTGGAAGCAGGAGACACTTCTGGGTTGAGACTACAGAGGGGTCAGAGAGAGCTCTTGACTGACCCAGATGGACATTGCTGTAACTTTTTAATTTCCGTGTTAACCAATGACTCTCTACGCTGTGTGCCAGAGATCTAATAAACCCATCTGTTTTTGCAACGCAGGCTGAGAGTCACTCCAGAGTCAGGAAGTCGGGGGTGCATTGCTCCCATTGGGTGCGCAAGTCTTCCCCAGGTGTCCAATGCAGGTGGACTCACTGCAGGGAGCTCACAGCGTGAAGCAGGGGTGCTGAAGGCTCCGAGGTTCAGTCTCGGGAGGCAGTGAAGCCAAGGGGCTTACCCCAGTGAAAGTGTGACCCTAAGGGGGTTAACACACTGAAGGGGGGTCCTCCCAGGGACTGTCCCAGAGCTGGTCGTGAGCACCGGACCTGTGGATCTGTAACAGAAGTCCAGGCGGATGAGAATGAATGTCTGTCTCTTATCCATTGACAGCGGGACTTCGTCCCTCAGCACCACCAAAGCAGTTTCAGTTCCATGTCCTGGCCTCAGTCCAGACTGAATTCACCACTACTACGTATTCTTGCTCTGCCTATTGACAGTTGCCCCAGTTCATCCCTAAAGTTGGGAGCACTTCAGTGGTGGACAAAATTTTGCTCTATGACATAGTTCCCAGTTCTGCAATTAGATCTATGAAGGCAGATGCCCACTTGTCAGGAGATCCTTTTCTCCTTCTCTGTTTTGGCGCCAGCTGAGCTCTGTGGGGACACAAGGGTCTAACTGCACAGATCCAATTGCAGGACTGAGGCCATAGTTTGCAAAATGCATTGGGCTCCCCCTGACGAAAGGCACTATTTATTATCATTGGCAAGGGAAGTCCCAGCACTTTGGGGCCATTAGCAAAACAACAAAAAACTAGTTGAAAAAGCTCTGGACACAATCTGTGCAAGATGAAGTGGAAAGATAAAACTTCTTCTTTCACTTGCTCAGCTTGAAACAGAAGGCAATCATTTCAAACAGAAATGTAACCATCAGGGGGTTTGTTTCCGTTTTGTTTTTTAAATTCAATGTGATTGATGATAAATGTGTTGGACAACAGCAATAGATGCAAATAGCTTGGCATAATTGCTAGGAACTGTAGGAATTTTATATTGACTACATCTGCTGAATTACTAGTGGACACTGAAATACATAAAAAAATGAGAAAACCCTTCTAGGATGATTCATAATCGTAATAGCAGAGACAGCAATAACTGTTGTTTTTTGGGAAAGTGGAAACTGAAGTAATTTAACATGAAATATTTTATACATAACTAGTAACTTTTGAGTGTTTAATTAAAAATGCTCACAGTAAGTTGCTCATTTTAGTCCATTCAAACAAGAGAAAAACATTGATTGACAGTAATATTTTGTGCATGCATAATACTCTTCATGTGAGTCTCTCACAGGTCTCTACAGAGCAGAGGTGGGTAGTATTATCCTGGTTTGACAGTGACAAAACTCGGGCACAAGTAAGCTAAATGACTTGTCCAAGACCAGATACTAAGATCAAAGCTGCCCACAGAACTCAGTTCCTGCTCTAAGCACTAGACTGCTAGGTCCAATTCTCCACTGCCTTGCACTTTGTGGAGTCATCTATGTGACGCAGTAGGAAGCGGGGCGGATTGACCTGGGAATGTCATCTAGTTTTACTGGGACTGTCTGCATTGGGGATGGGATAGCAGGGGGTGACTTTACTTGAGGGACGATACCTGAGCCTGTAACCTGAGCCAGGAGGAGGGTTGGGGCCAGGTGACACCTTTGCCCGGGAAACTAGACAAAGGCTGGAGGAGGAGCCGGGGGGAGGCTGGGTGAGACTGATGGAGGGGGTTTCAGTTTGGAGCGGTCTGGGGAAGCAGAGGGAACCCCAAGGCTGGGGTCTAACTTAGCTCCCTGTCCCCCACAGGGACCTGACTGAGGGGTCCTGTTTGTACCTACAAGCTCTGTTTGGAACTGCGCTCCTGTCGTCTAATAAACCTTCTGTTTTACTGGCTGGCTGAGAGTCACGGTGAATCGCAGGAAGAGGGGGGTGCAGGGCCCTGACTCCCCCACACTCCGTGACAATCTATTCCTGTGAAGAGTAGGTGTTTAAAAAAAGAAGGTACAAAATCAAAATTTTCCATTCACTCACACACCAGTGGCAATGCTTTACCTCCATTTTGCTGTTGCTTTGCACTGGAGTAAATGGCTATACGAGATACCAGGCAGTGGAGAATCAGGCCCCCTACCTCCTTAGATGTGAATCAGGGTATGGAATAACAAGGAGAGAAGCACAGACTGATTGGCAGGTGTCTTCAGGTGCTAATGGTCAGCTCATTACTACGGTTGAAGATTATCCCAGTTTATGCAAACTCTTTGAAGTCTGGAGTCTCAGTTTCTTCCCTTTGCTTCCCAGCTTCTTCCTTTATTCCTCTTGGCCAATTCAGTTTCTTCTTTGCTTCTTGAATGCTGCGCACCCCTTTCCCCCATTTCTTGTCTTCGTACACCCTGCTGTGAGTGATATTCCACAAGGGCTTGGTATAAAGCCCACTGAAGTCAATTGGAATCTTCCAGGAGACTTCAAAGGCCCCAATTCAGCAAAGTATTTACACACGTGCATTCTAGCTTTTCTACAATGAATGGCATAGAGCAGATATAAGAGAGGGAGAACAGAAGCTCCTGATCTAACACAAGGACAAGGGGATAGTCAATGAAACGAAAAGGTGGCAAATTCAAAATTGGTAAGAGGAAATACTTTTTAATGCAATGCATAATTAGACTGTGGAACTCATTGCCACAGGATGTCATCAAGGCTGAGAACTTAGCATGATTCAAACATGGATCAGACAGTTATATGGATAACAAGAATAGCTAGAGTTATAACAGTTAATGCTAAGGGATATTAAACCTCATGCTTCAGGGCGTAACCCAGTCTCTAACCATTAGTGATTCCCATGAGACCTTCATGGGGAACAGATTTAC
This sequence comes from Platysternon megacephalum, assembly GCA_003942145.1. Taxonomy (NCBI): domain Eukaryota; kingdom Metazoa; phylum Chordata; order Testudines; family Platysternidae; genus Platysternon; species Platysternon megacephalum. The sequence goes on along the minus strand of QXTE01000100.1, from coordinate 614,875 downwards.
CCTCATCTGCCTCTTGTGGGGTTTCTTACACCTTCCTCTGAAGCATCTGGTACTGGCCACTGTTGAAGGATTAGATGGACCCTGGCTTTGACCCAATGTGGCAATTCCTTTTCCTCTATGCTCCATCCCATTTGAAGCTGGGCCTTAATCATGTGCTTAAAATTAAACACATGTTTGAGTGCTTTGCTGAGTGAGAGTCGGAGGAGGAGAGAGGATGTCTAAGGTCAGTTATGCTCTGCAGGATTCTCTCTGGTTTCTCTCTTTGAATCACCATGCTCAAAGCCTTCCTGAGGGCAGAGGTACCTCAGAATATATTGCTCTTCCTCTGAGCTGTGGAAGACTCTGAAACTGCAGCTGTCCTAGCTGTCACTGCTCAATCTGCTGAAGTGGATTTCAGAAAAGAGAGGAGACCTGAGAGAGGAGACCCTCCCATCCTACCTCTCCCTCTCCCCCCGTCAAAAATATATTTGTTTTATAATCCTGTGCCTCACACACTAGTTCTGCCTGGTCATCACTCCGGGTGTTGCAAAGTCTAGGAGGTACTATTGAGATATTTTCTAGCTGATTGTTATCATGTATACAGTTTGATATTTTCAGTAATGGCAGCCTCCTCGGGGAAGCCCGAGCATGCATTGTCAAACTCTCTGACCATGCCTAATGTTTCACCCAGCTGTGCTATGTGAAGCCTGAGCCCTGACTGCTCCTTTGGCGTACTAGACGTTATGTGTAATACTGCAGAGCCCACTGGGTGCATAATTACCAGCACAGGTGTCTATGCCAATGTTGTAAATTATAGGATGGATAGTGCAGGAGAGCATCTAATTGCACTGCTAGTCTGAGTGCTAGTACTCAATGCTTCTCTGCAATTGAATACAGTATTTCTCCCTGGGAAAGAGAGATATTGATGTGGGTTTGTATTTACCCCTTCAAGCCTCGGTCCCCGACATTTTTTTTTTACCGCAAGGGCTAGCGGAGGATTCAGAGCCAACACGATAAACTGCCTGTTGGGAAATGCATGTTAGTGTGGTAACTCTACACAGCCACAGTATGGCAACTGCTGCCTGTTCTCCAGGCCTCTGAGCCTCAAGTCCTTGGCCCCAGTGCAGTTCTGTAATGCAGGGAGACAGGATGCAGGGGACCCCGTGCCTGATGCACAATGCAGAGCCGTGCTTTGTGGGGACTCTCTGTGCCCAAGTGTGTAGGGGCTTGACAGAGGAGAGCCAGTGGATCTGTGACTATGTAGATCCATGACTCTTTATCCAGACAGGTGGTGGAGGAGGAAGGGGCTACTGCAGTAGACAGGGCTGGGTACAGGGCCTTGAGGCCACAGTAGTAGACGTGGAGCACTCTGGTGTCACTCTGCATTCTGGAGTTGAGATTCTCCCTCCCCTGCGCCCTGGCCCCTGTGCAGATCCCCAGTGCCACAGCCTGGTTTCCAGGGCTGTGGGACCAGGATTTGGCCAGTTCAAAGTGGTAATCAAATGAGTTTGTTCAATTATTTGAAGGCACATCAAACTGTATCACGTGTCCCATAGACTCCCGGGGCTAAATCCTGCCCACTACTGCATGGGTGTGTGGGGCGAGAGAGGGAATAGAGTGACTCCTCCGCCCATACAACCAGCAAGGCAGACGACCTTCGTCATGCCACTTGGGAGCCCTGGGGAGGAGGGAGAGCCTAAGGCTTTGTCTTCATTGCCAAAATAGGCATGTGTTTAGCAAGGGATAACTAATATGCACTTGCTAACGGCTGTAAAACGTCCCTTTTTGGCAGCGAAGATCAAGCCTAATGATGTGCCAGCCTGTGACCCACGTGTCCAACAGGATGATCTGCTGCTCAGCAGGCATGGCTGCGCACCCTGCCTGCCTGCACAGATGTCTCCACCATTGAGCAGCAAGTCACAGCTAGACACACTTTTCACTTATCCTCTGAGCAGAAGCAGTGTATCCCCTGCATGGAGACCTCGCCTGGTCCTATCCTGGCTAGTAGTGATCCTATAACAGAGGATGTGGCAAGCACCATCTTTGCTCTCCCTAGTAGCACTTGCCAGTGCAGGACTCTGTCTGTAGAAATTAGAGACGGAAATTCTTTTGCCATCCTCCAGGGGGCGATGTAGGATTGTTCCCTCCAGTGTTTTGTCTGGTCAAGTGCTAAATGTCCCAACCAACCAACAGTACTTCCATGGCTTTCGGGAGGCAACATCTCTCTGTGTCAGGAAGCTTTAGCTGACATTCAGCCTAATTTTTATTTTCTTAATTTCATTCTTAATGTTCTTCACCAAAGCCCACAGGGCAATAAACAGAAGCCGGGTTGGTAGGAATAGCTAAGTGGCTGTAATGAGATTTCTGCTCTGCATGGTTTTGCCTTCTCATTTGTCTGTCTTGTGCCACTTCTGGCCGAGTCAGCATCCTTCCGAGACATATCGCTCGCTGAGGTCTTTCCCGGGGTTTTATTTTTAGTTTTGTTGAATCAGGAGCAATTAGCTCCATATGCATCTGGCTGTTTTACCTGGGGCTGGCTTGAGGGCTTTTTGTGTCCTAGGAAAACTGAAAATTACAGGCAGGCCTTTCCCAGCTCACAATTTCTCCCTCCCTCCATCACTGGTTCTCTCACATTTGTCTCACTTTTTGCAACATTTGTGTCTTTGTTCTTGCTCTTATTTTCACTCAGATTCTGCTCTCTTTCTTCTGGGACTTATTTTATTACTTTGGTTTAGATCCTTTGAGCTAATTTTCCCTGTTACTCTGCTTTCTTTTCATTCCCTCTCCCTTCCTGCTCCCTACTTAATTTTCTTATTCAGTATTTGTCTTTCTTTTCCTGGTTCTATTACCATTTCCATACTTTTATTCTCTCTCTGTGTTGTCTATAAGGGGCTCAGAGTAGTGGGATGGCTTATGGAAAAGTCCACAGTGACCTCAGCCTGGTAGGATTAATAAAATAACAGTAGCACCATGGTTAGTAAAATCCTACACTAGACAGTTGTGGATGAGAGATGGTTACCAGAGAGAGATGGCATGGCAGTAGCAGAATAGACTCTTTAATTGTAGGATCTGGATCCTAGCTGCTTTGACACTAAATGTATTCCCATTCCAAATATTTTGCTGCTCTGATAATGGCCTGTGCTGGAACAAATCCTGTCTGTCCCTTCCATTTCCTATAAAGCCCCTTCTTTGGTTATTTAAGATGTTTGCAATCAGCTAGTAGGTAGATCTGTAAGATAAGCCAGGGGCTAGAGTAGATGAGGTTAGTTTATTTTCTGTTTTGTCATCTCCTAGGATCTGCTACAGGGGTGGGGAACCTATTTTCTGTCATGGGCCATTGACCCACAGAAAAAATCAATTGTGGGCCACTCACCTGCCGAAGGGGCAGAGGCTCGGGGCTTCCCCCTGCAATGGGGCAAGCCAGCGCGTGTGCCTCTATCCCCATGGGGGGTGCCGAAACTCACTGCAGGCTGGATAAAATTAATCAATGGGCCGGATGTGGCCCGCGGGCTGTAGGTTCCCCACCCCTGTGCTAGAGCAATCTTCTTATGCCTTAAAGACTTCCAGCCATAGACCTGATCGTGTTTTACAGCATTGCAAGACTCATTTTTGACCACCTGGGCAGCTCTCGGGAGCCACTTGTTGGGTGAATCAGCAAGTCATACATCTCTACCCCGATATAACACTGTCCTCGGGAGCCAAAAAATCTTACCGCGTTATAGGTGAAACCGCGTTATATCGAACTTGCTTTGATCCACTGGAGTGCGCAGCCCCCCCTCCTCCCCCAGAGCGCTGCTTTACCGCGTTATATCCAAATTCCTGTTATATCGGGTCGCGATATATTGGGTAGAGGTGTACTTGGACTATAAGCTCCTAGGGGCAGGGGGTCATCGTTTTGTTCTCTGTTTTGTACAGCACCTCGCACAATGGGGTCCTGGTCCATGACTGGGGTTCCTAGGTACTATGGTAATAGCAAAAATAACAAATAATTAGCCCCCTTGCAGACTAGTTGAATATGCAATGTGGACTATGAAACTAACTCTAGCTTCCAAACTCTGAACACAGACCTTCAATAGAAAATGCATCACAACAACATACAAGCCACAAAGGACTTAGTTAGTGTCTACACTACAGCCTTCCTCCCACCGATGTAAGTGCAATACTACGCTGACATAATAACTCCACCTCCACCAGAGGAATAAGGCTTATGCTGGTGTAGTTAGGGCAACACAATGTCCATGCAGACACCACGTCCCTTACTGGGCTGTCTTGTCAATTTCATGGCAGGAGCTGTGAAATTGACAAGAAAGTCCCCACTTCCCTGGACAGCTGGGCAGCTGGACCCTGCTTCCAGCTGGGAGCTGGGGTGAGAAGCCCAGGGGCTTGCCCCCACTCCTAGCCGGGAGCCAAAGCCAGGGCAGCTTTGGACTCCCCTCCCAGCTGGGAGCTGGGGCGAGAAGCTGGAGCGGCTTGGGATCCCACTCACAGCTGGAAGCGGGGGTGAGAAGGCCAAGGGGCCCCCTGCCAGAGCTGGGCAGCTTTGTCAATTTCAGGGCTCTGTGAGCCATGAAATTGACAAGGCTGCAGGGCTCCCTGCAGGGAGCAGGTGGGCGGGGAGAGGGGGCTGAGAAGCCTCTGGCGGCTTCCCCCTGCTCCCGCCAAGGAATGGGGAAGAGAAGCCCAGGCTTCTGGCCGTGGCTCCTGGTGGGGAAGTGGGGAAGAGAAGCCCCTGGCAGCTTCCCTCCACTCCCAGCAGAGAACGGGGAGTGGAGAGGGGAGGCAGTCCTCTGGGAGCCTGTGGGGGAGCTGGGCTCCCAGCAAGGAGTTGCTAGCAGAGCTGAGAGCCCGGGCTCTTAGCTCCCCACACTGCCCTCTTAGGTGGGTGGAAGCGCTCTTGGTGAGGACGCACACCACCGACCCAAGGAGGGTAGTGTGGACATGCGGCTGTAAATCGAGCTAATGTAGGTCGACTTACATTTCTACCATTTCTCAGTGGTAGCTGTATCTTGAACTGGGGGCCCAGTCCTCTGGCCATTCCACAGTGGATCTCAGGGAGTGCAGTGCATGGAGCAGTGGCCCCATTGAGCCCTGGCTTTGCTCAGCAGTGGTGTACTAGCAGCTATATTTGTTTCGTAAGAGAAAAGAAATAATAATTGGCATGGTATCACTATGCAGGAGAAATCCTTCTCCTCTGACTCTCTCTCCCCCTCTCCCCAGCCTGCTCAAAATGGAGTCTGCCTCAACTTGCACTTCAGGCCCACAGATAAACCACAGAGCACGTTTCTTTGAAGTGAAATGTGTACTCTAGAGGAGCGTGTCCTGTACATATTCAGATTTGCTTTTACCTGTATGTTTCCTTCCTAAATATTAGCCTCTTCCCATAATGTTTATCACTTCTGCTTATCTCCCAGCATTTCAAGTGGCTAAAATGGGACGCATCACCACTCAGGTTTGGCCTGGTTGCCCCTCTGTAGATGGAGGGTCAGTCTCTCCATAGTCAGAGAGGGAGGGTCAGTCGGGCCAGACCTGAGTGGTACTGGGAGCCCATGTGCCAGGTCACAACAACACTCAGTTTAGGGACCCTCAGGGAGTCTGGAACAAACTGCCCCTTTTGTCACTCCTCTCCCTCACCGCCATCCCCGAGAGCAGCCTTGAATGTGGGAAATGTTCACTTCAACCAGGACAGTGGGGTTGGGGGATCAAAGTGGGACAGTCCTGTGAAACCTGGGACTGTTGGGAGGTCTGTTTCTGAACACCCCCCCCCCCTCCCCCCCGTTGTACTTAAAGTACTGCACAGGATCTTTTCAGGGGGAATAAGGCAAAGCACCACATTTATTGGTAATACATCTATCAATCAACACTGTATCATATGCATACGATATATATTACACTCATGCACTCACGTACACACACACACACACAAGCATACTCCGTCTTGTTGTTGTTACCAATTAGTTGATCCCCTTAACTTCACTGGCCAGGTGAGTTAGATGGGGGAGGGGTGGAGCCGGGCTTCTGCCNTCTGGGACTGTTGGGAGGTCTGTTTCTGAACACCCCCCACCCCCCCGTTGTACTTAAAGTACTGCACAGGATCTTTTCAGGGGGAATAAGGCAAAGCACCACATTTATTGGTAATACATCTATCAATCAACACTGTATCATATGCATACGATATATATTACACTCATGCACTCACATACACACACACACACAAGCATACTCCGTCTTGTTGTTGTTACCAATTAGTTGCTCCCCTTAACTTCACTGGCCAGGTGAGTTAGATGGGGGAGGGGTGGAGCCGGGCTTCTGCCGATCTGATGCTCCCATGGTGACAAGATGAGACGCAGGGTCCTCTGNATCAGTATGTCTGCTCCTCTTTAGTGAGCCCACTTGACGAGTTTTATTGTTCTTGGGTCTGGCTCCCATCTCCTCTCCAAGGGTTGCAGCTGTCTGGAGGTGCCTGCCTTCCACACCTTCCTCATTCACACCTCGTTCATTCAACAGGGCA